>MU619699.1:0-540444 GCA_025201785.1 Xylaria longipes
TATATAATAATAATTATATATTTATTTATATTTAAAATAAAAAGTAGATTTATTTATATATATTTATTTAATAATTAATCGCTATTTATTTATACTAGAATACTAAATATAGCTGTTTATATATAATAAAAGCTAATAATTATAAAGGGGTTTTTTAAATAAAAAAATAAAATTTCTTATTTAAACAACTAAAAATTTTTTAGCTAAAATTTTAAACTAAAAAAACCTTTGTTTTACTTAGTTGTACTTCTTTTATTAAAAACTTAAGTATAATATAATAAAGCTAGTTTTTAAAAATAATTAAACTTATTTAGTTTTTTTTTTAAAAAAAAACTGTTAAAATTAAATTAAAAAAATATATAATAAAGCTTTTTTTATTTAAATATAGTTTATTATAAAGATTTTTAATATTATTAATATTATTTTTATTATATATAAAATAATCCTATTAATAAATATAAAATAAAGATTTAAATATATAAATAATTTAATAATATTATATATAAAGCTATTTTTAAAATAAAATATAAAATTTATAAAATAAAATATTATTAAAATTTTATAATAAAAAAAAAAAATTTAAAGTTAAATTTAAAAAAAAAAAACTTAAATTAATTTATTTTATAAAAATAAAAAATAAACAAATAATTTTATTAATATATTTTTTAAGTTTTAATTTTTATATTAATTAAATTAAAAAGCTAATTTTTAAATAGTTAAATATTTAATTTAATAAAAAAATTATTTTCTGCTAATATATTAAAATATAAATAATAACTACTTTAGTTATAATATATTATATTAAAAAATTAATAAATATAATATATAGTTTATTAGTTATAATAATATAAAAAATAATTAATATATATATAATATTTATATTAATTTATAGCATTAAAATATAATATTTAAGCTTTATTAAGTTTTTAATTAACCAAGTTAAAAAATATAATAAAAATATTAATATTTATATATAAAAATATTTAAAAAATATAAGCTATATTTTAAAAGTTATAATAAAAGCTATATTATTAATTTAAAAGATTATTTTTAATAAAACTTTTTATAAAAATTTTAGTTTATTTATTATAAAAATAATATTTAAAATATATAAAATAAAAATAGCTTTTAAAACTAAAGCTATAAATAAATATTATTTTTTAATAACTTATATAAACTTTATATTTATTATTAAAATTAAAAGCGTTAAAAGTTATTAAAAAGCTAAAATTAAACTATAAATAATAATAATAATATTATTAAATTTTTTATAACTAAAATTATTAATTTTATATTTTATAATAAAATTTATAATATTAATAATAAATATTTTTAAAAAATAAATAATAAATAAATTTAATAAATAATATTAAATATTATTAAATATTTATATAATTATTTTTTTAAATAGTTTTAAGTTTTAAAATAAGGTTATAAAATATAGTTATATTATTTATAAAAATTTAAAAATTATTATTTAAAATAAAAATAATTAAAAATAATAAAAGTTTTTAATAAAAAAATTAAAAACGTTAAATATAACTTTTATTATATAGTAAAATTAATATAAAAATAGCTAATTTATATATATATAAATAATATTTTAATTATTTTTAAGCTATAAAAAAAACTAGCTAATAATTTATAAAAAGTTTTTTTAAACTTTTAAAATATATTAAATAATATAAAAATATATATTTATTAAATATTTAAATATAAAAATATTAAAAATAATAAAATAGCTAATAAATTAATAATAATAAAATTTAAACTATTTATTTTTAAAAACATTATAACTATTTTAACAAAAGTTAAAAAACTAGCTAAATAAAAAATAAAAAAATATTTTATAAACTAATAAATAAAAAAAATATTAATAATATATACAGCTATTAATTTTAATATAAGTTTAAAGTGCTTAGAAAAATTTTAAAATATTTTTAAATAAAATATATATAAAATTTTAGCCGCGAAATTAAAATATAAAAATTTTAATTAATATTATAATTATTTATATAATAAAATTAAAATATTATAATATTTTATATTTTATAAAAAAAAAAAAAATTAAAAACTATTAGCTTAAAATTAAACTATTATATAAAAAACTTTAAAAGTATTAATAAAAGTTTATAGTAAATTTAATTAATTTTTATAAATTTATTAAAATTATTATATTATAATTAAACAACTAATAATTTAATTATTTTAATAAAAAAAATTTATAGTTTAATTAATAATTTATTATAATTATAAATATTATAAATATATATAACTTTTTATTAAAAAATAAAAATAAATTTAATATTAATAAGCTTAATTTAACTACTTAAATAAATAAAAAATATAAAATATAATTTAAAATATTATTTTTAGTTTAAAAATATTTTTTTTTATTATATTTTTTTTTTTTTTTTTTATATAATAATATAATATATAATATTAAATATTTAATTATAAAAACTATAGCTATAATATTAATTTAAAAAGCTAAACTAATTATAAGTTATATTATTATTAAATTTATTATTTTTAAATAATATTTATATTTATATTTTTTTTTATATTTAAATTTTAATTTATTTTTTTATAAAAAAATTAACTATAACTATATAATATTAAATATAAGCTTAAAAAATAAAATTATTAATTATAGTTTAATTATTACGCATGCTTACAGGTTTAAATTATAAAATATTTTATATACTAAAATGTTTTCCTAAGAGGTAGTAAAATAAATAGAGTAAATAGCTTTATACGCCGTATACCCCTAGGGAGGCTCGAAGACTTGCTCTTTCCCTGGCGTTAAATATACCAACCAACTAACAACCAACTAACTTTCTGACTTGATCTTCTCGTGATTTGCGACTGATCTAGATCCGAGTTCCCCAGCGGAAGGTTGCGAAGACGCATTGTCAAGGTCACTCTGGGCAGGGCTGGGCTCTACCTCTGGGATTGGAGGGATCGTGGATACCTCAATGTGAAAATTATTTCTCTCGTCCGAAATCTCCGAAATCTTAGTTACTTCATGCCCCTCAAGCGATCTGGCCAGTTCGCTCGTGCGCATATGACCGGCTCGTTGGAACACCTCTTGAACGGACGGGCTAGACGTTAGCATAGCAGCATTGGTGAGAATCGAACTAGGATCCTGCGATACTACTTCTCTTGGAGCTATTCGTAGTAGAATAAGTGACAGAATGCCTAGGGTAATGCAAGTGGCCACTATGAACCACAGAGGAGCAGATTGGACGTGTAATTTATCCTCCAAAATAATGCAAGTTCCGTTGGTGGTGTTGTGTTCCTGGGTAACAGTGAAATTGTGTATCATTTGGACCGTGAGACCCTTCAAAACAGTGATAGCGGCCTCTCTCAGAGTATTACTGTTGAGGAACGGGGTTGAGCTCGATGGGTAGTTTCGGAGTGTACTATTCAGCATTCCAAAGAATGCATCGTCAGGTGCAGCGGTCTAGGGCATATCTATGCTACGAGTATAGTTGTCTGGTAAGCTAAATAGTATCTCGTTGAGTTGAAATCTCGTCAGACCAGGAAGCTGATACGGCTGAGCATTGCTTCCCGACAGGTCTGGGTAAAATATACCCTGGGTGATGTCTTTGACTAGTTTGATCTGTTTCATGAAGTAATCGACTTTGCAAATAACCGCAGAGACATTTTTCGGAATACCTTTTGTACCCCATTCCAGAGAGCCATACGTGAAATTCACAACAGTTAGACCAACCCTCAGATCATAGGGGTGTTGCTTGTTTAAAATAGCAGGGGTTCCAAGAGAGTTGATGAGAGTTGTGTCCTCGGAGCAGTTGACGCGTGTCATGAAGTTACACACTTCAAAAGGAACGAGATTTAAGTTGGGCGCGTTCTCGATGAATATTATTGATGCGTTATAACCAGGAGCACAGTGTTAATCTTAGTATGCAGTATGGACTATCGTATTGGTATTCGAAAGAAGGAGTCGCTAATTCGCAGCTGATATTCGGCACAGAGGCATCGACATAGGCAGAAATTGTGACGGTGTTTTGATTGACGGTGTTGTATTCAAATATAGGAAAGGCGATATCATTCTGCGTTCCAACGGGGTATTGGAGTTGGCCGTCTAGAATGCCAGAAAAAACGTACACTGGGGCAGCGGAATCATATGTGTATCCGGAGATATCGCTGCATGTATCTATATCCGGTTGATTATCAGCGTCTCCATGTACAGTTTTCCACAATCGGGAAATATCGAACTTTGTGGTAATGTCGACAGAGACGGGTTGCGTAGATGATGTACATGAAGGTATTAACAAAGCTGTCGAGGCTACGACAGTTGTTTTGAGAAGAAGGAATCCAATACTAGAGGCGGCAGTAGCTAATAATATTTAATGACCGACTTATAGATGGTTGTAACAAGTATGGGCGACAGATAATCCAGTAATAATCCATCAGAAGGCTTGGTTGGTCCATTCTTCATTCCTTGCCATGGTTGAGCCAGCTTGCAGTGATAGTCAACTTGTCTCCAGACACTGACGATGATCGCCAATATCACGGTTGGGCCGTAAGTCCATGTGTAATGATTCTTTGATATGAGTGGTATGCCGTTGAGTTTTAAATCAAAAAGCCACACGACTATTACGGAGATCGCAAGTGCCGCGAAGACCGCCACGAAAGCGATGAGAGATGTCCTCCGCAACCAGAATGGAGTCCATAGCTTTCTCGAACTTGATGAGTTCTGACCATCGCATTTAATCTTTCGTGCAAACAGCCGCCAGCTAGAGTAGCCCATGGTTGAACCCTGCTGAACAACGAACTGGAATTGAAGAGGTGAGACTGCTAGTCTGATAACTCTCTAAGACGAGAGGTAATGATTGAAGCCGCGAAATTTTGATGGAGCTAGGAGCTTATAATTAAGCGCTGCGGTTGGTAGGTGAAATAAGGGGTCGTGATCAAGGGCTTGGAAGAATACTCAAATTGCCATGATCTTCTAGGGCGTCAAGGGGAGCATAAAAGACTTACTTCCTATTTGGTCAAACGGGAGATCTTCAGTTTATCTTCGAGTATTCTCACTCCTAATTGCCGACTCCTTCGCTTCATCTTCACTCCTCGGTTTTGTATACCTGTCTCAGAATATTAGGCAATACACGGGTAAGCTAGTCTTGCACAGAGTCTCACACTCGTATGATTATATACATCTGGGTACCTAGGTAAGGAAAGCAAAACGCCTTTGTACGACTATTGTACATGTACCCATTGGGAGGTTTCCTCTTCCAGTTCGGTGTAGAACCTACCTGTAATTATTACACAGCCGGGTGTACCAAAGTCACAAGAAATCTTACACTGCCTGCTTCGAATGTGCTCAAATAGTGCCTCGTAGAAAAATACGTAAGATGATATCCTTACGTTACCTCTTAGAGCAACAGGATCGTTTGGTTTTATTCTCAGGTTTTGGTCTGCCAATATTCGTTGGCAATTCTCAAACCATGTGGCCATGAATTTCGATGCAATTTTCCGAGTGAAAAAAATTAACTTGGCCCTCTAGCTCCTCAGCTCCAGCATATCAGAAAATTTCGTTCCGGAAGAGAATGTCTTGATAGTACGCTGCGGTTATCTCAGTAACGGTGAACAAGGCCCCAATCGCAGGGAACCAATTGAGCCTTCGTCCTGCGTTGTGGCTTCCAATTCCACTCACGACACAGCTCCAGCATTACCAGGTTCCGGCAGAGGAATGATAAAACAAGAATTAGCTACGCCATACAGTAGCGAATGTTACTGTTGATAGATCTCGTGACTGTCATCGTCAACAGGCTATGCTGCTGTGCGATCTATTCCTCGAATCGAACTGTATGAGCTGGGCTGGTAGGGCAAGTATGTCGTACTATCTCTAGTTGCACTATCTCTAGTTGCACTGACTACCTTTTGTCATCGTCCCCTATCTGAGTTACGGTTGTATGGCTAGGCTGGTGGCTGTGTCTCACATGAGCCATTGCACTGGTGATTATGCTGTTGCCCTGCTAGACCTGCCATATACGTACTTAGGGGCTTTGTGGTGGATAGAATAGAGACAAGAGGTTCAGATCCTTAGATTTGCCTGGTATTGGGAACTAATAATTAACTAAAGAGAAAAAGGAAAAGGAGAAGCTTTAGGTACACGTGTGCGTAGCAAAATATAAAGGACTAGAAACTCATAGAAACCTATTTACAAAGTTTAACTCTGTGTAGGTAAAACCTAATCCGTTTTCGTATAAACTTGAGCAGTTTTCATGACGCCAATGATATCGGATGTAGTGAGACTTTGGAAGGGTACATTCTCTTCCCCTTGCACGTTCGTCTTATAAGCGACATCGAATAAAGACCACAGTGACATCTTTGTGACAATTTTTGGCCCAAACCATAGCCAGCATAGACTACCCCAGCTAAATATCATAGCCAAGCCCTGAAGTGTTAAAAATATAGCAAACATTGATGGGTTGAATCGGATCTTGGTAAAAGGAGCAACGATGGATGCCTCGGTATAGAATTGCGGTGGAAGCGACGGCGTGATCTGGTTGGCTAGTAGCTCCACATTCCCCCAATTGTTGTTATTGAAAAGCCAGAAAGGAAAGGCCAAGATGCTTTGGAAATTCTGCAGGAGGATGCCGTAAGTGGAGGGATCTTTGAGCTGGTCGGGCGAGCTCCAGAAGCTCTGAGCTACCGATGACGGTGCCGGGATAGCAGCCGCCGAATAATTGAGCAACCAGTTCAACGCAATGCGATATGAACTAGTATCGAAATCCTGTAATAACATGGGTGCCTATTGAATATGTTAGTCGCCTGGCTTTAGAAAGAATATGAAGGAAAATAGTGTGAATTGCTAAGCCATGCGTCTCTGTATTGTTCGGAGTTTAGTCGGTATTAACTCTGCGTTTCCTTCAAGATCTGGAAGAGTTTATTGGTAACAATCATGAAATCTGGGCACCAACCGATACATCTGCCACATCAACAATACTGTAGTTGGATCGGGCAGCAACAATAGTAGCGTAGCGAGTATAGGCCGACAAGGTTGTTGTAATATTTGGCCTCTCCTCGTTTCCTCCACAACTATCCCCGTCTGTACCATTTAAGCAGACGAAAAGGCCTAAAAGTATCAGTATAGAAACGGTGAGTGATTTGGCGCATAACACACCTGCTCTGATTAATTCATGGGGAGTTCGACTCTCTGCAATACAAAGACGAATACCAATTGTAAATCCGAACTCTCCGAATGTTTCGCACTCGGTTTCCAGAAATCTCGAACTAGAATTTGTTTCAAAATCTAATTGCAGCGATGGAACCTTGTCGATTTTGACCAAATCGTGATCATCGTTACCCTGGGGAACCCATGGTGCCACGTATTCGAGACCGCCAGACAGCAAGTATGACATACAGCTCCCTGTCTCACAGGTTACTGGTTTTGATATGCTCGTCACCAGAGGGTTTAAAACAAGTGTGTAGACAGCGGCATAATACGTGTATGGAAGCACCTCGTAAGGATAGCTTGGTGCAGATAGATGCAATGCATCCATAAACGGCTGGACAAGAGAGTGGTTGAACGGGCCAACGCCGGCGGTCGCATTGTACGTGGACGCCGTATCATATACAGTCGTCAATGATGTATCAACTACATCGGGTCAGTTTAGATGCCTTAATGTCGAAGTTTCACTTACAAAATAGGACGATCCCAGAAATCCAGACTATAGAAATCAATGACAGCCTAAAATGCAGTGAGAATCACCCTGCGATCTAGAGAAAGAAAAGAAAGTAAAACTTACCTGAGGAAGGCATATGCTTTGGACGATCCCTTTGTTATGGACGAAAATATGAGTTCTAGAGCACCAGTGACGCCACTTGTCGGCGAAAGCGCAAGAAGGTCCAAGTAGCCGAATCCTTGGCGAGACTCAATCATGCTCCATTGCAAAGCAATCAGACTTTCAATGAGGGAGAGTGAAGTAAGCGTTGACAAAATACCCTGCGAGACACGGAGTACTGCAAGAGTGGTGCTCACATCGGCTTTCATCAGCCTATTAAGTGCCACTTTCTTCGCCGAGTTCCGTTCCGCATCGTACGTTGCCTGTACGAATACCACGACAACCACTAAAAGAGCCAGTATGAGCAGGTTGATCAACACTTGTTTCCATGTATAACCTAAACGCGATTCCTTTAGTGTGAGCCACCAGCTATGACCCTTGGTGTCCGAAGGGCATGCCTCATGTTCTTCAATATCAGTCGCCTCCGAAGAATCGCCTTTAGGGTCTTGCGTTCCTGTGAAAGATGTAGCGGTATCGCTCTCGATGATTAGAGCCGTCGGGCCTTCGATAGGCACAATTTGGATACGGCTCGACTGACGAATGCTCTTGGGCTCAGTCGTTGGGATATCATCTCTTTCATCAAGTGGCTGATCTGTGACTTGTTGTATCATGATTGCCTCGAAGGTCGATTGGGTTGTTTCCCCACGGACTTAGCACTAAGTTGAGAGCAGATAGTAAAATTGATTCTGAAATATAGTACGTGATCTCACTCGACTTTTAGAACACACGAGGTGTTACTGGTATTACCTTATATTCAAGGATGGGCTGCAAAAGCCCAACTCATGGGTGCCTACCAAAACATAGGGGTTCTTAGCGGTCCCTTACTGTGTAAGTAGGTACTGAAAAAGGCGCCTACTCGGCTTGGATGTTGGGGCTATGGGCACACTTCGGCTCTTGGGGCCCTTAAGGGGCTAGGCTATGTATGTCCGTAGCCTGCCGCTGATGACTCGACCAGTAAATCGACGTTTACGAAGATACTCGCAGGGCAGGGACACACATTAGGGCGTTAGATGATTACTATTATGTTTATATTTGGATGCATATAGCGGTAAACTAGTAAGAATAGAGAGGGGCGCTCGAGCAGCCGTTGTCGGTGCGGAGTGTTACACGGCTCTGAGACACCTGTGGCTAGCTGATGTAGAGAAGGACCTACAGATTCTGCGAAGGGCCGACTCCGCGAACCAATTAAGACAGAGATCTAAGACATAAATCTATAAAAAGCGAAGGCGGCAGCAGAAGGCAGTCGCAAAGGTACCTATGATACTATAGAGCCAAGCTCTTGAAGACAAGCCCTTCTTACACAAAGTAAGATTGTGTGAATATGGGGGCAGTATAGCTGACATGCAGAAACCAGTTTCTGCACCTAGCCCCGATCAACAGCACAGGACGTAGGCAATATATGTATTGACCAGCCAAGATATGCTGAGTTGACCGCAGCGTGCCCTCCGGCATAGTAGGGTGTCCATAGACCGTATCTGCCTTGCAGCCCAACCCGTAATATTGCCAAATTTAGATAATATACAGCATCGAATTGCAGCCTGGTCGTATTTTCCATCGTGTTGTATATAAAACCAGCAGAAGCCAGACCTTGCTACAACCTACAAGCAATAGACCCGCCCCAGGTATTCCTAGAAGCGCCCAGCACAGCTTCACAATGTTTCTAACATCTCCTATCATACTGTGCAGCTTTGCTGCTGTATCGGCTCTTTCGCTTCAAGGTGGCGTCCCACATCCACAAAGGCACCCGAATCTACACTGACGAGAAAATAGATGCCCCCGCCAGTTTAAATGTCAGCGATCATTGCGATCCCGACCGCTATTGCTGGATCGATGATTGGAATAACGGGCCCGCTGGATCATGGACATGGTTGAAGGGTGAAGGCAATAACGCCAATTTCGACCCTCCTGTCACATTGACGATTACAGTTGTCACGATCGTCAATACCATTCTTGACACAACTAGCACTCTCACTGAATTCCCGCCAGAGTATTCATATCCGCCCACCAACGCTTTAGGAACCCATGTCGAGACCATCTCTTTTTTTCAGAGTGGACAGAGTCATACTACAGTCTTGTAAGTCTACCTCTATAATTATTGCTCATTTAAGCGCCAGCATCATTAGCGTTCCGCTTGTGAGAAGATTAAAATTCTAATGGAGGAATAGGACCTACCCTTCAGAATTTATTGCATGGCCCGAACACTATGTATGGACAGGAACTTTGTCAAGCGGCGGCAGATGTACCACAAATTTGAAGGGTGTAACAGTCCCGATAATGTCAAACCCGCAACCAACAGCTGGAAGTTGCTATGACACACGCTTTATCTCATGCATCCAGACTGCAGAGGACCCTAAAGGATTATTCCACCACCTGGCGTTTGATCCTGATCAGGGTTATTGGCAGTTGAAGGCTTACGCTGCTCTCATGGCTGATCAGCCAGCTCTCAGCTCATGCGACAATTTGGACATTGGTCCTAACTGGGGCGCATTCACGCAAACAAACTGGTATACGGTGCATAGGGTTGTGACAATGGGAGAAGATCAGCTGTACCCCACCTCAACGACAGATGTTTCTTCCAGGAAATCGGACTCAACTCCAGTTGCAACAGGCACCGGTAGATAGCGGAGAGGCATTCCTTGCAAGCCAGGAACACTTGGCCCATCTGACAGTTCCTCATGCATAATTTAACGATTCACCCCGAAGGGGTTAATTGGAATCGTCAATGTAGCCTAAATATATAATCTTCTAACCCTAGGCTTCCTGAGGCTGGGTGGGTGAGGAATTGTCGGATAGCGGAAGTACGGTGTCGCTGTTTAAGGGTAGCTTTCGTTGAGAACGAGGCATACACCTAATTACTCGTAAGATATATCGTACGCCCGGAATAGACATGAGGAGTAGACCAACGATGCCTATAATTGCGGAGGCAGCTAAAGTCATATCTTACTCAACCGCGGCGTAGCTAATATGATAGAGTCAACTGGGGTAGTAAAATAAAAGCATGAATTAAATCGAAGATTTTCTTTCTTTGAATCTGTCTTGGTACAATTACAGAGGCTCATACCGTTACATTATGTCGTAGTTGGAAGATACGTTTCTGTATTACTAGCTTTTTCGACACAATGTCCGTTCATTTTATGTATGAAAACTCTCAACGAATCAAAGTTATTGCAAAGTTGCTTTCAATTGTGGTAATTGAGTTACAGCATGACGTGCTAGTTGAGCAGCTGTTCAAGTCCACGAGCCGCGAGGATGTTATGTCATTTCTGTCACGACGGCCACCATCCAAGGCGGAGAGCCACCTACGTTAGAGACAATCAATCAATCAAGCAGCCATCAACCTCCCCAAAGCCCCCAAAGCCTCTCTCTCCTGCTCTTCAAGATCAAAATCATACAAAAAATCCCACTTCCACTCCAGTGCCTTCCTCCAGTCCTCAAGGGTCTCATACTTCTCCTGGCTGCACAGGATGTTACCAACTTCTCTACTTGACTGAATGACCTGTTTACACCTCGGCGTCCTCACCGACTCGAATACTTGGAAAGCTTTGTTTATATCCTTCGGATCGGTGATTCCACTCAGTAAAGCTGCAAGGATGACGCAATCCTCAAGAGCCTGCCCGGCACCAGCACCTTGCCAAGGCGTAGATGCGTGAGCAGCGTCTCCAATGAGACAGATGTTGTTTCGACAATACGCCGCTGTAGACTTGTGCTCATGCTGCGAATACGCATGGAGGGAAGGTTCGGATAAGAGAAGCTATGTTCCAGTCAATGATCGTCCCAACATTTTGAATACATAGAATTCCGAGAACCTCACCTCTACTATACCGTTAGCTACGTCCCATTTTTGGCGTAATCTCTCTTTCTCTTCATCTTCGAGCTTGCGCTTTCGACCACTCTGCCTCTCCTCCGCATCTTCAACGCTCGAAATAATAGCTTGAACCATTGTCCCGCCCGCTACCAATGCATACAATAATAGCACGCCATCGGCTGTGAAAGCATACTGTTGCCCACACCTTAAATACTCCTCGTCTACACTGTCGCGGACCTTTTCACTTGGAAAAACCGCCCAGCAATCCCAGAAACCAGCGGGTGAGCTGTGCTCTTGACCGGCGAGAACATGCCCTCGAACATTACTGCTGATCCCGTCGGCGCCAATGACGGCGTCAAAGTCACGAGTGGTGCCATCCTCGAATTTGATAGCTACGCCAGCAGGCCCCTGGTCTATGGACGTCAACTTCATGTTCGCATGCAGGATTTTCTCAGGCAGATGCACTAGGAGCTCCTTGAGTAACGACGCCCGAGGGACTGAGATTCTGGGCTTCATATTCGGAATCTCGAACAGAAACTCTCCTTTATTCGGGCCAGAACCCTATTTCTTAAGTTAATCTCTTGTTCAGCACATTTGCATGCTGTTCGTTCCTCCTATTCACTCACAACCATGACGCGGACGGACTCGGTTGGTACGGCACCTGCTTTCTCTACCAGAGTGTCCACTGCCGCAGGCAATATCCGTTCCAGTGCGGTCAAGGCGCTTCGGCTAAGGCCTACTGTAGCACCACGCTCAGAGAACTCCTTAGACTCGTACACTTCAATCTCGAAACGGGGGTTCCTTATAAGCAGGTTTGCAAGGCTGACGCCTGCTAGACCGCCTCCAATGATAGCTATACGCATCATTTGTTCAATCGCCTGTGCCTGAATGAATTATGGTAGGGAGATAATTGTCTCGGTGAGAAGAAGGATGAGTTCAAAGGTGATTTTTCTCACTTGAGTGGGACGTAAGTATTTGTTGGTCGAACACGTTCGTGAAATGTGAACGACATGGAGGGAGGAGCAAAGCGTTCCGCCCCTGGTTCAACATGATATCATTGGTTCTGCGACAACCACGAGAACTTTTGGGGGCAGCCGAAGTGGCGCAGTGCAATTCATGCATGATGGATGATAACAGGGTCGCCATGACAAACCCCAACATGTTCAATGAGCTTTGATATTTGATCTATAGCTCGATGACAGGCCCTTGCATGATGTATGACAACTTCGTGGGTATCGTAGCAGTGAGAATACGGCAATAACACCGATATGGAGGCGAGGCGCATGGCCACCAGATCCATTGTCTGTATGCATATACTGTTACATCACTAGGTACTGCAATACGAGCGCCTATATGCATATCTTCCAGGTAGCTATTTATAGCCATCGAATCACCTACATGGATTGAAGATCACGATAGTCTCTTGCATGTCTAGTCGAAATGTTAGTACCATGTTACATCGCGTCGCCCCTACACTAGATTGAAGTCTCTTTTACCTCAAATTAAGTATTTGGAATCTACTTTATCTGCACCAGTACCTCATTTCTTCAAGCCGGCCGAGGAATACAGTTGTCCTACTTCCGGCCGTAAGTCTTTTGTGTTGGACCAATAGGATAACATGACCCGCAGGTTGTAATGCTCTTTCTCTTCTCCTTTGTGTAACTCATGGAAGTTGTCGGTGCGTCGCTATCCCGTTGCAATCTCATTTCAATCAAGCAAAAGGCAACTATCTTCAGCAATAGTCGGGGTTGAGTCAGATTAGCATGCATTCTATACTTGCAACAAAGACATCGCTCTAGTGGCCCTGCTATATTCAAAGTGGCACATACGTCGGACAACTTCCACTGAGAGTGTTACATCTGCCAGCTTCCACCGAGTGTCCATACCTGGGTTCTCAGAGCAATTCTCGTGTTAGATAGTGACGAGACATATCAAACAGAGATTCTCATGTTATCAAGAAAAACGCCGGAACTGAATGCCTATGTAACTAGCATAGCGCCAGCAAATAGAATAAACTGTGCCCAACAAAACGCACATAAATTATGCCCGTGTCAGGAACCTTGTAATTGGGTGAAAGACACTTGTTGTTGCGCAAGGGTCTTCTGGGCTAGACCTAGATTATATACAGGAGCTTCCTTTGTCACTTCGTAACAGCCCGTAATATTCGGAGTGTTAAAGATTCATCGTTACACCAATGCACATTAATCACTCCTGTTCAGCTTTGACATTTCAATACCCAAGATCGCTTCTTTGCTCACTTTTCCTTGCCTACCCGCCGAATGAACAGAAATATTATCATTCTTTGGGGTCTGTAGATCGGCCGATGGCCTGTCTGGATCACGACGGAGAGAGATTTGACTAGCTTTGCTTTTGAGAAGCTGGGCCTTTGACGAAGTGATGTCCCAAAGGCTCTTGCCTGATGACATGAGCGATTCCCATGCGGGTATTCTGACAACAAATTGTAAGGTTGGCAGGTCAGCCACCAGTATGCCAACCGAGCATTCAACGACTCCCCAGTATAGTCCGTTAGTAATGACAACTTTTATCTTTGAGTTAGTCCTTATTTTTATTATGACTGGAGGCTTAGGGCAATAGTTACATATTGGGTCATCATTGGGATCAAAGCCTTTTTGAACAATTTTTGCGGTGAAAATAAGACGGGTTAGAGACGCCGCAACAGATCTGAACATGACATTAGTATGATGCACGCTTTTGACAGCAACTATCACACTCACACAGCACCAAGAGAGAAAATTAGTAGTATAGCAATCTTCTTGCGCCGAGACAGATTGAGCCGCCAGATCTATTGATGCGTATTAGTAGAGTGATGAAACAGTTAACTAAAATCGAGTGATATTTACCAGCGGCACTGGGATAATTATCAGTACAATATCCGTGATAAAATCTGTAATCGACAGAGCGAGGAACAACTGTTCCGTTTGCACGCATTTTGTGAGGAGGTCATAAGTAGATCGCCAGTAAGCATAAAAGTTAAGCCGGCATCCGAAAAGCTGCGCGAAGAAGAATGCTGTCGTCCAGAGAGCAACAAAGCAAATCATGCCGAGCAGAAAATTGTGTACCAAGCCCCTCTTATTCACTGAGAAGATCCTCATGTAGAACGAGAGAAAGCTAGCTTTTATGAGCCCCAGGATCAGAGGAAGCATTAGCAAGACAGCAAGTTGAATCTTGGGGGATAAATTTAGTATTTGCTTGAAAGGCAGATTCAAAGCGGTGTATGGGATACGCACCTTTCCAGTCAATGCCGCTTGAGGGGTCGCAGCTGCGAACGGATCATCTTCCAAGTCCTGTGGTACCTCGAAGCGGTAAGCAATCGATTTGCGAGCCACGCCATATATGAGCGTGATGCCCATGCCTAATGTCAACACCTATGACAGTTAATTGAGTCTTCGCTCCATATGATGATCTTCGAAAAGATATATTATTACGCACCGTAGCGACTAATATTAGCCAGTCATCTGCTTTCAAGCCGTGATTGAGCGTCCGGCGTATATGAAACCGAATTGCAAGTGCAAGTAGGTCTACTACTGGAACAACGATGCTTGCGGCAATGACATGGCCCGGTGTTTCGAAGTAGTCCTGCTTAGCAGACATTCTTGAAATTGATCAACCTTGCAGATCCCTCCGATGTCCTAACAGAGCGATAATAAGGATGTATGATTAAGTCAGCATGGAAGATGGCAGGATGTTCGTGAAGTACCACATAGGTCTACGAAGTCTGGTCAATAGCTTGAGAGAGGATTTGATAGGTGAGTCTTGAGATATGTGTGGACTTAGGGATGGACGTAAATACATGTGTGTATGAGGCCGTTTCTCGAAAGGGAAATCCGGTATGATTGTCTTGTTGGACCGCCAAGCCTCTATTCACTATTAAGCATCACATAACCTAACAACAATAAATGAAATATTGCTGCAGATCTATCATCACACTATCTAGAATAGAGTACTGTCGGATGCATTTTCATGGCGCGGATGCAACTGAGTTTCAAGCTTCTTAGGCAAGTGAACCAACAACCTCGCCGCATTGCGGCACAGACGCACCAAATACGACCAGAAACATACTTTTTTACTCGTTGGCAGTTGGCTTGCAGCAGTTCGTTCCATCGCTATAACTCAACTATTGCCTTTTCTCAGTTTTCAATTAATCGGCAGCTCCGTTCTATTCCATTCTATTCTGTCTTGTTGGCTTCATGCCTTATTGTTAGGTCTTCGTGCAGACGCTGCCAGTCCTCGTGATAACCCCATAATTATCCAATACCGTAGACCCATGGGGTAGTCTTGGCCGTGTGACATAACCCCATACACGATGTCGGATAGCGATACGACGACGTAAACATCGCACCAACTACTGTCTAAGGCTAGGCAGTTGCCCACACCAGCCAAGCGGAGACGCAGGCCCTCCTAGACATTGTTGGCAACAGGCATGTCCGTAGAATCGCGGAAGTGGAGCCGAGTGTCCTCTACCACAGCATTGGCCACCGGAATGTCTCCCAATTCGTCGATCGCAAAGCCTTCTGCATTTGTAGTCATTAGCTAATATCTTGTTTCAGTATGGCTTCATGTCATAATTACCGCCTTCCACTGGTGCGACACGAGCGAGGCCACTAAGCATCATGATAGTTGGGACCCAGAGCGTGAATAGATGCATTCTAATGGTGAAGTGTGTCGCGTAGCGTGTGTTTTGTATTGTGTATTTTGCAGGTAGAAAGCCACTGATAATTATAGTTGAATGTCGATTGAGTGAGAATGACGGATCAGGAATGTTCTTCAATCCCGCAATTCAGAAATCAGAGAGACCAGTAACACTAGAGAAGAGACTCCAATTGAATGCCGCATTGAGGAGATGTCAAAGATTATATAGTCAGGTCTCTGTGCAAGCTTACTTTTCTCAAGGCTGCTTCAACATTGCTCTATACGATAAAGTTATTGTGACCCGCCGATTTGAATTATGGTACTCGCCAAACTGGGGTCGCCGTTGTCTTGGTGCGACGGGGGGACTTCTGTATACTTCTAAATCGGACATCATACTCAAATGCCCCCTGACCGGCCGACTTAGTGGCCACATTACGTAGATGTACAGTACTACATAGAACCAACAGTGAGTATAAATTACAAAAAAGTCCGTGCAGCCGGTGCTACCCACAGTTGAGGTTCCTTTCTGGGAATCGGGGAAGGGGAGAAGAATGCGTGGTAATGTAGAGCAACATCATAATATAACCGACTGACAACACGACTTTGTTAACCTAGTCCCATCTCAGCCTAATCCAAGCACAAGTAGTTATAAGCATGTAGAACGTTGCCGACTTAACGAACTGTCTTGATCAACCACCGGTCAACGTCCCCTCTGAACTCAATATTAGACCGCATTATCTTGTCTCGTCATCTTTTGATTCCGTCAGTACGTTGGTATAATCAATATTAGACCGCATTATCTTGTCTCGTCATCTTTTGATTCCGTCAGTACGTTGGTATAATCAATATTAGACCGCATTATCTTGTCTCGTCATCTTTTGATTCCGTCAGTACGTTGGTATAATGTCTTACTCTGGAGAATACACATTGCTGTATGAAGGGGACAACCAAGCGGGCTTGACGAGCCCTTCCGATAACGAGCAAGGTGAAGCATTAAATCGTAAGTGGCCTAAAAAGGCGCGAGGCTTCACTGCTTGGAGGACAACATATTACACCATCGCCATTTTGTTTTCTATCATCCTTCTTATATCTCTGTCCGGCATGGCATTTTCTCGGGTCAATCCTTACATCACTCTGAATCGAGGCCGCAGTTGGTGTAAGTCTGATCATGAAGTCAGCATCGCCGGTCACTAATCATTTCTTCAGCCCCTGCCAATCATGTACTTGACTACGAGCTCGTCCAAATAGATGGAATAGGGGCTTATGGCCACAGCACTTACGCAGGGCCCCCATCGCCAGAACAGGATGCAGCATGGGACGATCTAGTGCGACGCAAGTAATACGTCTCGATGGATATAACTCTTGAACACTAACAATCTACAGCATCATTTTTCAGGGCGTCTCTGGAGGACATGGAGCATGCTGGAGAGTCGATAGACGACGCGGTTAAAATAGCCGATGGGGGGTATGTCGCCGAACTTGGAGTCTATCATGAACTACATTGTCTTGTGAGCTTGCTTGGCGATTTTATCCGGCCGAGGAAACGGACTATGAGGCTAACGATACCTTAGCGACATCTCAGGTTCTATCTGTACCGAGATCACTACTATCCGAACTTGACAACTACGCAAGAGGAATATCTACATGTACATCTCGGTTCGTATCAAACACCACAAAATCACACAAGCATTAGAGACTAACATGAACTGTTCAAAGACCACTGCCTGGAATCTCTGAGAAAAGCAGTCATGTGTCATGGAAATATTGCCTTGTACTCATTCAGGTGGCACGGCGATGATGGACCTAGAGCCTCGGTCAAGTCCAATGCAACGTCAGTGTGTGTGAAGTGGGATTCGATTGAGGCCTGGAGTTATTCGCGAACGCTGCCTTACAATTACCCTCTCCAATGGTCTGGAAGCCCCGACGGCTTGGCATGAGGCTAAAACTGTTATGACACAGATTGGGAAGGTGATTCAATTGAGTAAACCTCAAGTTCCGAGATAACGCTGCAATTGTCCTCAGTAGCAACGTTTAGGTTAGAGGTTGAAGTATGGGCATTATATTCCATTCAAACCAACGTTAACGCCACCTTTCCAGCTGCTCGTTCCTCGTACTAAAGACCTCTTGCCATAATTATATTTACGTTTTATGTGGTAAGGGAGGGCGTAGCAGGACCGCTCTTGTCGAACAGGTGGACAACGATCCTCCTGAAGGTCTCACCCTTGTAGGAGACCTGTTATCACGTGGACTAAGGATTAATTCGAACCGCTAGCAAAGCATACACTCAGTCCGAATCGAAATGTCGCGCCCCACTTAGAATTTTGCAGTACATCGTATACGTTTTTTATGTTATACCGATAATTAATTTTTTATACTTATAATATATTTTAATTTATTAATTAAAGCTTTTTTTTTGCTAAAAAAAGCTTATATATTTTAAAAAACTTTAAAAAATATATTTAACACTTTAAAAGCTATTAAAACTATTAAATTATTATTAAATTTTTATAAATGTTAAATTTAACTTTTAATATTTTTTTATTTATTAAAAAATAAATAGTTATATTAAACTATTATTTTTATTATTTAAAGTATTTATTATATTATTAATTATTATTTATTTATTATTATTTATATTATTATTTTTATTATTATTTATATTTTTATTATAAATATTTTATTATTTATTTAAATTAATCTTATAAAAAAAATTTTAATTAAGCTATATTTAATAATATTTATTTAGCTGTATAAAGTTTATTTTTATTATTATATAGTTTAATAACTTTATAAATAAATAAATTAAAATATTGTTATAAAATATACTTTTAAAGCGTAAAAAATAAGCTATAAAAGTTTTTATAAGTATTAAAAATATTAATAAATATAATAATAATATATATAAAGCTATAATTATTAAACAAGCTAACGCTGCTATAAAAAAAACAGTTTAAAAGCTAACTTTATATTTATTAAGCCGGTAAAAAAAAAACTTAAATAATAAACAGTTATATATTATTAGTAATATAAATAGTTTTTAAATATTAAAAATAATATTATTTTAATTATTATTATTATTAATTTTAAAATTTTTAAAACTTTTAAAACTTTTAAAACTTTTAATTATAATTTTAATTATAACTTTAATTATAATTTTTTTAAAGTTTTTATTATTAACTTTACTATTAAGTTTTTTTTTTTGTTTTTATTAATACTTAAAATAATGTTTTTTTTAATAAAAGTTAATTTTTTAATAATAATTTAATTTATAATAAATAATAAAATTTTAAAAACTTATACCTTGTTTAAAAAACATTATATTATTAAAATTAATAATTTAAACAATTTTATTTATTATATTAATAAACTTTATTATATTATAATTAATAAATTTAAAAACTTTATATTAGCTTATATAAAAATATAAATTTTAAAAATATTTAATAAACTATATATTTTTTATATTTTAAGCGTTAAAATTAAATTAAATTTTTAAACTATTAAATAAATATTTTTATATATTACTTTATTAAAAACTAAAATAAACGCTTTAAACTTTTTAAATAATAATAATTTTTTTACTTTTATTAAAAGCTTAAAAATTATTTTTATTAATATTTAATATATTTTTAAGCTTAAAAATATTAAAAAACTAAGCTTAAATATACTAATAAATATAAAAAATAAATAATTATATTTTATTTTATTATATAGTTTAAAAAAATATAAATAGTTATTAATTAATAGTTATATATAAAATATTATATTAAATATTATAAGTAATATTATTATAATATATATTATATTTATAATATAAAGCTTTAGTTTATTTATTTTTAGTTTTATTAAAAATAAATAGTTTTTAAAATATTTAAAAACTATTATTATAATATTTATATAATATTATTTATATTATATATAACTTAAAATATTATTTAAAAAAAACTTATTTATTTTATTAAAATTAATAATTTATTCGCTTTATAATAAAAATTATTATTTTAATAATTATTATTTTTAATATTTTTTATATATTAAAATTAATTTTATATATTTTATTATAAATTAATATTATAATTAATTAATATAAACCCCTAGGGGGGTTTATTATATAGAACAGCTATTATAAATAGCCCCACCCCGGAAAAGTGGCTACCTAGCAATAGCTGCCCTACAATCCTAGGTAGCGGAACAAATACATATTCCTCCAGCTCTGCTAAAGAAATATATATTTATTCTTTTTAATATTCATGCTTTTATTTTACTACCTTAGTTAACTTTATTATTAATATTATTAATTAATAATAATAATAAATAATAAAAATAATTTAAATATATATAATTTATATAATATTTTATTTATTTATTAAAAAACAAGTATTATAATTATTTTAGTTTTAAAGTTATTTTTTATTAACTAAATAAATTATATTATTATTATATTAATAAAAATACCCTATAAAAATAAATTTTTATTATTATATAATAAAAAGCTATTTATAAAATACTACTACTTAATTTATTAAATATATTTAAATAAATATATATAATTAAAAAAACCAGCTATTTAAATATAAATAAATAATATAAAATTATTTTATAAAATAATAATAATATTTAACAGCTATAAAATATAGTTTTAAATAATATAAAGTTTTTTTAATTAATAAAACAATATAAAAACAATATTATAAATATAAATTTATTAAATATAAACAATTTTAATTATTATATATATATTAATATAAAGCTAATAAATATTATTATTACTTTTAAATTAAACTATTAATAGTTTTTTAAAGCTATAATTAATAAAACTATATATAATAAAGCTTAATTAACAACATATATAATAGCTAAATACTTTTTAAAGCTAGTTATGTAAATACTTTTTTTAATAGCTATATACTTTTAAAAGTATTATTTTATTAGCTTTTTTATATATTATTTTTATTAGCTTAATTTATACTTGTTAAATCTTTTAATATATTAATATAAAGCTTATTATTATTAAAAATTAATAAAAATAATTAATATTTATAAGTTAATTTATTTAAATAGTTTAATAAATAATATAATATATTTTTATTTATATTTTTAGCTTTATAAAATAGTTTTAAAGCTAAAAATATTAATTTATATAATATATATAAACTATTTAATAAATAGTTTAAAAAATATAAAATTTTTACTAGTATATATATATAGCTATAACATTTTATTATTATTTTTTTAAAAATAAAAGCTTAATATAAAAATATTTTTAAAAAAAAATAAAAAAACTAATTTATTAATTTTTTAATATATTTTAATAGTTTTATTAAAGCAGTTATTATAAATAACTAATAAATAAAATATATTAAATATAATATATTTTATTAATATTATTATATAATAATATTACTTTTAATTTTTAGTTTTTTTTTTAATAGCTAACTAACTTGCTGCTTTAACTATTAAGTTACAGCTTAGTAGCTTATAGCGGGTTAGCTGGTAGCTTTGCCCCGCACTAGCCACTACACCTAACACATTTACTACTAGTTGCTGCCAGCTGCCTACCAGCTGCCCCACAGCCCATACCCCACATACACCACCTACTTAGTATAAATATTCTATAGCTAGATTCCTTGCTTCTTTTTTCCTCTTTATCTATAGATTTTAGTATAATATAGCATATATTGCTAAAGCTTTAACTTTATTAATATATAAGTATAACATATTATTAAACTTTTTTTTAATTTATAATAATAAAAACAAAAACAATTAATAATAAAAATTAAATATAATATTAAAATTAAAATATAAAAATAATAAATAATTATATTAAAAAAAACTTATTAATATATATATATAATATAATTTATAAACAAGTTATATATATAAATAAGTCGCGCACTTTTTTTATTAATATATATATTTTATTTTTATTACGTAATAATTCTATAATAATATAATATTTATTTAAACAAAAAAAATTAATTTAATCCTTACTATTAAAACTATTTAATTAATAAAAAAAATTAATATTTAACGCGCTTTTAAAATTTATAATATTCCCGCTATTATAATATATAATAAAATATATAAATATATTATACATAATAAAACCCGCGCTAATATATATAAACTTAATTTAATTAAAAAAAATATTTTTTTTAAATATATTTTTAATTTAAATAAATAAAAATATTTTTTTGCTTATATTATTATAAAAAATATAACTAATTTTTTTTATAATTTATATAATATATTTTTAGTTAATAAATAATAAGCTTATAATTTTATTAATTATTATAAAAAGTTTAAAACATAGTTTATATATATTTATAATTATTAAAAAACATTATATAAAAATTTAAAAATTATTAAAATATAATTTAAACGTTATATATATATAAAAATATAATATAATATTTATAATAATAATATTTAAAACTTTAATAAAACTAAGTTTATAATAAGCTAAATTTATTTATATATAATTATTATATACACTAATTAATATAAAAAATATAAAACAGTATAGCTTAATAATAAAAAATAGTTAATAATAATTTATTTTATTAATTTACGCGGTTTATTTATTTTTTTATATATTATTTTTTAAAACGTTTTTTATTTTTAATATTAATATAAAAATATTAACTTTTTAATAAATTAAATACTTAATACTAGTTTTAATAAATAAATAAATAATAATATAAAATTAAAATAAATAAAATATTTCGAAAAATATTCTTAGCCGCTATAAATAAATATATATTAATTATTAATACTAAACTAATATAAAAATTATATATTAGCTAAGTTTAAAAAATTTTATAAAAAATAAAATATTATAATTATTTTTCTACTTTTTTATTTATTATATTTAATATAACTACTTAATATTAAACTTTATAATATATTAAAATAAACATATAATTATTAAATTAACAAATTTATTAAATTATACGTTAATTATATTATTAAGCCTAAGTTTTTTATTATATTTAAAAAAGCTTACTTTACTACTTTTATAAAATTAAATATTTTAAAAAACTTTTAAAAATTAAAATTAATACTTTATAATCTATAAACTATAATTTTAAAACTAAATATATAGTTATAGTTATTAATACTAATTCTTAATATTATTAACTTATTTAAACTTTAAATTACTTAAACGTTAAAAACCGTTAAAAAAACAACCGCGTAGTTAACTTTTATTAAAAATTAAATTTTTAATTACTAAAAAAGCTCTTTAAAGCTAATTTTAAATATTATTAACTAGCTTATAAAATTAAATTAAATATTAATATATTAATTAACCCTTATAAATAATAAAAACTAAAGGTTTTATAAAATAAATAAAACATTAAATAAACGCTAAAAAAGCAAAAAAAAACGCTTATAAAATAAAAATAGTTTTATTATAAAAAATATAACTAATTTAATTGCTTAAAAAAATACGCAGGATTTAATACAGTTATAAACGTTAAAAAATCGTAGTAGTAATAAAATAAGTATACTATACTAGCAACGTTATAAATAATACAGCAAAACCAGCTATAATATAAAGACTTGTAATAAAAAAATAAAAACAAGTAATAAATTAAAATCCGATTAATTTTTAATAATAACTATTTTAGTTATAAAGTTATTAATAATTAAACCTAACAAAATAATAAAAAGTATATAACTTGCTTATATATATAACTCGCTTATAAATTACGTTATAAATAAAGCTATTTTATAAAATTATAATTAATATTTATATTTTTAAAATATTTTTATATTTTATAACTTTAATTTTTAACTTTTTTAATATAAATATAAAAAAAATAGCTAAAATTATTATTAATAGTAAAATTATTAATTTTTTATTTAACGTGCTATTAAATATACACTTTTAATATTTTAAAAAAAAACTTAATAAAATTATAATTTAATAAATATAAAAATAAATACTATAACTTAATTTTATATAATTTTAATATATATATTACTTTAAAGTAATAAAAATTAACGTTATTTATTATTAATATTAATTTAAGCTTTAAAAACAAGTTTATTAAAAGCAATATTATTTTTTAAAGTTATTTTTTAAACCTTTTTACGTTTATTAAGCTTTAATATATAAGTATTACTTTATTTAAAATATTATTTACTATAATAATTAATAATATATTAAACTAGTTATTTTATTTTAACAACTTCGGAATAAAAAAAATATAGCTTTTAAATATTTAGCTATATTATTAATTTATATTTTATTTATTAATATTAAATTTATTAATAAAAATAAATATATTAATAATAAAGTTTATAATTTAATATATATAAAAAAGCTGTTTTATTAGGTTTTATTATACTGTTATAATTTTTAGTTTTTTTTATAACTAGTTATATTTTTTTAAATAATTTAAAATTATTTAAATAAATATATATATATTAATATACGTGGCTAAAAACTATTATATTTTATTAAAATAAAAATTAAAATAAACTTTAAGCTTATTAATTAATAACTTTATAACTTATAAAAATAGCTTTAAAGTGTTAAATTTATTTTAAAACTTCGTAAATTAATTAATATAACTATAAAGTTTATATTATTTTTATATATATTATATAGTTTTTATATTATAGCTAAACTAGTTAATAATATTAATATTTAATTAATTTTTTTTTATAATTATAACTTGTAAATTTAATTATTAAAATAATATTAAGCGTAGTTTAATAGCTATTTCGAAAAATTCGAAGCTATATAGCTTAATTTTAACAGCTTTAATTATAAAGGCTCCGAAAGCTATATAGCTTAATTTTAAAAGCTTTAATTAATTATAAAAGCTATAAAATTATTAATTTTAAAAGCTTTAAAAACTATATATAGCTTAATTTTAAAAGCTTTAATTAAATTAATTAAGTTAAAAATACGTTTTTATTACAAAAATCATTATTTTAAGCTAAAAAAGTAAGTTTAGCTAATTCGAAAGCTAATTAAAGTATGTTATAAGTATAAAAAATTAATTATCGGTGCAACACAGAAAACGTATACGATGCACTGCAAAATTCTAAGTGGGGCGCGACATTTCGATTCGGACTAAGTGTACTTAACATAGGGGCCATGAAAAGTCACCAGCACGAGCTCCATTACACAAGGCTTAGGTGTGCAGACAAAGAAATTACATCATGGACAGGCAATTAATTTATACTACGTATTCCTAATCGCACTGACCACCTTTTGCAATCCCCGTCTGAGTTACGGTTGAGTGGCTCAGCTGGTGGCTGTGCCCTGTACTAGCCACTGCACTGGCAATCTCTATTTTTGCTAACCTTAGTTAGATTTGTTCCCTTTTCCTTTTCCTTCCCCAAGCTTGGAAAATGGCAGTACCGAGTTAACAGGTTGCAGATCTCCCGTACTTAGTTGATCACCCATGAACAAACCAGACACCCGGGACGCCGAGATTAGTCTGGGTGTTAAGAGTAGCGTAAGACAGGGCAGCCCAAAGTTTCCATTGATATCGATTGCACGGAGACTGCTGGATTAGCGCAATCAATTCATAAAAGAAGAAGAGTTCATGTTGTCCTGACAATTGAGCGACCTACGTCAGGCTTGGCAGGAGATTGGGGAATTAGTGACGATAAAGCTGGTAGTGCCAGACAGGGTTCTTCGTTGTGCCTCGGAGGACCAACTTCCCGTTCCAGGCAATATTTTCTGGCCCCCCCGGTGCCAACATTATTCGTGAATAGCTTAAGCATGATACAGCGGCTCACACCCCGAATATCCGGGACTGTCGTGCAATACAAGGACTAAGAATTGGCGTGGTGCGGACCATACCATCCTAAGCAATGCGTTCTAACAAGACTAGCCGTCGTGCGCAGGATATAACTGGGATACTCGCATCCGGGATCCTGTTCCAGTGGCGCTAAGGCGTGCCGGCAGGATGGCTCCGATGTCCTCATCGGGATTGCTCGGTGGTAGGCGGACTTGGACAAGTTCTGATTCGCGGACTTTGCTGCAACCAGAACCCGTAGACCCGGAATGCTTTCTCGCGTATTACAACGTGGACGTCTATTCTAAAACATAAATATATAAAGCGCCAGTAAGATAATATGTTGGACTTGGCTCAGTACTCGGGCTCGTTTGTTATCCAATTCCAACTTTGGGTCTTTAAACATGGCGCCAAGCTTCAGAAGCGTGCTAGCAACGGCCGTGGTACTGGCTAGCTGCCAGCTTGCCAATGCTCAAAACCCCGATGACCAGGCTGATCGGTACGTATTAAACTATCATTTATATGGTGCTCTGTTTCTATTGTTACTATTACCTCTATTATTTACCCCTGTTCTTTCCCTGTAAAACAGCTCACTGAGTGTCTGGCTAATTTTGGTGCAGTAAGTTGACTCCTACGTCTCGTCTAGAGCACAGAGGTCATACTTTGAATATTCTAGAACGGCAATATTCTAGTATCTAGCAGCACATGCTAACAAATCGCAGAGCACCCCGCGCTCACCGTTTACAAGTGTACCACATCAGGTGGCTGCATCGCAAAGGAAAGGTCTGTGGTTATTGACTGGAACTACCACTGGTAAGTTCGCGGCGCCAAATGTGGTCAACGTTCATTTGTACTGGAGCGGAAACTGGTCTGTAATCGGCAGATGAGCTAGCTCCGATGGGATTCTCCGATTATATGAGTCGGCGAAAAAGCTAAAGATGATTAGGTTTCACACGACCGACTGGCTATCTTGCACAACTGACTCTGGGGTGAACGCAACCCTCTGCCCTGATCAAGCCACCTGCGCAGACAACTGCTTAGTCCAGGGAGATTCGAATTACACGAACAATGGCGTCTCGACATCAGGAGATACTCTGACGATGTATCAGTACACCATCAATGAAGATGGCGAGGCCCAGAATGCCTCTCCACGTCTGTACCTCTTAGGTGACGACGGGGATTACGAGATGCTGCAGTTACTTGGACAGGAACTGACGTTTACCGTCGATTTATCTACATTGCCATGTGGTGAAAATGGTGCATTATATTTGGGTGAAATGGACAAGACTGGTGGCCGAAACGCGGATAACACAGGGGGGGCCAACTTCGGATCCGGTTATTGTGATGCTCAATGCCCCGTACAAACTTGGAAGAATGGCACCCTCAACACGGATGGCTCAGGCTACTGCTGTAATGAGATGGATAGTAAGTTGCTGCTTGAACCTGTCCATATATTTGCACCTTTTCCTTCTCTTCTTTTTCTCTTTCTCGTTGTCGCCCCCACAAACACTTCTCATCCTAAAGTTCTTAGTTACGGCGGTCCAGCCACCCCTCCATTTACATATTTCTCCATATACAAATCGTTACTAACTCTTTTTCACCGCTAGTTTTGGAAGCTAACTCCAAGGCACATGCATTTACACCTCATCCATGCAGCGATACTGACTGCGATAGGGGCGGCTGTGGCCTCAATCCCTATGTTAAGGGGTACACTAACTACTATGGCCCCGGCGGCACAGTTGACACTTCGAAACCATTCACAGTTATCACGCAATTCAATACCGATGACGGCACCACGACTGGTACTCTAACTTCGATCACTCGCAAGTATATGCAGAATGGCAAGCTCATCGCCAGTGCCGACCCCGCGGGCGACATCATCACCACAGAGTCATGTAACGCCGCTGATTCAAGCGCCGCTCAATTCGGGGGCTTGACGACTATGGGCAAGGCGCTCGGCCGCGGCATGGTCTTGACCTTTGCCATCTGGAACGATGCTGGTCAGTTCATGAACTGGCTTGACAGCGGCAGCAACGGACCTTGCAGCGACACCGAAGGCAACCCGGCCCTTATTGCGCAGAATAATCCGAGAACGCACGTTATCTTCAGCAACATCAGATGGGGCGACATCGGCTCTACGTTTACCGACTCTAGTTCCCATACGACGACAACCACAAAAGCCTCGACAACTAAGACTACCTCTACAACCACTAAGGCGTCTGCTACTACTACCACGTCTTCTCCTCAGCCAACACAGAGTCAATGGGGTCAATGTGGTGGTATTGGATGGACTGGACCTAAGGCTTGCGCCAGTCCTTACAAATGCAACAAACTCAATGACTAGTAAGTACACGGTAGTCAACGTCCGACTCGAATATTGGAGCCTAACATGCCCTAGCTATTACCAATGCTACTAGATGAAAAAGACGTGGGTTAAAGAAATGCCCGGTTTGAACTTTTCCCAGTTAGCTTTGGAAAGGGGATGCTGAAGACGATTTTGTACATACACTCTTCTTCAATAAAGGTTCCATATACTCTCTACCCAGCACCCGTGAGACCAGGAAATAAAACCCCATCATAATGTGTAATCTGCTTGGCCGTAGGTCCCTGCAGACTATCGCTTCCATATTACGACCTTTGTGGCGGAGGAGGTGGGCAGGGTACAAGAGGAAGCGGCTCTCCAGCATCAATGCTCCTGCCTTGGCTCATAGCAATGAAGTGTTTCCGGATGAGTTGGATTCTGCTGTTCGTATAGGCTGTATTACTTGGATTTCCATATTGGAGCGTGAACCCGTCACTATGATTCACAAACGTCTAGTATCGCCTCGTTAGCTTCCCTTTCTTCAAATGAACAGGCCAAAACAGTCAGAGTAAACCCTCGAGAGACGACTTACGTTGCAGTCTGGGCCGTTTCTACCAAACAAGCTCCAGAAAGTGTCCCCGCCGACCGTGGGACTGCTTTCGAGAATCTGATAAAACGACTCAAGGGAATCGCCGCCCGAGCTTCCCACCCAGTCGTATTCTCCCGCATAGTACACCTTTCCGACGCTTTCTACAGCCTCGATGCCGGCGTTTAACTTCTTCGTGTCAATTGGATAAAAGTGGTCTGAGAACACGTCTATCTCGTCTATGTCGAGATGCGTCTTGTTGATGCCGTACGTGCCGTCGAAGAAAAGCTTATTTGGAGCAAGACTCTTTACGTACTTGGCGATGTCTCTTACCCAGTCAGCTGGACAGTCCATGTCTCCCCAGATCGATCCTAGCAGCTCATTGCCACTTTCGTACGCGAATATTGTAGGGTCCTCTGCGTAGGTCAGGTTATTGTACTGGTTTCTGTGCGTCAGAAGCGTCTTTATGTAGTCCTTGAAAGTAGCGACAATAGTGGCGTTTGTGTAGAACTGCTGAATCTGAGGGTTGTTACTGTCCTTGCTCTGAGTGAGGTCGAAACCGGCCCAGCGCAAGAAGTTGTATTTTCCACCGTGATAATAATCCTATATATCATTTAGCACTCTCAATTTGAGAACAGGAAAGGAAATCTCTAACATAGTTGTCTACAAGTGGCACAAGTAAACGAACGCCGTACAGGCCCGCTTGATACACAGCCCAGTCGATAATCTTAAACGCTTCCTCGTTCACAACACCTTTCTCAGGCCAGATGCTCAGAGGGTTACCAGTGCTGACTCCTAAAGTATGAGTTCTGATCATAGTCCCACCCAGAGCATTGACCACAGCCATTACTTCAGTGACGCGCTCTTTAGTAGGATAACTGGCCTTGGTTGCCGGATCATATGGCTCCCCAGTTGGCGGAGTCACGTTCTCGTCTAGGCCGAGCCAATAGACATTGGGACCTACTGCCTTCCATTGCTTTCCATCTACCAGGAGCTCAGAGCTGTTTCGAACGACAGCGGAAAGTCGCTTGGGTTTTGGTACTGAGGGCAGAGCAAGCGTGCTAACAGCCGTCAGTAGCAAGAAGCAAAGCGCCTTAACTGTAGCCATCTTCCTGATACCAGAAGGGGCTGATAACAAAGAGAAATATCAGAAGAATGAGCGAGAAGCGAATAGTGCCGATTCAATCACCGAGAAGGAAAAGCACTCCTTTATGTTGGTTGTCGATCCTAGTCGCTCCATGCTTTAGCCCGCAGAGTAGAACAGCCGCGGTTATTGCTAAAATCATTCGCGATACGCGTACCTATTGTGCTGTCTTTCTGTGAGGGAGAGACATTTATGGCTTGTTGGACACCTAAGTATGATGTGCGCTTATACTCTACCGTGACGGAACGAAGTCCTCCGTTGTCCGCATTCGGTCACTTGCCGAAATGGGCTATACAGGACTTCACAAATGCAAGCAATGGAAAATACTAGGAAACCTTAAGAACATCATCAATTTCTTAACATTTATCGTTGTTCTATCGGTTTTTTTTTCTTTCCTTTTCAGTGTGGGTGCTGCCATCGCCGTGCCGTGAGCATGGGGCTCCCATTCCATCTTGGTTCTACACACTTATATGGGCAAACACATGGGCTACTCAGTCATCAATCTCTGCTTCCCATCCTGTCTATTTCGAAAGTCAACTGCAAATGGCCGGTATGGCTGCTCTTGGTTCGCGGCGAAGGCCAAATCCAAAGTACGTCAGCACATCTGCAATGAAGGCTTCAGATTTTATGACTTCCCCCTCTCGCCCTTTATCTAATAATAGCCTTAAGTTTGCTTAAGCGAGTGATTATTCCCTTCAGTTTGTTTTAGTAACACACAATGCCATACTAACCGATAACACATTGTTGAATTACCACACAGGTGACATTAATGACGTGCGCACAAAGCGTCATCACAATACTCAGACGGGTCAATATTTTATACGATGGTCTGGCCTCCATTGTATTAAGCAAGTTGAAGTTGATAGTTGTTATCTGATATGATGAGCAATCCGATACTTTGCCAGCATCTCATAATATGTTCTTAACGAAGGTAGCACATCGAACAAGCTAGCTAGCTCAGTGGAAGAGCGCCGGGCTCATAACCCGGAGGTCGATTGATCGAAACAATCGCTAGCTATTAACAAATTTTTCGAGAAAAGTTCTTGCTTTGAAAAGTTTTTTTTTTCATTACGTTTTTGTTGGCATCCACTACTTGTGGGCTACTAACCAAATCCGCATATGACTAATGGATTGCCACCAAAACTTTGACCAATTCTAACTAATACTCCTTTCACGGTGTTCGATAACTTAATGCAGAGATACATAGCTCACAACCAACTTCTAGTCATTTTATTTACCTCGAGATGCCATTTTGATGTTGACTCTTCTTGCAGCAATTACTCAATAAGTCCAGCCCGACTGCACCATTCCGATAAATTTGTACTAGTTTTTAAAACACATTGTATTACAGGATAAAATTGCAATTGAATATTTGGTGTCACCGTCCTACAGTCTTTAGTGTGCACAAGGAATAAAAACATGAAGCAGACGGGTGAAATCGGCAACGTAACCAGGCGCAAGCCCTTGTCCGCTTCGTTCGAATGTACAATCACCAGCTTCATTTATGGCTATGAGGGGTAGGTTCAGGGTTGACAATGACAAGCTTGACAAAATTTGCGAGTAAAATGTGTTAAAGTTATTTGAATGTGAAACTCGCAAGATCAATATGAAAGCAGAAGCAATATAGATAGACACGTGCCCCTTTAGCAATCCGTACCTTAGGTACCTAGCGTCCCTAACCCAAACTCTAAATCTAATATCAATCTAACTACCCCAATAGCGAAATGATATTCCGAATCTTCTCCTGTAGGCCTCATGTTATCCATTGCCAGGCTCCTACACGTCAAGAGTACAAGTAGTCCACACATGTGGTGTAGTGGTCCAAATCATGCCAAAACACGTTCTCGTCAAATATTGGTAGAGCACGATAACTGCCCTTACGATTCCTCGTTATGGTAATGAGGAGAGCCCTGCTTTCTATGGCTAAAGGGATCGGAGTATTGGTCGGTGCGGGACTGGGAATAGGGATTCCAAGGGTCGGGGAGTAATACTTGAAGTTGTTGGTGCTCTGATCCTCGGTTGTACTGGGCCGCTTGCCCGGCGCGCGAAGATTGTAAGTCGGATTGGCCGTCTTGACTGCTTCGGAGCGACGGATATTGCTGGCCATGAGCCTGTTGGCCAGGGTCTCGAATCGGAGGAATCTCATTATCCAGGGCATGCCGTAGTTCTGGAACGTCGCGGATCGACGGTAATCGTCTTTCGACTCGTTCCGCTGTAATACTTCGACTGATAGGAACATAAGGATCTGGGAAGGTGCTTTGGCGTCGACTTGTAGCGCCGCCCCAGGCTGCTGACTGCCGCAGTCGAGCTGAATTTTGAAAGGGGGTGCTCTGTGCACTGCTGTAGTATGGTGGAACAAGGCTCACGCAATTGGGACAGTAACAGAAGCCACCCGCACGCGAGGAAAACTCGTTTCCACAGGCGGGACATTTGAAGTGTAGATAACTGGAGCGTGTGTCATCGGATCCATCCTGACGGTTTTCCCTCCTCACTGGACGTATGCTAGACTCCTTAATGTGGTTCATGATAACAATGTAGGCCACCTGGGAAATAGTTGATGTGATTCTTCTTAGGGGTCGTGGGAGTGAGTGGAGGAATATGATGCAAAAACGAACGCTGCATCTCTTCCGATATTTATTCTCATGACACTCTTAAGATACAACTAAATGTTCTCTATGAAAAGGTCTGAATGTCATTTTTTTATATGAAGTGACCCATGGCATATATTACTATCGACGTCATCCTTGTTAGTCAGTCAGCGAAGAACAGCATGCGAGGGATGAATATGGTGACTTTTTTGCTGAGGAGACAACCCGGTGCCAATTTTGTGTTGCAAACCACTCTTGCCGTGTTACTAACGGTGCATCACGAGACGTATAAAGACCTTGTTGTGGTAACCTGAGCATATATTTCTTCATCTACACAAGTCGCGTTGTCTGAAGATTACGCGAGTCCTAATTAACATGTCGACAGAATGACTGTCATAAGTGTCTCATCAACCGAATTTGCCCATTAGATCCCGAGATGTAGGGGGCTAAGGTGTGTGATATGAGTAAAAGATAGAAATTAAGAGCACATGCAGCTATCATGCGATCTCTATAATCTATGGTTGTCATGCTTGAGTGATGTGTTTCCGGTACTATACAGTGGCGTGTACTGCGCAAGTCTGTTCCCCTTGCTTCAGCGTCCCTCTGAGGAGTCAGAGGGTGGGGAAAGACCATTGTTGTTGCGCGAAGGGGTCTCAGCACCTTCGTAAGCTGGTTTTGACTATATAAATTTCACACTTACTTGTTCTACAGGAGCGGTGTCATAATTCTTGTCTGAGATAGGCCCAAAATGACACTCCTTTAAAGATGAATACTCCTAAAATGCAACACTATCAAAGTTCTCTTTACTGCGTTCCGAGATCATATACATCACTGCGTCCACTGCGTATGCAACAAGCTCTCATGCAGTGTGCTCTTCGGCCATAAGCTAATAGCTCTCGCTCGCAGCATGTACTGTAAATTAGAGGCCCTACTCCGATACCTGTCCAATAATAAAGGACGTGTATGTATATAGCTAAGGACTAGCCTACGTAGTGAATTGGCCCGGGTGACTGTAGTACGGAACCGGGGCCTAGCCTAGGAGGTAAGTCTGGGCTATACGCATCCAAAGCTAAAGATCATCATACGAAGGAATGGGGAATGAGACGATCATAGAGAATAGAACGCAATATATATATATATAAAAGCATCGATAACTAACGAACGAAGCAAAAGTAATGTAGGTGGTAAGGTCTGGTAATACACATGGAGGAAAATCGCCAACCTAAGTAGCCCCCCGCCCCCCTATTTCCCACCCTTACATGCTCTAGTGATGTAGAACAACTTAGAGCTACTAAAGCGTCATTGCACTCAGCAGAGCGAGAGGATTTGGATCTATGCGGCCTGCGACAGAGCTGTTAGTATGGGTCTTGCAAACTATGGCGTCGAGGTATGGCCCCCAGAGTGATTTTTGTTGGAGCATAAGGCTGAAAGTACAAGATTCTGTGCATCACAATTCATCATCCTAAAAAATCGCTGCTTTTAAATTTTTGTATGGCAGGGAGCAAACAGTCAAAGGGTGAATGTTCACCCTAGATACTTAGCAGGTAGTGTGGTAGGGATAGGCTCGATAGGGTTGCAGTGCCTAAGTCCTCTAGGGGTCTTTTTCTATTTTTTATATAGGACGAAAGTTGTTTCTGGATCTATCAGGGGTTAGAACTGTGACACATGAGTAAGAGTAGATGCTAAACAACTCCCGATTGCCGCCTCTTGTCGAATCATTGTTCTACTTTATTGTGGATTTGAAGGTCAAGTTCCAATGCGAGTTAGGGACAAAAGCAATCGGATATTTCTAGCTAGGAATTATCGCTTGTGCATCCTATTGTACTAGTCCATTGGGGGCAGCGTAGAAAACACCTCGGTTGAATAGTCAGCGTGAGACTATTGAACTTGTAAGAGAAAAAAGATTGTCTGTTTTATTTATCTTCAATAGAAACCTCCCAGCTCCAAGCTCTCAGATCTAGGCAAATGACCGAATTGTCACTAATTCAAATAAACTTTTCACAATCATGGCTCGTTACTGTCACCAGTCTTCGTTCTTCGTTTTTCCCCCTTCTTCTTTTTTTGTTTGGTTCGTTCTCTTCGCTTAAATTTAGTTTCTGAAAGTTTCAGATTCCGCCATACTGCTTCACGATGACAGCTACTTTGTTGGCGAGCTCATCGGCCTCGGATCTTGTTGCCGCCTCCGCATATACGCGACAGGCGTTTTCTGTGCCGCTGGCACGCGCAAAGGAGCGAGCATTGGTGTACTTCTTGACCTCCTTATCGATCTCATCTTGGCAACCAACTGGATGACTGAGTTTTCGCTCCGCATCAGTAGTTTGGAAGAGATCCTTGTTGCCGACCTCGACGCGGACAAGTCTATTCGGCAGGTCTTGGTATGTCAAGGCCCAGTCCTTCATTGTCCATACTTTGTGTGCAAGGATAACCTCGACCAGGAGCATGTCAGAGATGGCATCTCCGACAGTTTGATTTATGAGGTCAGCTAGGGCACTGAGGATATCTAAGGCATCCTTTTGAGCCGGAGACTGGGGCTCCTTTGTCTTGAAAGTTTGGATGGCTGTCGGCGAGAAAAGAACAGTGCCGTGGCCATTCGCTTCGAAGTAGACGCCGATATCAAATGAACAGGCAGCATGGTGAAGGTGCTTGACACCAGTAGGCGTGCAGACAACGGGAAGTTGTAGGTGCTGCTCAATGTATTTCGTGCTGGCACCATTAGCATATGCGGTTTGAATGACGCCAATTCTCAATTGGCCGCTAATGCCTGCACTCCGGGAGAGATCCGCAATGAACGAAGCGGCAAGTGTCGCAATGCGATCACCATCCAACATGAAGAAGCCCTTTTCCGGGTCGATCCAGTAGTAAATGAGGCGATCTGCGTCACCATCAAGTGAACACCATCGGTCACCGGGAACTAGTTTGGGGCTAGGCGGTGCCCGCTGTCTAGTCTTTACGAAGTCGGCACCACAATCGAGGTTCAGTATCTCCGGTCGGAGCACATCGTCGTTGACGACCTTGACTTGTAGCCCCGATTTCTGGGGGTCATGGCGCTTGAGTAGCTCATTCAATTTGGGGCCGCCGACGCCGTTTGCACAGTCGACGGTCAAACTTCCCGAGACCCTGCGACCTCGTAGAGCGCGATAGAAAGCTTCCAAGAGCTTGTTGTAGTATCCTACTTCGCTGACCTCTCCATAAGCACCCGGTGTGCCGGCGGTGTTAATGCAACGAGTCAGGTAGTGAAGTTGCGGTGTGGTCAGGATCTTATAGTCTCCATAGGTTGTGTTGGTAGCGGCAAGTGAGTCGGCGAGTGCAGTGACGAGGGTAATGCCGGAGGGCCGAGTGTCTCTGCCAGCAATGACCTTGCCAGGTGATGTCAAGTCGATCCTCAGAGTGTCGGCAAGTCTGAGGAAGTATTCAAGAAGATCCTCGTGGGTTGGGGCGTTGACCAAGTTGGTAGCATATGTTTCCCATTCCTGTTCCAGCATGTCTCCCATAGGGTCGACAATCTTAACACCGTTATCGATGGCCGGGTTATGGCTGGCGGTGATCATAACCCCAATGGCCTGTCCGTTCAACTTGCGGCTACGCAGGGCGGCGAGCAAGCCGACCCGGAAGGTGACGCCATCGAGGAGATCGGCGCTCATACGGAAGCCCGCAGTGCCATACTTGTAGATCCTGCCTGGCACGATGTTGTGCTTCTGGGAAGCTGCGATAATGGCGTCTCGATCCATAGTGAGTAATGGACGGGCGTAGTCGAGGCTCGGATTGTCGACAACGACGATGATCTTACTGCAAAGGACTGGGTCGGGGGGTTAGATAGCTCTCAGATCTTGTTGGGTGATTCTTGTTGGTGGATCGGTACCTTGTTCTTGTTAGTCGTAAAGTGCTGGTTGACTGGCGGGCTGGGGATATGAAGGCACAGGATGTCGTGGCACAAGAGGGGTATGGTTGACGAGTCGGACAAGCGAGCGGCAGCCAGTTATAACCACACCGGCAGCGGAGGAACGGGTGGTCGAGCAAGGTTTCGGTTCCCGGCTGAGAGGGCTAGGGTTGTCTGCTTGAATCCGGGTTCGAATTGAGCCAGATATCGTGGCCCCTCGCTGCGCTGCGCTGTGCTGTGCTGTGCTGTGCTGTGCTGGGCTGGGCTGGGCTAGGCTGTGCTGTTGAACGGCGAGCGCAGGCGGCGGCGGTACGCTATCAGCAGGCTATCAGCCCCGCTCCCTCGTTCAATGCCCCTCGGCCAGAGCCCCACTGAAACATCAGCCTGCCGCTGCCATTTGCCCCGCTGGGCAGAGCGGGTCCGCTAAGAAATCACACCAGTTACTGCCCGTTGGCCACTTATTGCTTACCGAATACGACTGGAACTATTCTTGTTTTTTTACGATTATTATTTTATGTTAATTGTTTATATCGTATAAAAATATATGTAAGTAGAGTAAATAGCTGCGACTCCTATTATATAATCCTTTCATTTTTCTGATTTTTTTTTAATTTTTAAAACTAGTTAGCGTACTAAAAATATAACATTTTACAACGGGTATACTACACGCTAAAGTCTATAAAGCTATAAAACAACAACCTTCAGCTTAAAAAAACTAAAAAAATTATATTTAGGTTCTTTACAATCGAAATTTTATTATAGTGCAATTATTTTTTTGTAGTTAAAGGTATTAAAGCTTATTTTTGGATAGAAAAAACGAAGCCCAGATTAGCGGGCAGTAACTGGTGTGATTTCTTGGCGGGCCGACTCTGCGCTGGGGTAGCTGCTGGCAAGCAAGCGAGGAGGACCCCTGTACACAACCCTGTTGGTTACCTATTTTTGTTCTAGCCCACCCCCGAGCCATGCTCCTATGACGTGGTTACCTGGCCCGGTACGAGCCACTGGAGTGGGACAAACAGGGGTAAATTAGTCACGTGCTTTGGCGCTTCAGTGAATCTGCCGTCAGCTTGGACGCGTCGTTCGCATCGAGTCGTGTCCTCACGATAATACGAAATTTGCTGCTAACCCGAGACAACCCACGACTCATGCAGTGGGTCTAGCGGAGCATATTGGACTCACCCGACTCCCTTTGCTATATTGGCCATATTCTTTGCTGTCGCTCCTCGTAACCAGCTCGTAACCAGCCCGGGATGGCTTCAGAAGAAGCGTGTGCCAACCCACTTCTCCTAGGATGGGTGAAGGAATGGGTTGATGTGGCTCGGGAGCGCAATTCCAAGGGTGTGACGACCTATAAGAATGCGTATAATGCATTGAAAGCGTGTCCAATCACTTTCAATCACCCGTCCCAGTTGCAACAACTCAAAGGGTTCGGACCTAAGCTATGCGATCGCTTGACCGAGAAGCTTCAGAAACACTGCCAGGAGAATGGCCTGCCAATGCCTAAGCGGCCGAGGCAGTGGCGTATTCCAGGCCTCAATAACGAGAACGATGCTGATGACGGCCTAGAACAGCGGCCCGCCAAGAAGCCAAGGAAACAGAAGCCTTACGTCCCGACTCTGCGATCTGGTGCCTACGCCCTGATCCTCGGTCTCACCACAATAGGGGAGGAGGCACCTGTCGGGATGACGAAAGCTCAGCTCATCGAGGTAGCGCAGCCTCACTGCGATGCTTCCTTCACCGCGCCCAGTGATCCTACCAGATTTTACACAGCGTGGAACTCCATGAAGACATTGTTGGAGAAAGACCTGGTCTATGAGCGCGGTCGACCTCTCAGAAGATATGCGTTGTCGGATGAAGGATGGGAAGTGGCACGGCGGGTACAACAGACTGCAGATCTGACTCCCTCCGAATTGGCGGCGCAGCACAGAAGACAATTACAACCTGAAATACCCGAGAACCCGCCGCCTCGAGCTCCCAGTAGATCGCCATCCCTTGAGGTGGAGGTGCTCGAGCAGCCATCACAATCAGTCTATGCGAATGTCGTAGCCAATGGAGACTCGACGTCAGATTTGCCCAACTTCAGACCAATTCGCCTTGCTCCAGGGACATTCACGGTGCACTTAGTACTAGACGTGCGAGAGATACGCGCTAAGACTGACCGTGACTACATGCAACAAGAACTCGTAAAAAAGGGAGTCCAGCCGATCATGCGAGCCCTCGAGCTCGGTGACGCGCTATGGGTAGCCAAGTGCCACGACCCCAATTTCCTAGCCCGCGCCGGCGCTGAAGGTGACGAGGTCGTGCTGGATTGGATCGTCGAGAGAAAGCGATTGGACGACTTGATATACAGTATCAGAGATGGGCGGTTCCACGAGCAGAAGTTCCGGCTCAAGCGATCTGGAGTAAAGAACGTGGTTTACATAGTCGAAGAGATGTCGATGGACTCTATGAGCTTTCAGAAGTATGAAGAAGCCGTCCAGTCCGCCATCGCATCCACCCAGGTGGTTAATGGGTACTTTCTCAAGAAGACGCAGAAGATGGACGATACTATCCGTTATCTAACACGGATGACGATGCTGCTGAAAAAACAATACGAGAGCAAGTCTCTCTTTGTAATCCCGACGGAAGTACTCACTGCTCGCAATTTTCTTCCACTAGTCGAACACCTCCGAGAGAAGGAGCCCACCATGGGACATTATATCAGCTACCCCGCGTTTGCATCGATGGCGTCGAAGTCCGACATGATGACCTTACGAGATGTATATCTCAAGATGCTCATGTGCACCAAGCAAGTTACTGGTGAAAAGGCGCTTGAGATCCAGAAAAGATGGAAAACCCCATATGAATTCGTAAAGGCATATGAGAAATTTGGTACCGGGGAACAGGGCAAGAGATGGAAACAAGACTTGGTTTTCGCGCAGATGGGGAACCTGGTCGGAAGAAAGAAAGTCGCAAGGGCTCTGAGTCACAAGATTGCGGAAGTCTGGGGCAATGTCTGATTTGCTTCAGATTCATCTTCGCCTTGCCGGTTCGCAGCGCGCGAATAGCCCTAATCACTAAGATGCGCACACGATAGGACACTTATGCCTGCTTCACCATGTTTTGTCTGGATGGCCTATACGTGCATAACGCGTGGTATTTGTACGAAAAGGATCAACATACCCAGTAAAACTAAGCAACGGCTTCAGAGATGTACCCGGACTGTATATTGACAGGAGAAAGCATCATATGTTACCACAAGTACACATTGATGCTAAGAATAGGTACTTAAAGTACTCCCTTAAGCCGCGTGTGCACCCACTGTGATAAGAGTCAGTAATTACCCTGTCAGGCAAGCTCCAAGCGTATCTAAGTCTCATAGAAGAAAGGTTCTTTTCCCCAGTAGTAAGTAGCAAGGAAGGAAAACAGTAATTAAATATCACTTACTAGCCTGCGCAACCAAATTCTGCACCATACCCTCAATGATAGGCTTGATGAGAGCATCACCCCCATTCGCACCAAGGTACCCAGCCATGCTCTTCTCCGCATACTTCGCGAGGACATCGACCTCGACATTGACACTATCGCCGACCTTCTTCTTCGCCAGGACCACCTTCTCCTGCGTATAAGTGATGAGCATGACCTCCCACCAGCCCTCGACGTCGTCGACCTTGGTGACCGTCAGGCTGGTGCCGTCGAGCGCGATGAAGCCCTTGTGCACGACGTAGCGCATGACGTCCGCGCGCTCCTTCTCGCGCGGCGCGAACCGGAACGTCACGGCGTTGCCGTCGGGCGCGATCCGCACGATCTCGGCCGTCGCGTCCACGTGGCCCTGCACGAAGTGGCCCCCCATGCGCGTGTCCGCGCGCACCGCCCGCTCCAGGTTCACGCCCGAGCCCTCGGCCAGCGCCCCCAGGTTCGTGAGGCGCAGCGTCTCTGGCGCGATGCCCACTTTGAAGCTGGGCTGCGCCGCGTCCGCCCCCGAGAGCGCTGTCGCCGTCAGACAGACGCCGTTGATGGCGATGCTGTCCCCGAGTATGGCGTCCTCCAGGAGCTTCGAGGACGCCGGCAATGTGATGGTCAGCGAGGTGCCGCCCGTCTCATCATGGTGGTCCAGCTCCGCGACGGCTGTATTGGGGTCGCGGGTTAGTTAATTCTGAGTAGGGTGCTAAAATTCAAGAAATTCAATCTAAGAGTGAGGGGTTGCTGACGGTTGGGACACTAAGTATTGGCAACAGCTTGTAATGACTTACTCCCGATCTCCTCCACTAGTCCAGTAAACATCTTGCTGTATCAAAGGATGTAGTTTGGAATTACAGGTAAACCCACTACGTAGAGTGGACAAGCGTAAAGAGATGGTGTAGTTGAGAGTTGCAGCAAAAAATGACGTGACTAAGAGTTCAAGGGTCCAAATTGACCCCACCATCATCACACGCGGCATGCAAAACCTCTATGTCCGGGAGCAAACCAGGATAGCCAGTTTGGCCTTTTATCTTACTATTATATCTTTACTACACACTGCTTGCTTACACTTAGGACTCTTATATTATATGATACTGAATACATGCTCTGTTAGTTTGCTGCAGTTATGAGGATAGTGCAGGGGGTGCGTGCGGTGTTCGATGACTAGTTCCCCATACCAGGGCTAAACCATCTAGGTTTATAAAATTCACTCACAGTCCCAGAAGTTTGGTGCAGCTAGCTAGTATGGAATAAATAAAACACTACGAATGACAATAAATCACAGTAAGCAACAGCAACACAGGCACTCAAAAAGGTCACAGTCCAGATATTCAGGCGCAAACGAACCAACTGGACAATTCAGTCCAGTTCAGTATGTCGTGAGCCTAGAGACAAAATAGTATTGATACCTACATAAAGGCAGCTCTCGTTCTCGATCCCATACATGTTCCCAGTCGTCATCCATAGCTCTTCCATGAAATCTACACAGTCTAAACACGTATAGAAATGCAATTAGCTCTGTTCTAAGATGACAGCCGGCACCTCAATTCAGCAGATTATATTCAGCTGCTTTGCCCTGATAGGACTGAATGTGGATTTTGCCACAGCCTCGTGGCATGCCAATAGCTATTTGCCTTTCTCGAGGTACAATGCTGACTCGGTCAGTTGTAATGCTGCCTTCAAGTTGGCTTCACCGAGCATCAATATCCCACTAAGTGTCCATAAGCAGCTTCTAGCACATCTTGTAAGTGCAAAAACCTTGTGCTTGGCGGGTAGGATCTTGGGTCTCAAGCGCATAGTCCACTCGAATATCGAGATCCCGGCGATTCTTGTCGTTGGGCTTCACTACCAGTGTGCACTTAACCTCTTCTTCTTGCTGAACCGTCAGAACATCCTTGAGGTAAAAGACTGTCTGTTTCCAGTGTGTATATTTGGTATGCGGGCCGGTGGAAAAGCGAATCGGCTTGTGGCACGCAGTGAAGTCGATGTCGAACCATGCGACAAGAGCGTGCACAAAGTCATCGCGGCGACATTTTAAGTTGAAAGGTATCGAAAAGGCGAGGTCGGCAGTTGTGCAGGTGTACAGGTCTAGTGTGATCACGGACGCCGGGTCTGTGACAGCTGCCTTGACCTCAACGGTATCGACGAGGGGCTCGGAGAGGGCGGTTGCCTTCAGCGGCGAATAGTCGAAACCGTACACGTTGTCCCAGACTAGAGGGTATGAGTAATTAGTGGCGTTGGAGGTTCTCAGCAGTCTTGTGACACTTACATCCAATCTTCTCATCCTTGTAATCGCCATCCTCAATACCGCACACGAAAATGGTGGCCTTGTCCGGGAAGATTAGGCCATCTTTCGCGAGGTACCTGTCCCTAGCGTATAAGACGGTATCGAGCATGCTCTCGTATAGTAAGAAGTAGCCCATCCACTCAGATATGATTATGTCGACCTTGGGAAAGGGCAACTCGATCTCCTCCATTTTTCCCTGGATGAGGGTAATCTTGTCTTCCATGCCATTGACCTTGACGATTTCCTTGGCCTTGAAAATGATTGTGGACATATCAACACCAATGACGTGCTTGGCTCCAGCCTTCACGGCAAACCTGCGTCGAGAAAGGGGGGGTTAGAGATTCATAACCACGGAGCTAGCGGGAAACTGTAGATGGCGCTTACATGGAGAGAATGGCTGTGCCGCAGCCAACATCGAGAACAACCTTGTCCTTAAAAAGATGCTTGTTCTGGACTATCGCATTCATGTATGACCTGGTTCGCACCTCGTCTTTCTTTACAGGGAGAAAGCATGAACATTAGCATATGGAAGCTATTTGAGCTTGTCGCAGAAAGAGCAGGACACATACCAACATCTCCTCGTGAATGCCTGGTAAGTAGTAGACTTGGGGTTAGTGACGTTCCTCACGATAGTAGAACAAGCACCGAGACGAACGAACTAACCATGGTGGTTGTAGCTATAAAGCGGTTGATTATCAGTCAGAGATCCAACAGAGCCATCTTCACCGTGCTGCCACGGCTTTTCACTCACCTATTAAAGTAGTGCTGCTCGGAGTGATCCATGTCCTTGAGCTTCTTCTCGGCAACCTCGACGTCCATCTTGTCGCTGGCCATGGCGGGCAATGCACGACGCTTCTCTGACGGACTGGAGAAATCTGGGACAAGTTGAAATGGAGAAAAGAGTGCTGATAGCCCAGTTTCCGAAGTCGAGAGTCGAGGGAGCCTGAGGAAATAAATTTTCCTCTTCTCTTTCTCAGGCTTGAATCGAGGGTCACTCTCACACCAAAAAGGAAATTCTACTGGTGCCAGAGTGGGCTGGTCGGCATTAAACATTCACCGCCCGCCCGCACAGCCAAGTGCCCCGCTCCTATTTTAGATACCACCTGCACCTACCGATGCGACCATGCCTGGAGCCGGGTTCCTGGCATTCCATTGGGTGTTCCACCGGAAACAGCCCCGTAAGACAATTCAGCCGTCTACATCCTAAATTCAGCACACCCTAGACTAGGTTAGTGCAGGTACCAACCTACCTAAGGAGGTTAGATACCCATCTAGATGCACCACATTCTATCTCGTCATTATTGTGCACTATATAAAATAGACACGACAAAGAGGATGGCTTGCTATCTCGAGTACACTGGCAACTGGCATCGACCTCTGTAGCAACGCTAGAAGAGCCACGCTGGAGTCGAATTCCCGTTGATTTTCGTATGCGATAACAATGGATTCAATTCCCAACAGCCATCTCAGCTTGGTCTGCATTCTATTCAAATCTCCAGATTCTGGAAAACCGGCGTATTACTCGATATACATTTGATCATAACCAACAATGTCCCACTCGAATGTATCAGTATTGAATGTGACATTAGTTGGTTTCGTCTCCCCTCCTCTCGGGGCTCCCGCCTCAACAGATCCCCCTCCAACAGGACGCGCTAGCTTATTCTCGCCGCTGAGCACGGTGAAGTTGGCCAGCGGTAAGTCCCAGGAATTGCGCGAGGCTACACTGGGCGATCCGTAGAACCGCACTTCCATACTATCCGGCTTTATCGAGAGGTAGATGTAGCCACGGTAGTAACCGTCTTGCCATTGCAGTTCTGAATTGTTACCTACGCGGTATTCCGATTGTGTCCGGGCGGGAAGGATAGGTGAATCCTGGCCGGTCGAGCTCACAGCCGTCCCAGCAAACTCAACACCTATAGACCCTTCCCCTGTTTCCGGGTCATACCCTTTTTCGTCAAGCCAGACCAGGTCGGAAACCTAAGATAGTCAGCTATATCTCTATTGTAAGTTGACAACTTGTCAAGCGACGAACCCAATTCTGGTGGCTGTCGCCAGCCAAGAACACGTTGTTTCCAATCTTATTATCGTATAGATGTTTCAGCGTACGATTACGGTTCGCAGTGTATCCCTGCCCGCTAGGTCAGCACGATATCTCTTAACGAAACTTATCGAGGCGGCTTTGACTCACGCTCCAGTTATCACCACTCAACCCGTACGACTCGTAGATTTTTGAGAACAGGATTTGGTTACCCACGATCCTCCAAGCCGCACCACGTTTCGACGACTTAGACAATTCGTTATAGAACCAATTCTCTTGGCGAGAGCCCATCAGACTTCGGGAAGCATCGTCTCGGATCAAATCAATGTAGTCGTCATTCCAATCTTAATATACCCAGTCAGGTCAAGCAACAAGACACAACATAAAAAGTCATTACCCACCCAAAGAAGTGATACTGCGATCATAATTCCGTGTGTCGAGAACGATCAAGTCCTAGCAGTATTTTTGGTAAGTATACAGTTTCAACAGAATCCAGAACATGTATTAATAATTAAAGCTTCAAAGTTGCATACCAATAAATTACCAAGCTGAAACGTCCTCCAAACACGTAAGTTGTCATCAAGATCGATCTGTCTATGTGAAGTAGTAAGTATGTCCGCAAGTCTTTCTGGTTCTTAGATAGGAGGACTCACCGAATGGGCATCCACTCGAAGTAAGCTCTCACAGCGTTCATTTTGCGCTGGTCCACGCTGACACCACCGTCTTGAAGGAAGGAATCCTCGGTGTTGTTCAGCCCACTAGAGCCGTCGCGATATCCGTTATTAGATACTTCTGTTGTTTTAGGTTTAGTAGCTACCGGCTTTCGTCGAGTCTCTTACCCTTCACTTACCATGATCATCCCAGGTCGTGATCCACGCGAAGTTTTGTGAGGCGAGTTGTAGATCTGGATCCGTACGATACTAATGGGACCTTCTGAGATCTCAAACTTCTAGAATGACGAATGACACCGCTAACGCACCTGTCCATGTCTAGTTCTATAGTCGTATAGAGTAAATAGCAGCCGAGGTGGATCGTGGGCTCGTTCCCCTTGGGCCGCACCTTCGTAGATGTAATCCCCAAGGTGCACCTAATTCCCGTTCAGTATGAACGGCTACCGTAACCGAATGGTGGAAGCTTACAAAATAGTCTTGGTTATCTTTTCGAGCGGCGTTACCGTACGCATTGAAGTACCCATTCGCTATCATTATTCATCAGCCATAACGCCTCAGAACCAAAATACGAGAAAACGAGCTTCGTCGACTCACGATAATTGCTGCAGGAGAACACAGCAAGGTTCACCTCTGATACATCGGCATCTGCCGTCGGGGCTGTTTTCGTGCGTCCTACTGGGCTCTTCACGCCCGACCCGCAAATGGTGAATTGATAGTTATATGTCGTGAACGGCTGCAGCCCCGTCGCTTCAACCTACTCGTTCCATTGCATTAGTTATTCATTTCACTCATTATTTATGCCCACCAACGACGGGTTTCAGTACCTTGACCGTGTAGTCAATATCACTGGTTGTATAAGCCGTGCCGCTTGCGACGACGGTTGTTCCATTTATGCCACCCTGAGGATATACGGCCCAATCGACGCAAATTGGGCTGGGGTCAGCTTCGATGTAGGTTTGTGTGTCGTGGTTGTATAGGGGAACCGGGCCTTCGACCGTCACATTGCTCGCATCAGAAGTGCGCGAAGGCGCAACTCGCGTCCATAGGACGATCGAATCAGAGTAAGGGTCTCCTGACGCTACGCCATGTGTGAAGCTTAAGTCTTCAGGAGCGTATGCAACATTCCCGCGCTTTAGACTCCGTCGGGAGACATGCGGGACATCAATTCCAAGACTTGGATGTCGTCGTGAGGGACTCGCATAGTTGAGATTTCCATCAAAGGCCCCTGTTACGGTCGTTGCCTGTAGTAAGAAGGCCGCCGCCGCCGCCGCCGCCGCCAGGCTGGCTGTCACTTGCTTGTGCATTTCCTGCTTCGTCTCTCACTTTTAGAGTTATAAGCTCGATTAAAGTCAATCAAGTACGGAATTCCTTCACTCGAAGCCGGTCTACCAAGTGAGGTAGAGGGTTTGAGCATTTGTACCACGCCACGCAACTTTGACAGACACTCAACTCCATTATATTCGCTCACCGTAACCCCGCAAGCCAAACGAAGATACGACTTCTCAACTCGTAATATTACATTATGTGCATGCAGCACGGGTCGTTCCGCGGGACGACAGATAGGTGTACAGCAGGCAGCTACGTCACGCCATCGTAGGGATTACGAGGGCTTCAGCACATAAGGGGAAGCTGCGGATATTGGATGGACTGTAGAGTCCAATAATGTGGTACTGCGTTTTGCACATGGTAACACTGCCCTCGCCAAACTTTCAAGAAGAGAGAAACGTGAGAAATCCGGTGCTGGTGATTGGTCGCGATAGATTGAACTGCAGGACTTCCCGATTGCTGCGGAGCTTGATCGACCTCAATGTTGCATGCATTGGCGCAGACTCCAAGCCTGCTGCAGGCGAAGTTGTTCTAGAACTATTGCTTCATGATCGCCATCGTCGTATTAGAGAGGCGGGTAAGCTGGCCCTCCGCCATAGTAGGTGTATCAATTCTGCTTTCCAATTATTCTCAACAACACCGAATACTTGGGCCTTTAAACCTTGCGATAATGACCACACTTTTTGTATTGGCGGTTCTACAGGCCTACAGGGGCCCCACCGCACAACTCTCCAATCTACAACACACTTTTGAGGCGCGAGAGCTACGTTTATGACTCGCGTTTTCTATCGTTTAAAAATGCGATCCTGGACAATATAGGAAAATCAAGTTTATTTATTTGAATAAACGCAAGTAAAATGTCTCCCGCTCATAACACAAGGGGGGAAACGCCCTCGAAAAACTTTGCACCCGACCCACTGGTGTCTATCCAAAGCACCGACAACGCCTCACTTGGCCCGTCGGCCCAACTACTATCGGACGCAAGGGAGTCGGATAATGAGCAGGAACCAATCCCAAACACTTTTATACATCCCGGCCAAACAAGCCCGACGAACCCGCCTGGGAAACGCGCCAGGGCAGATACGGCGGGAACGCCGCTCCTGTCCGAAGAAGACGTTAAGCGCCGGGAGCTAGTTCTGCGATTACGCAAGGCTGAGAAGGAGGAGGCAGAAGAAAACCTACGGGCTCGCAGAGAACGCGAAACTGCGGGTTTCCCGCTACACGGGGGAGCCCAAGGAGCGGGCTTTCAGTTCCAGGGAGTTCGTAAGTACCCGTCTATAGTAATCGAAACAGCGAACAAGTTCCCCGGCGTCGATCCGAAGTATATTTTAGCGATTTATAAGAACAAGCTCGATCCGATGAACTTAATAAAGCTCCGGGTAGGCGGGCACGACGGATCGGCGACGTCAGTAGAGGCGTACGGCTCGGATATTAGCCTATGGGCGTACTGCTTTATAACATACGTAGCGATATATGGCCGTTTATTTGAACACCATTTGGACGTAGTCCGTGCGATGAACGACTTTGCCCGTTGGGTTTTGGAACTAGCGATGATACACGAGCTTCGCGCAGTTATCACGTTTGCAGCGAGCCGGATGCAGTTTTTGAATATAAGCCCCCATAATGCCGAACTTTGGGCTGAGCGAGACCCCAACTGGGAGGCGACCTTCTTCTCGTTAGCAACACTTAAAGCATCGCGTACGCCTCGTACGAACCGCCCAGGCCGACCTTGAAAGGCGCATGGGGAGCCGGGGGAATATGCGGTTTTTCCACCGGTGGAACGACTCGAACTGCACCCGCGGCAGTGGCCCAGGCAAGTGTATCCGCCGCCACGTCTGCAGAAAATGCGGCTCTGAAAAACATCATAGTAAAGCCCCGGCCTGCTCGGGAGCAAGCTGGGTAGAATCGGCCGCTTCTAGCCTGGAAAGCGGAATTCTTTTTTTCAACAACACCGAAGACTTCGGCCTTTAAACCTCGCAATAATGACCATATTTTTGTACTTACTCTTAACGTCTGCATTATTCAAGATATGAGAAGGGACTAGATGCCTCGCAAATACCTACTTGATCTTATGAAGTAGCTTATGAAGTAGACCCCTCGATAGGAGTTCAAGTTGTGGGCGAGTGAGAGATCAGAATGTGCATACATACACGCTTCAGAACAAGCTGGTCTCAATTGCTGAGTGATATGAAGATTTTTGATATCCTCTAGACTTGAATCCCTTTTTGAGAAAGAGATTCTAACTAGTAGCCGGATCAGTTTCGGTTTCGGCAAGTATTTCGTCGTTGGAGACCAATTATTAAGGTGCTAAATAACCAGTACCTGTGCCTAGGTATTCTGCTATCAAAAGCAACTGCATCGTGCTGGGCTTTCGTACGACATCTTCTATATCCGTTCCAGGTGCAAGCCCGCACATATGGAGGGCTTAATACAACAAGTCACAATTTAAATGAGTGCAGTATGTCTATTTCATAAAAGGTTGAAACAACTTTCTTGAATGATCTAAGTAAAGGTTGACTATACCTATAACAAAGCTACTTGCCTAACCGGTTAGGTACTTACTTAAGTAATTACTTACTGAATTTGGTAGTATATTTAGCCGCAGGGATCCACCCACGATTAGCGTCGAAAGATAGAGGGGTCGCCTTGATTGCCCCGCCATTTGACTCAACACCCCGCCATAAGGCTCTTTTTTTTCTAGTCATCACTTGATACCTATGCTCTGCCTATGCCTACATAGGTACTATTTTCCTGCTTTAATTCTATGACTACACCAGTAGCCGGGGAACTCCGTGTTCGGTGAATACTTATCTAGCTATGTAAATTTTTCCCAACTACCGATTTGCGCCAGCAAGCCCTGTGACTGTGATCCCAACCACGCTTCTCAGCAACGAGAATTATAATTGCTCCTTGTCGCTTATTAGATTTTCACCGAGTAGATCGCCAGTTCGAAATGGCCGATATCACTGCAGAGGCGGCCGCGCCTCACAGCACCTTCGATGTAAGTCAGCCGGCCTCTTCAGGCCTCTACCTGTATACGCGCGAGCGAGTGTGTGCGCTGACGCTAAGGTATCACTGCGTAGACTGTCTTGGTGCTAGATTTCGGTAGCCAAACAAGCCATCTCATTCTTCGACGGCTGCGATCACTCAATGTATACGCTGAGATGCTGCCATGCACCACCAAGTTAGCTGACTTGGATTGGACCCCTGTTGGCATCGTTTTGAGTGGAGGTTCGTGCCGCGCCACCTTGCATTGCCGACTTGGGCGGTCATTGTAACTTAAAGTTCCTAACCTTGTGACAAGGACCATCTTCCGTTTACGACGAAGGCGCTCCTCGTAAGACTTCATATTATTACTGTGTTTCGTAAAAACGCTGCTAAATCGGGCTTAGTCGTTGATACCGCCATATTTGACTTGGGTGTCCCAATTCTGTAGGTGATTTCCCGTCTCCAAAACAGAAACTCCTAAGCTTAGCTGACTCATGATAACCACAGTGGAATATGTTATGGATGCCAACTGCTTGCCTGGCTAATCAACGATAACAACGTTCGTCGCGGAGAGGCTCGTGAGTATGGTGAAACCGACCTGAGCATCCACAAGGTTGGCGACTCCAATGGTGCCGACCGCCTCTTTGAAGGCTTAGGGGACACTCTCCATGGTAAGATGAGCTTTTCCCATGATCATACTCAATTCTCAACTAAACTTTTGCAATAATGTTTAAGAAATCTCGTTCTAACTTTCAAGCAGTCTTCATGAGCCATTTCGACAAGCTTGTACACTTGCCCGAGGGTTTCGTTACGATTGCGAGCACGAAGAACACTGCATACGCTGGCATTGCCCACCAGTCAAAACCCATATTCGGTATATTCTTCATTGCTGCCATGTCACATCTAATCGCCCACTGACTTAAGGCCGCTGCAGGAATCCAGCTGCACCCCGAGATCTCACATACGAACCGGGGTACAGACATACTCGCCAATTTTGCTATCAAGATCTGCAAGGCCCGCCCTAACTGGGAAATGGGTAACTTCACTGAGAAGGAGATCATTAGAATTCGCAAACTTGTTGGCGACAAGGCCCAAGTTGTAAGCTGAACCACCCCCATTGCCTGCTTCCTCGCATGGACGTCGATTTAACTCTATTTGAATAGATTGGGGCAGTCTCCGGCGGTGTTGACAGTACAGTGGCAGCTCAGCTGATGAAAGAAGCTATTGGTATATTTTTCTACTCGTCTGAAGCCTGAGATTTATCAAGACTGACGGATCTTTTTTAGGTGACCGATTCCACGCGATCCTTGTGGACACTGGTCAGTGCTCGCCTCACTCCGCGATACGCATGAATATTGATGCATTTCCTCTAGGATTGATGCGCCATGACGAATGCCAGCAGGTCAAGGAGACACTTAAAGAACATCTCGGTATCAACCTAACGATTGTCGATGGAGCAGAGCTGTTCTTCAGCCGCCTGGCAGGCGTCGTAGAACCTGAAGCAAAGCGCAAGATCATTGGAGAAAGTTGTCAGTCTGCATTATTATCATTACGTTCCTCTAGGATTCCTGCGTGTAGTACTAACATGAGTAGTTATTGATTTGTTCGAGAAGGAGGCGATCCGAATTGAAGAAGAGGCGAAAGAAACCCCAAATGCCGGAAAAGTAGAATGGTTTCTTCAGGGAACCCTCTATGCCGATTTGATCGAATCATTGAGTTTCAAAGGACCCTCAGCTACTATCAAATGCATGTCAATACCATGGCCTTAAGTAACCTACCCATGATCATTGCTGGGAGGTTACAGGACAAACTCCTTAACTGTTGGAATCCTACTAACAACTGCCACAGCGCACCACAACGTTGGGGGCCTTCCAGCTAGAATGTAAGTCTCTCATTCATTAATTAAATAGTCAGTAACTAATTTGGAACTAGGATGAACGGCGTGAGTGAGATGGCGTGAATGCTTGGATATCATCCTACTAACATAGATAACAGCAAGCCCAGCTTAAATTGATCGAACCCCTCAGAGAGGTATATCTGCATTTTTAATGTAGCATCATTTATACTCTTTGCTAATTGGCATTCTCAGCTCTTCAAGGACGAAGTACGTGCGTTCGGTCGGCAACTCGGCATTCACGAAGACCTCGTTATGCGCCACCCATTCCCAGGACCAGGCATTGCTATCAGAATTCTCGGAGAGGTGACCCGTGAACATGTCGAAATTGTCAGGAAAGCCGATCATATATTCATTTCCATGATCAAAGAGGCTGGAATCTATGACCAAGTTTGTCTCCCCAGCTCCGCTTAACAACTGTCACTGACTCATTGAGCAGATGTCTCAAGCTTACGCCGCTCTTGATACCAATAGAGGTGAGTGGATAACCTAGCGCATAATCAAACTTCGTCTCCCTTCCAAACTATCCCCTACGTGTGGTATTTAACTTATTGACTCAACCCTCCTAATAGCCGTGGGAGTAATGGGTGATAGCCGCGTGTACGGCATGATCTGCATCTTGAGAGCTATTACCAGCGTGGACTTCATGTCCGCCGAGCCATTCGAGTTCCCCTTCCAGCTCCTCAAGAATATTTGCCGCAGAATAGTCAATGAGGTCGATGGGATCACTCGGGTGGTATACGATTGCACCTCGAAACCTCCTGGTAAGTGACTGTCATCCTTGTAGGCTCTGATTTTCCCCTATGTCTAACTTTAGGCACAGGAACCATTGAGCTGGAGTAAAGGGCTTAGGAGAACGTAAAGCACTTGAAACCGGGTCATCGACTAGTATTCACGACGTACTGGTCAATCGAAACCGACTGACTATTCTACTGTCAATCACGATGCCATAGGCCCTGCACTCACACTGGGACCGCACAACAGCCGTTGGGGGAACTCGCTCACCTTAAAGCGAGTCAACTCTAGCCCACGTAGAAGTTTCTCTTATGGATCTCTGCGCGGTTCTCTTCGCGCCTAGTTTTCACTTATAGAAAAGGGGCTGGTCAGGGACGGAATGGAAGATGAGAAGCATATCTACTAGACCCAAGCTTTTACCGTTGCGCCTGAATTTCTCAATAGAAGCCATAGATTATGGGGATAGAGTGACAAAATAAAGCAACTGCTTAGCAAATTGTTGTAGAGCGATCCGTGCAAAGATGTTCTGCAATGACAGGTATCAAGCGCCCGCCGTTAGTTGATACTACAGCCATTAAGATGACTGAAGTAGAAATACTGATTGTTCCACAGCAATATAAATTCTGGTTGGGACTAGGTTCAAAAGGGAATTCATTTCCGGGTACCTAACACCTCAAAGTACCTGTCAAAGTACATCTACAACGCAAGCGACCAGGTCGCTAACTCCATTCGATACGATCTGGTCAGCACCACCGTTCATGCGACTCCCTCCACTGGACTCCTAGAATCTCAAATATCTTCTTCTCATCCTTGCCCTCGTAGACACCAACTCCCGACAACGCCCTATGATTCAACCTCATCTTCTTCTTGCGCGCAAGAAGCCGCATGCTGCGATTAAACAGGTCGTTCCCGGTGAAGTAGACCAGCGCCGCGCCGATCTCGGTCTGTGGGACGAGCAGGAAGTCGATGCGTCGCCAAATAGGCCGATAATCCTCCTTGGGCCCGGGGAACGCGGCCTCTGGGAGGACGCAGCAGCCGTGCCACTTGTTTCCGCCGTCGTGTCTGTGGGACGCGAGCGCGGCGGTCAAGAACCCTGCCTTGGTGAGGGCAGCGACAAGTCTATCGAGGAAAGGCGACAGCTCCTGCGTGGAAGACGTCCCGGTCTTCGTTATGATGATATCTATATCCCCCGATGTCTCTGCGCCGCGACGATAGCTTCCCCCGATGATAAGCTCGATGCTCGGGTCGATGGTGGGCGCCACATCCTTGACGTGGTCGCCGAGCGCCTTGACTTCGGCTCTCGGAATACGTGTCAATAAGTCGTCGTAATGTTCCACGCCGAGTTGTTGGTTTGTCGAGAGCGTGGCCTTTGTTCGGAGGTCATCCAGGGTACGATAACCTAGTTCAACCCATCTTCTGGCAGTCGGCACGCCCGCTCCGTAAACGTTACAGAACATTCTCAGTGCTGCTCTGGACGGCTCGCTGCGAGCATTGTCTAACTTCTTGAAACGTCCCGTCGTGGCGATCTCTTCGATGTGATCTGCCAGACTGCTGCCGATGTTGGGGAGCACCTTGGCTTCTTTAGCCGTGGTGATCTTCTTGGGCTGGCGCCTAAGCGTGGCGACGGCCTTCCGATACGATTGGACCCTCCAAGTCTCATCCGAAAGGCGATGTTCCTCTGCCATTTCCTCAAAAAGCTTGATGGTTTCCGCATTTGGTCCGCTGGTTTTCTTGTCTCTAGTGCCTCCCCTCATGCACATGAATTTATCCTGGCCAAAATTGGCGTTTGCATCGTTCCGCTGGGGCCTTGGACGACCTTTACCCTTCTTCTTCTTAGGCAGACTCTCGTTCTCTGAAACTTGGGCATCCGCGTCACTTTCATCGAGATATTCATGTTGCTCTGGGTCATCAAGGACTGCATCGATACATGTTGCCAATTCATCTGTAAACATAGGGGTTTTGGTTGCGTCGCACGGTCCAGACTTTGGTGACTGAATTACTTCGGGGTACGAAGAGGGAATCATGTCACTACTTCTCTGAGTAGACTGCGATGTGGAAGTTGTAGGCTGAGCATCTCTTCGTGGTTTAATCTGCAAGGACTGGTCTGATTCTTGGGTTGACGCCTGTGATATTGTCTGTTCCTCAGTCGGCTTAGGGGCGTCCGGCACTTTGTATTTGGGCCCCTCGACTGTTTGGAAAGGATCAAAGACAACGCCTCTGATCATACAATCAATGGGATATCGGTCGTTCACAAGAACAACGGAAGGCGAGGTTGGATTGCGATCCAAGGTGGGCTTTATGTGTTGATACTCCAAACCCGTGTCAACAATGACATGAGTTGCACCACTGGGGTCTCGCGTCCATATTGCGCCGTGCTCTCGGGCCTTGGTTATCCGTATCTTCCGAGCAGGGTTCACATCGTCATTGGGTATGTAAAAGAAAACCAGCCCTTTGAATATCTGCTTTGATTCTGGGACCATTTGGAGTGGCTGGTCTCGCTTTCGTTTGGCCATTGAGACGGATGGGGATGGCTCAAGATCGGACTGTGACCTGAGCACCCGCGTAGTTGGATGGGCACTCCCTCGAGCGATTCTTTTATTCAGATGTTGCTCCGTTTCCGGTATTACGGAGTCCCCAGTTGACGCGCTATAGACCGACGCGGATGCGGTTGCCTCTGGTGAGTTGTCTCTGGGGGTAACCACAATGATCTCTAATTCTTCGTTTGCTGGCTTCGGGATGGGATCTGAGGCGGTCCTCCGAGGACGCGAGCCTGGCAGCTTCGGTTTTGAGCACGATAGCAGCGAGACTGAGGCAGCCGCAGCCGCAGCAAGGGAGAAAGCTCTACATTTCTGTCTCAGAAACTGCTCTTCTGGGCTCAGGATATCTGACTCGTCATCACAATCCCTGCAGGCGTCGAGTTGCTCAAAGAAAGCCTGCTTCTCTTTCAACGAGGGATCCATCTTTGGCAACATGCTTGCCAGGCCTTGGTGGTCGCACAACTCAGTTGCTGTGGGTGAGGCATTTGTTGGTGCCACGTTAGCTGTCTAGGCAACAGAAATAGTATCAGCAGTGAGATGGAGCCTGGTGGGTGTATGTGAGTCTCGTTCTCTATTGTGAATTGATTAGGAGCCTGCGTTAGACCGTCCATGTGCTACACAGTGCCTAATATGGTGTGAGTATACACGGCAGCTACGGGGTAGAGGAGATGGGTCTTGCATATAGATATGCCAGCTGCCTGGCAGCTGACACCCAACATCATATGTATACATCATGGTTGCCTAGACTACCCCATCCCTTTGTTTTCACCCCTTTAGTTAACCTTCAAATAACTGCATTGGCTCGCTATTGGCGGCTGTGCTACCTCACATGTCACTAGGCATAGGGTCCATAGAAAAGCTCCGAACCCCTTTACTCCTGTTAACACGAAACTACATTATCTACTCGGCTACTACCAGATTCGATATTAGCTGAATACTTTGGCCGTAACCAAAGGGTAAGGTTGTTGGAGAGACCAGCATAGCTCACCTCGGCTAAGATGTTCGTGCCGAGTGCTGAAGATTGAACCGTAAAAGCACATCTCGTGGAAATGGGCTTAGATGACTAGGAACTGTTTGATGCTCACAGATGGTTCCGAACGTGACATACTTCAATGACTTCTTGTCGATTTCATTCAATAATCGCGTACTTAATATTTCTAGACAGATATTTTCAATAAGCACTTATTTTCAGGATATTAAGGACGAGAAGTTACTGTAGGACGCCCACCAAATATCAATTACGGTTCCCCCAATTACTAAGTATAGGAGATCCCCTCCCAGAGCACCGTGCCCGGCCGCGGATTTCCCCAGCCTTCTGTCCGAAGTTACGTGTCCTGCAATCTGGCCAAATAGAGTGCGGCCAAACCCAGCGCTAGTGTAAACCTTACACCTTACTCAACCAGTACATACTATATAAGAGAATTTAGTTTTAAGGGATTTTGGCCGAGTTGGTACGGCCTAGCGATGCATCCATATCCTAGCGTTCACAGCGTTAGTATCATTACTTAATATCATTACACCGTATCGTTAGGCATCGGGGGTTCGATTCCTCCGTTGGCCATTGTTCTTTTTTCCTTCCTTTTCTTTTCCCCTTACATACATACATGTGCGCTTCCTCTCTCTTTTTTTGTCTTACCCTTTTCTGGAAAATAAATATTCCCTATTCTTAATTACTTCTATTGACTGTATTATTTCGATATCTTGTAAGACTTAAAAGTTTGCTATACGTCAACCTGCCCAACAGCAAGAATGTGCTCAGAGTTGGCCACGTAGCCTCAGTCGACCAGAAGCCGTAACAGTGCACACAGCTTGATATAGCTGAGGTATTCCAATATAGTAACAGGCAAGGACAACCATAAAAAAATAAGATGGAAAGCGCCGAGGCGTATCGAGGAGGCAAGGGATTGTCTGTCTCCCTTGGGGCTACCTCTGCTTGATTTCATGCCCACGTAAATCTTATCGAGACCATTAGCAATGATCCATGTCTAGTGGGGAGTTTTGACCGTACTCGGCGCAGCTACACCAAAGAACACTCACGTCTCCCCTGTCCTCGCACTCTCGACTAATTCGTGGGACCTGAGTTTTTTCAAGTTCTTCTGAAGTTTCTCTGGGCCAGTATGAGACTTGATTGATTGGGTGGAGTTTCATCTCATATATATGCGGCTTGTCGTAGAAACGCATTTAGGCGAGATCAGGAAGTGAGATATCATCAGCCATCATACCATCATATTTTATTAATTACCCGCAAGGGTAAACATCCAGTTTCATCTATACCAGCACGCCATTCTCATATAACAACACCTCGTAGGCATGATATCGCCATTTTAACATGCTTGAACCCTTTTTTTTCATTATGCCAAATAAATCTGAGGTAGCTAGTTCTTCACCCAGTCGCAACACACAGTACTCTAAAGGGATATAAATGATATCATTCAGTCATGACAATTATTTACTTTAGGTCTTCCTTGATTCGTCGCAAGTGACATCGTCTCGGTAATGCCTTACTCCTATCTACCTAGGCCTGAACGAGACTAACATCATCGATATACAGGTTGGGCACCACACCGCTATAGCAATACCCAGCATTATTAAAATAGAACTGGATATAAAAGTACGGCCATTCTCCCGAGTTGAACGACCCCTGGTACTTTCTCCAGGTAGTATCAATTGCCGGAGTCAGTAGCCTGCTAGAAAACGTGCTCGGATTCTCCGTAAACACGAGATCCGGAGGCGCTGGCCCTTTCTTTAGACCCTGGATGATGAGGTTGATGTAGTCGATGTAAGAGTCACCTGGATTGGTCAGGGCATCCGCCTTCGCCCAGAAGGTGAATGTGTAATCAGTGAAAGGACGCATCAGGCCCGTCGTGAAGAGGTAGATGTTGCGCGTGTCAAACGTGCCTGGCGCTTCGAGTGGGTAGGTTACGCGGAAGAGATTGGGCGGTGAGCGAGCGAGTGACGGGCCTGAGATGATGGTGGCGTTGTTTATATTGTAGGTTCGCCCGACGTATATATTCTGGCTGCCGCTTTCGAAGTCTACGTTCAGCGCCGTGGGGGATGGGGCCAGTGGTAAAGTGGTGCATTGGGTTATGCTGGCTTTGGTTGCCAGAGTAGTAGCACCTGATGGATAGAGACAGGAGCACGCTGATGATAAACCCGTAGCTCCACAGGATGACTGGACCGGGTTGAGGGTCACTGTGCTGGCAGTGGTTCCTGATGGAGGCGGCGCAGTGAAGGATGCGCAGAATGCAGTAGATTGGACGAGATCGCGGTAGCAATTGTCCTGGTTGCAACCTGTCTGGGTACAAACGGTTGTGGATGACTGGGCAGAGACGGACGACACTGCCACGCCCAAGGCGAGCAGAAGATGAGTGATAGACGCCATTCTAACAAATTGATGATTCGAATCTCAAGTCAACCTCGATTGGCATCTGTGGCTCTCCAGCCAAAAAAACAGCCAAGGGCGGATAGCCCGTCCAGGCACCTACCTTTATAGCATCACATCGCTCCCTGTTGTGTGAATACTAACGTGAGGCTATTTTCAGCTGACGGGACCAGCCCCTCCTCCCCTTGGGATAAGTGAAGCCATCAAAGGCGGTGGCGTGTCGTGGGCCTATTAACGATGTAGGATACGAGCTAAGGCTCTTCAGCTCCAATGCAGGTAGGCATATACGAAGCAATAATCCATGCACCGGCAGCTTGCGCTGAATGTGACGTGAATTGGGATTATACTAAATACGGCTGCGTTGGGTTAAAGTTCTTCCGGCTTACCTTGAGGACCTTCGTGGCCGTTGATGTTGGCTTAGTTGCTGAGTAGTTACAGACTGGCCAATCATCTTTGTAGATATAGCCAGCAGCTTTGGCCCGCACTGAGTCGAGAAATGGCACCATAAACTTGTAAGTTCCCAAGTACTTGACCGTTTTGTTCCGTTGCGTCGCTGCCTACTTAGTGTACGGTTATTTCCATCTCTTGTTGATACTATAATAATTAGCTTGGCATGACGTAGGAGCTATAACAACAACGAGAAGAATGCCTGCGTCCAGATTTCGTGGGGTAGGGGACCCAGTTTTGGATCGTGAATCCCCCAGTCTAGGCGGCTCTATACTAGCTACTCCTCATATGTATACAGAACCACTATCTACATTAAAGCTCTAGATACAGCGTTGCTATCACTACCTAAGCAGCAAGAAGTCCCTAATAATTGCCTTTTGCAAGTAATAGCCGCTTTTCCTTCATCGATAAGAGTCCCTACGTATCATTGCATGAACCTGCTACTCTCTACTCGCCTACATCGTGCCAAAGCCACCTGTATAGACGCTGCATTAATAGTACTTCATATCTTATGTATATCTCTTCATTGTTGCAGGGTTTATCGGGCTCAACCTTCATTAGAAAGGTAGGTAGCAGTACTAACTCTCCATGATCAGTCACATTTAAAAGGGGAATTCGATCACACAATGTGCTGCACCTAGTGAGTCATATTAAATCCCACTATAGCCTCAACCATTGCGTCCAATCCCTGATAACATAAGATGGATGGTATATCAAAATGCGAAACGTATGGTATGACATAGTTAATCCCAAAACTCAGTGTAACCCAGCGCCTAATCCTTTTCCCAGTAACGTACATCTATACTTGGTCGCACAATAAAACCCGAATCCAACACTATTGGGCGTGAGGAGCCTGAGATGACTGGCCTATGAACCCTCTGGCATCTATTAATGGGATGCTGTTCTTTTCGCGAGGGTCGAAGGTTGGGTTACCCTCTACTGAAAATCGGCTCACGTCGTCGTTGTCAACCTCGTTCAGTACTTCCCTCGTTAGCTCAACGTAGTCATACGCGAATTCGCCGATCTCTGCATCATCGATACCCAGGATCTCAGCCTCCTCGGTCGCACGGATCTTCAGGCCCGGAATTAAGTTGATGACAAAAAGGATAATGCATGTGCCGCCGAAGGAGTAGACACCACCTGCAGCCGTGTCGGCCAACTGATACGCCAGTTGTATCCAATTCTGGTTAACCCAGCCGCCAGGGATCACCGTCACACCGTCCAGGTGCGCGATGTAGTCGGCAGCAAAGAATCCGGTCAGAATGTTCCCCACAATACCGCCGACGGCATGAACGGCGAAAATATCCAGGGAGTCATCGATTCGAAGTACGAATTTAAGTTTAGTAGCATAGTTGGCGAAGCTAGCTCCGAGAACGCCAAAGGGGACTGCAGCCCATGATGGGACAAACCCTTCTCTATATCAGCAACTGTTCGCCTATCCGAATTGATTTCATCTTACCTGAGCCTGGAGTGATGGCCACGAGACCAGCAACGACACCAGAGCAGAACCCGACAGTGGACCATTTGCGCTCCAGACGATAGTCGAGGACGCACCAAGTGATGCCACCAACACATGCTGCCAGATTGGTCACTACTGCAGCCATGACTGCTCTCATGTTGGCCGAAAGAGCACTACCAGCATTGAAACCGAACCACCCAACCCATAGAAATACAGTTCCAATAACAATGTGTGTGACGTTGTGGGGGCGGTAATTCAGTTCATGGGTTCCGTGGCCTCGTCGTTTTCCAAGCATCATCGAGTCTGTCCCGGTTAAGATTAGCATATGTGCCGTCATATAACATTGGAAGACGTCCTAGTGGGCGAGCGAGTTTCGATGGCACGGTACGGCCTCGAGTCGGTCGCGACACGTTGAATATTAGATATATATATGGACGGGGAGATTACTAACATGCAAGTGCTGCTGTCCCGGAAGCGATGTGGACTGGTGTACCTCCAGCAAAATCCAAACCGCCAAGCTTGTTGGACCATCCATGTGGATTCCAGGTCCAACAGGCGATAGGGTCGTAAATAATAGTTGACCATATCAACATGAAAATGACGCATGGAAGCATCCGTCCTCGTTCAGCAACGGCGCCTGTAGCGAGGGCCACCGTGATGGCCGAAAACATACCCTGGTAAACAGCAAACAGAAGATCGGGGACTCTGGAAGAGCCCACAGAAGGCTGTGCGAGTACATCCTTGAATCCGAAGTTCGACAGGTCTCCGATAAACGAACTAGCAGTATGTGAAAAGGTCAAGGAGTAACCCCAGAAAAACCATTGGAATGTGGTAACTGCTGTGGCCATGACAGAAAGCCATATTAAAGATAAAGCTGACTTGCGGCGGGCAAGACCAGAGTAAAAGAAGCTTGCATGTTCTGTCAGTCGGGCATCGCTGTGGGACGTCCTGGTGCGCGAGGGACCTACCCAACACCAGGGATCATAAGCAGCACCAAAGCTGTCGCCGTTATCATCCATCCAATATCGCCGCTCTGATCGATGCAAATCAACCCATCAGCCGGCTTCATTTAGTAACGGAGATGGTTGAAGAATCAATTACCTCATAGAAAATGTTGAGATTTTCGCCTAGCGAGTCGCCTCCCGTCGCGATAGTGCCATTGTAAGGGAACTTCTGTACGTAGTTCAAAGCATCGAGGTCGATGCCGTCCGATGTGGCCATTTTGGCAACAGAACCCTGAGAGGTTCTTTATGAGGACCGAAACTGATACCGAAGCTAATGGACCAGGCGACTTCCACATCCACGTCGAAGGATCGCACCGAGTAAAAGGACGCCGGGAACTTCAGAATAATTGAAGTCAAGAGCAAAAAGCTAGGAGTACGGGGGAACATATGAAAGAGACAGCATGCCAAGCATTGGATCTTGATGTCTCACTAATTATGGTAGAGAAATGGGTTGTCCCGAGTCGGTGGTGGGATGAAGTGCTGAGAAAAGGCAATTGGATCACTCCAATCGCAATCGCTGGCCGCAAATGACGGCAAGGCGTCGACTCATGCAGCCTTCACGCCACGCCCCCGCAAGAAGCAATGTTAATCCGACCGGAAAGGGAGGGCGTTCTTGTCAGCGTCGTATTGAACGGGCATGTACTTGTTCTAGAAGGAGCCCTCATGCATATCAAACAGTGGTAACACGGTCAGCGTCAGCGTCTCCCGTTGCAACGGTGACATTGTAATTGTAAATTCAGTCGATACGCAATCCACACCACCGCGCACTGCCGCGCACTCCTCGCTTTTCCGATCGCCCTCTATCGATTGTCTGGCGGACTAACAGCCGGGCGCTAGAGCTCGAGTATTATTGACCCGAGAGATAGTACAGCCGGACGTAGGGATGGGCATAGATAGGGATGGGGGCGAGCCCAATACATTTTAATTATAAGAATGAATGACATATCAATAATGCTAGATAGTCACATACCTTGCAGCCGGAAAGCTACACTGCGCGGCAGATGCATCGCGTGCCGAAGCTATTGAGCCTTCCCGAAGGATCCAATTGATGGGAGACGAGTTCCGGCCACCGCCGTATCATACCACATATGTTAACCAAGCCATGTTCTCTGAAATGCATTAGGTTAGGATAAGACAATTGGAGCGAAAACGAACGCGTACCGGGTACATGTAACGTACGGCGGCTTGGTGTTGGTGGCGATGCGCAGGTGATGGTGGTGTGGGGGCTGCACAAGAGCTTGTGGCGTCGTGGAATGATAGAAGGTCGTGCTTCAACGGAACCCTTCGGAACCTAACCGAGTTGAAAGAGAATTAAACAGAAAACTGAAATCTTTTCGAAACATGAAAGCTCCAAGTTATCGCTGGAGTGATACCAGGCAGATGGCATACTCCGTACTCTGTACAGCCTGTCAAAGTTATTGACGATGTCATTGGGGGGTTTTGGAAAAGGCGCCGAGGCAACTCAGATGAGGGCCCCTGTCAGGCCCCCGCTGTCTAGTTGATAGGGTAACAGTGGAGATGAAAAGCCAACCGTCAATCCCACGGCTCACGATAGCACTAGGCCCATATTAGGTAGGTAGCTTAGCCAACAGGTAAGTCTAAGGTAGGTACCGATCATCGACAGCTACCTTCTAGCTTTCCCTTTTCTTGACGCAATGCAACCCAAGAGGACGACTCAGCTCTGACCGACCTCGCCGTTGTTGCTCTGGCACGAGGGAATGCTGCTACCAAATCTCATGACGACAGCCCGATTAGCCATGAAGACTGAAGTTCATTACAGTACATACAGGTAAGTGAAATTAATATTCTACGCTAGCAGTGTTCTAGTCTTAATAACTATTACGAATATCCGACTGCTCGCTTTTCTCATTGTCAGCAATAGCTTTGGGTTTGGCTATGGACACCAGCATCAATCTAATACGAACCAACCGCATTGTTGAGGACACCTGATTCTATACATGCGAGGGCGTTTCGAGGTCTTGATACACAAAATGAAAGGCCAAGTGACAGGGCTATTCAAAAGTCGGGCCATCCTGGATAGCCCAGGCTCTCGGTAAGCTAAACCGTTCCAGCCACATGTGATATACCTGCACTAACGCGCACTATCTATAGCTGGCTGTACAGCATCCGTTAGTTAGGACTCCGGGGTTCTCTCACGACCGCGTGGGGAAGAAAAGGGGGTTGTACAGCGCGTCCAAGTGCGGGAGCACAGCAGCAAGCCACGTACCACCCGTCATATTTCGCTTCGTCTTCTTGACACTCAACGGTCTCAGCACTGGTACGGTAGCTATTCGCTATGCGATCTGCACCTCACATGACATCAGGTCCAATATCAGTCAATAGCCCCGGGGTACTCAATGGGCTTCTCAATTCATCATCCTGCGAGTCACTGAGACAGCACGGCGACTATCCAGTTGGGCTCGGCCAAATACGTCCAAAATGCATAGTATGTAAGACAGTTTCAACACTATTTGACCAGAATGTTATTCTCTGTTTCCCAGCCATCCACTTCTCTCGCATCAACCCCGCCCTTAAGGACCCGTCGTGCCCACAATGGATGCCGGCAGCCGATGGCGCTGGAATCTGCCGCATCTGACATGCATATGTCGATACACATTTCCATAAATTGAAGCGATCTGACTAGAAGAGGCTGAGATGTTTGCCAAAAGGAGTACCCCTATTTCATCCCTGACACTTTCTCTAACGGTCACATTTATTTCAGGAACATTATCTGCATATGTTCCTGCTCAACCCAAGATTTAACGAATTCTGGTTTTCGAGTGGCAGTGCGTAAAACATCCGACAATTGAGTTGCATGCTCTATTGCTACCGTACACACGCACAAGGCTTTAGACAGCCGTAGCAAGGGTTATAAAACGGTATTTGAAATTCGAGCGCCGCGGACACGGTCAGGATCAAGCAGGTAACTCGTACATTAACTGAAATACATGGGGACATGCTCTAATCTCACCCAATCTACCTGTATGATGCTGTAGGCTGGAGTAAACTTGCCACGTTAGCCATTGCCTTCAATGATTATATATTCCTTACAAATTCTAATATTCGTTTAGAGCTGCAAGCCGGCTCGTGGTCGCTCTAGCTAGGGTACTTGGCACCAATATATAAGATGCCCGGTTTTTTAGGTTGCCACTCCCAAGCGATCATTTTCGGGCGATTATTTCATGCAGCAAACAACATTCTATCCCACCTTGAAGCCGCATATTCGTCTCGGTCAGCGTTTCAGGGGTTACACTATCAGGTTATCTCCCCCTGCGTATTTCTCGACGTAAATAAGCCACCGGAACCAATTCCCCTAGAGGTGATATGCTTGCAATTCTTTTGAATTAATACATGCATGATGCATACTCTAAACTCAACTGATAAAAGGCACGTCGCAAGGTGATGGCGTTGGCATCTCATCTAGGAGTCTGATGTCTGTAACGCGCCACCATGCAACTTACAGGTCATCTCATGCCGAAATAGTTCTCTGGCATCTGAGAATATTATTGAATAGACAAGATGTTGCTCGCATTGTAGTTGTGGAGAGAACCAAACCCCCTAAGACCACTCTGTCATTATATAGTGTCTATCTACTGTTTGGTCATATTTCTTACGGTTGTCAACAAGCTGCTAACGTATTATTTCACCCTGGGAAATGCCAGAGCAACAAATGGTACTGAACTCACATATAATCCGTAGCTCTCCCGTCTGGCCGAATAGGGGACAAGACCTTCATGGCCATCTTGGCTCCCTAGAAGATTATTGCAGTTTGGAAGTCGCACAATTGCGCTTTGCACTGCATTCTTAGCCTGCACGGGCGTGTGGTCGAGATTGCCAAGATCCAGGTCCGTTGGGGGCCCTTGCACTACTTTTTTAGCTCGCAAGGAGTTGGATTGGGATCGTAGCCCAAACCACCACCTTCCTATCACAGCTCTCCAATAGTGTTACAAGGGCTTTGTTCAAGGGCTTGGAAAGAGTGTTTAATTCAACTAATAATCATCTATGCGACCAAGGGGGCTCTAGATCTCTAATCCTCCTATCCAGCCAGGCGGGCGAACTCCAGGTTGCCGGTATATATGCGAATAGCTTCACCTGGGCCCGCTTCCTCTTGCCCCCACGCTCTCGTATTGCTGTCTCGAATAAATCGGGACATACGGGAGAAGACAGGAAGCCTTCGCTATCCATGGGCTCTGCTACCTGATCATATGATTATTTACAGAATCACGAATATACATACGAATATGGAGTTCGCCAGACCCAGGGGCTGACCTGTGTCAGGGCCTAGGTCAGGGCCTAGGTCAGGTCTGGTCCCAGTCCCTTGGGTCCGTGTGACAGCCCCATTGCAACCAACCCCCCTCCATCTCAAGGACTAACTTGACCGCTCTCTCTCCCAACAACCGGGCAGTGCGCCGAGGAAATGCTTGCAGTAGTAGGACTGCGCAAGCAAATAACAGCACTGTCAGGCATGCGGATTTTCCCTAGGATGTAGTAGCCCTGCGAGTGAAAAACAAGCACCTGAAGACTTGCCCCTCACTACCTTCTTGAATAACCTTCCTGTTGGCATCAGTCTCCTTCTCACCCTAGTTGATTGATAGATTTGATTCTTTTAACGCCAGTACGGGGCATCGTAGCACCACTTTCTCACCCTAGTTCTCGTCTGGATAGCGCATATTCGCAATGACCACACCCAAGGAACTCTGGCGTGAAGCAAGAAGCCCCCCTGCCGAGCCCACGGGTCTTTCGTTCCAGGACAAGGCGGTGCTTGTGACTGGAGCGAACTCAGGCCTCGGCTATGCCTCTGCAATCAAGTACGCAGAATTGGGCGCCTCGCCTCTCATTCTAGCCGTGAGGTCACAAGAGAAGGGCGAAGCAGCTAGGGCTTCCATTGTTCACAAAACTGGGCACGCGGGCGAGATAATCATCCTCATTCTTGAGCTATCTAATTTTGCTTCTGTTAGCGCTTTTGCCGACCAAGTGAATGAGAGAGTCGCCAAACTAGATGTCGCTCTGCTCTGTGCAGGCATCGCAGTACCGGACTATAAGACTAGTGCAGATAACTAACAACCCAGGTCAATGTCTTGTCAAACACGCTACTAGCATTACGCCTGCTTCCGAAACTACGTGCTGCCGCTGCCGCTTCATCTAATGATAACTCTCTCCCACATCTCTGCTTCTTAAATAGCTTAGCTTCGCATGTGGTCAATCCGGAGTGGCTCCCCCCTGCTGGCCAAACTTTGATAGGGGCACTAAATGACCGCTCCAAGTTCGACCTCACCAGACATTATTACTTGGCGAAGCTGGCTGCTTGGTTTTCAATCCTGGGAATTGTTGAGCGCTCTCAGGCTTATCATGATGCACATGAGGTGGTCATTAATGCTTGTTGTCCTGGAAGTGAGTAACATGCGAAGTCATTTCGTTAGCGTCTCCTCGACCTTTACAACAGGCATTTTCTACGCATTCCGAAGAGGGCATTGGCTGATCCGATTGTTGCAGTGTGCCGCACAAACATGCAACGTGACCTTCCATGGTTTCAGAGGATCACCCAAAAGATGGTCCTGTTACCTCTGAGTCGTAGCGCAGAAGAAGGAAGTCGGTCCCTCATTAGCGCTACCTGGCTGGGTCCAGAGAGTACAGGCAAATTCTGGAGAAATGACGAGTATCTGCCGTAGGTCACCGCCGCTGTCACTGTCCCATGGCAAGACTAACATGGCTTCCAGGCCGGGAGAAGTGTTGGAAAGCGAGCGAGGCAAGAAGCTGGCGAGCGAGACATGGAATGAGATTCTTAACATTATACAACCCTACCTCAAATCAGGGAACTCTCAAGCTTGAACTATGGATATAGAATTGACGTTGAAAATAAGCGGTATAGTAGCCAAAATAACACATCTTTCTGCCTACGGAATAGCAGGAAAACCACCATGTAAGCGCTGCACTGTTTGTACTACTATCATTCTGCTGCATTCCCTTGCAATATTTATTTTTAGTGTAATAGTAGCGCGCAAATAATAATCTTCAAGTACCTATAAATAAACTATTCAAAAAGCCAACTATTTGATTAAGATAGGCACCGTAACGTTTAGTACCACGACCAAGTTATCCGTTATATCCCTTGGGCGCTTTTGACCTTCCTCTGGGACCTTAAAGTCATAACGAGTCAGTAAAGTTGCTAGGAGAAGCTTGATAACGCCCTGTGCGAAGAACCGACCAGTGCATGCATGGAAACCACTTCCAAAGTTGAGCGTGTCGTCCGAGATAGAGGCAAAATGGACCAATAAGAGGTGGAGAAAAAGGGGCTTACTTACGCTGGCGATTTTTTAGGGGGGCAACACCAGACCTTACCACTTACCGCACTTTGTTCAATTAGCTATTGCTTCGTTTTTCAATTAATATATCGCGTTATATTCTATACGATCAAAGGATTCCCCATATATTTGAGTGATTTCACCTAATCCTAGATGCGTAAAGCTTGGCTTACCTCCTAGGTTAGGTTCCAGATCCAGACTATTACAGTCATCCGAGCCAATTCAGTATCAGAACCTGCCAGGGAACAACAGCCAGCTGTTTACGCCGTCCGAGCAGGCTCATATCCCTTTGCGCCAAACCTCAATTTAACCTGGCGACTTGGCCGCGGTCGGAAACTGACGTTTTGAGGTACATAATATCATGTAAGACCCCTTGCCATTCAGCCACAAGCCCAATTTCATAATCAACACGCAAAATTGGATACCGAATGCCCAGTTCCACATTATCATTAAGAGTAGATGTGTTGAAGAGGATCTCAAGAAATAAAATCAATTGAATTCAATACTGTGCCATAACAAGAAATTCTTAAGTTCGGAGGCCCTGGAGAATAAATAGGATTGTGCCCCATTGTTTGCCTATTGAGCAAAGCCCTTGGCTATTGACAAACAATAGCAAACTAGTAATATTCAATACCAATCCTTGAATAGTTCGACAGCTCAATTCAATTCTGAACTTATTTGTGGATAAAACATCAACTTACTCAGCCTCGAAGTAATTCAACAGGCCCAGAAACATCCACAAATGACTTCGACGATTGTATTATGAGATATGATCTAGCCACACTCGAACGCAAAACAATAGAGCTAGCACAGTTTATATTCACAATGGTTCTATACACTTTTACCTATGCACATATAACTAAATGAAGCCTTCGGCGCCCAAGTACCTAGTTTGCCCAGTTCTATATACTGGACCTCTTCAACTGTTATCAGCCACCCTCACTATAAGTACCCAGTTGGTGGCGGGAACATCCTTTAGACGATCTTTGATTATCATCTCAACTTCAAGCGCTTGATTTCTGGTCGGACTTCATACCTGATTCCTGGCCCGAGCCTTTCCTTCCTCCTTCGTTTTCTCCTGTTCTGTCCTCTTCTCCATTATTCAACATTTCTTTGTCTAGCAGTTTGGAATTGGTTAGCCTGAGACAGAAAAAGATGGCAGATATGAGGCAAAATTCTGTTCAAGGTATGTTAAATCAACTCATGCTTCTCTGAGACGAGACAAAATACTCATCTGCGATCAAGAAAAATTTCAGGTGATGGACAAGCTAGTCGAGCCCCCTAGGCCCCGAGCACGACAAATACTGAAACAATATCCTCGAGGTTTGTGTATAATATCCCACTTCATAACCGAGAAGTTCTGTCTAACCCAGGATCACCAGTCCGAGGCGAAAATGAGCTCATCTACGAGAAACCGCGTCGTCAGCAAGCGAAAAGCTTCCCTCAGCAGATGCCACAAGACTGTAAGTTAGACACTCAAACAAGTCTAAACGCCAGAACAACCTCAGTCTGTATCGATTTAATCTTCTAATCTGCTAATGGTCCGTTAGCAGCAATCCCAGTGGCGTTAGAAGTTCCCATTCGCGACCTCGAGCCACTGCGGATCCTGAACGCCTTTCGACGCGATCTTGGCCTAGGACCATCTCCGAACCTCATCAGCAGCGCCATCTACGACTGCGACCCTACCACGATTGCCGACTGCTACCAGAAAACCATTGCAGGCGACTTCCCCAGTTTCCCCCAAATTTATCCTGCAGCTCAGCAGGGCCAGACTCATGGCCGTTCTTCGCAATCTTTCGGAGCACCGATCGATATTTCGGCCAGCGACTACGACACGAGCAACTCCTCTTCGTCGTACCAACATGAAAGTTCGGATGAGTATAGTAATGACACCCGACCATCAACCGCCGAACAAAGCGGCAATGAGAATAGCGTCGACACATTCCCAAGCTATGTGACACCCGCGAACCAGTGGTATAGTTCCCATAAGAGTGTTGAGAATGCCCCTTAAGGATGGACGGGTCGGTAGTCACGTTGTATTGCACAATCGAACTCATCCCCCGGACGTGCTACGGACGTAACCATAGTGTCAACCATCAGGATGCAGGATACATATATTGAGCTGATGAAGCGCAGTTGCAGGAAATTGGGGTTTCAGGAAGCAAATATTTTTTGCATAGACGTCACGAACTGCACAGTTGGCGACAGAGGTAGCTATAGTCGAGTATCGTATAGCTAGCTCAGAGACAGTAATTATATACAGACCCCAGCAAGTCCTGGCGCCTAATATTTTGTGTTCTGCGCAATTCTTTCTCGTGTTTGATGTAATTTACAGAAAATGAAACATTGGCTAATTACTGTCACATTCATTAAAACATTAAAGACCAGAGCATACAAAGACGAAAGCCCAAGACAACATTCTCAGCAATCTCAGAGTCCACTAGAATCCCACTAGCTCTAGAAAGGTGTACAACGAAGTCGGCTACCTCCATTATCCATCCAATCCCTCCAACACAACCCCTGCACTCGAGACCTTCTTCTTCAGCTAGGTGTACCGTTCCAACTTCAGAAAGCGCAGGGGTCGGCAAGATACATAGCCCTCGCACTCCCAACAAGGTATCGATTGATCTTCGTATGAATAACCTGCGCCTGACCTCTAAAGCTCCCAAAAGCCCACGTGATCTCATTCCATCCACCGCTCTCGTCGGCGTGAAACCGCACGAAGTCGGTATCAAACCGGACGAGCCAGCACGCCTCGAAAACGTGGGCGAGGTACTGCGGCCGCACTATCGTCGGGTGGCCGACGATGCGGAGGACGCGGGACCGGCCGTTGACGTGCGTGGATTCGGCGTGGATCCTGTGCCGCGCGGCCTTGGCGACGTGCCTCGCGACAGTGAAGGGTCTGACTGCGGCTCGTTGGAGAAACCGGTTCGCGGCGTCGGAGGTGAAGAACGTCAGGGAGGCGGCGGCTGTTTCCCAGGGCTGGGCGCCGGGCAGGTTGGGTGTGATGATCTGGCAAGCGAATACAGGACCTATGCCTCTGATGCCTTCTAGAAGTGCGTGCACAGTGCATGTCGCCGGGAGTCCTGTGATCCATAGTCGACAGTTTCGTTCGTCTGTGATTAGAAAGCTGTTGTTGTGACGAAACGAATCATATCGAGGGTATACTGAGCTGTTTCCCAACTCTGCTTTCGTCATGAGAACCGCGCTGCTTATAAGATTTCGCGACGGAGGAAGTCCCCTTCTAGCCCGAAAGTCATTGAGGATGTTCAAGGGCCCCAAGGTAGCCAGAGGAACGTCTAAGATCACTATTCATGTGTTAGCTTATTTTGCTCCAACACATGACTTGGTTGGTCGCGACAGAAGACGCCAAACTGATATGAATGCATGTTATGTCCCGTACCTTGAAGCTGATGCTGAGCCATAGTGTTTTGTTTCATCTGAGATCTTGGAACGGCGAAGCTATGTGTGATGAAGATAGAGGTGGTGCTACTGAGTTGACTCGGAGAAAATATTACATGAGAGTAAGAAGGTTGCACCTCAGGAACTATAGCAACCATTTTCTTGGTTGCTTAGCCGCCATTATGGAAAACCAGGCAACCCGATTGTCGAAGCTTCATCTGGATGCCGTCGGAATCATTGTTCAGTTACAGTACAATGTTTCCCACCGTTATCCAATTTCCCCTTCCGTGACAGTGACAAAACTCTACTACCAATTCGCAACAATCAAGCTTCTCCCAAGCTATCTACAATTAACTGATCATATACGTAAGATGTACAAAACACTAGTTCTTTGTCACCTTCATAATGCAAACAAAAGGAAGGATAACGAAGTTTTGCGAAGTATAACATGTTCCAGAACATTGTGCTTAAGAACTTGCCATTATAAGGTACCTAGTAAACAGTGAAATTTCTGTTAAAACCAGTGATATCGCAAAACAATCAGTTAGAAAAGTTGATGCGCCTCTCTATGTGGTGAGTTGTGAGTGTTCTTTATAGCGTTACAAATCCTTCCCAGTCTTGCATATGGAGATAGGTCAACAACATATTAGAATTTTCAATCTTTTCCGTTTGTGTGGTACCTGGAAACTTTCTCGAGATGGAGGTTTTGACTTCTTGGCCTACTCAGTACGTAATACCACACTTGTTTGGGGCACCTGTATGTCGAACTATTTCTCATTCAACTATACGGATAGTAAGAGCAGAGGCAAGAAGATTATTGAGATTACGTGACGATAATGGTGTTTTATTGAAGGAAAGATAACCCAATTATCATTTGTATAATACAGTAATACTCTATGATCAAGCTCGTAATTGAGGGGTATACAGCAACTTGAGAGAAACTACCCATTCGGAGTTCCAAATATGAACATGAAATCAAGAAATCAAATATACCTTAAAGCCACTTTCAAGTTCCTCCTCTTCATGTAAAATAGCAATGCTATAAGATAGCGATGATAGTCAAGTCTTATGACACGAGATCAAAATTCGACTCAACTTTTCCCCACTTGGGAAGTTCGTCTTCTCTTGTCGGAATTGTAACCATTGAACTGACGATACTGATGCGGAGCCCATCAACTTCCTTCGCGCTGACCACAGTTCCGTTCACTAGAGCGATTCTTAGCTGTAGAGCTGTCCTCAGGAATGGTTCGATATCCTCTGGGTCCAGGCTTGAGACGTGACTATCAGCCGCCATACGCACCAATGCTGATGTCAACGGAATGGTTCCGGTTATTTTCCCGTGTTTCGCTCTCACAGACCGGCCATGGCCTGCAAATACTCCGAGTGAGCCGATCAGGCTATCAAGGTTCTGCCATGAAGAACTGTCATCTGGGACATCTCCTAAGAAAAGATAGATCAAGAAGGAGCTGTTTAATGCATGTTTCTTGACTTCTATGTTCGCGAGCCATTCGCGATAGGATTTTCCATTAGAGTTAGTCTTAAAGATGACATTCGTCTGCAAATGGCTTGTAGATTGGTGTTGCCACGCCATAACCCTTGATTTATGGGCATACTGGTGAGCTTTAGGTTCGGACGTTTGATCTTCGACTGATTGACCTGCATGAACCAGCGGGTTTCGGTTGCTTCTGAGAGCTATCGTTGCTGGGGTATAGTCTGTATACAGGCGGTTAACCGCAGCTACGACCTCCTCGCGGGTCTTATTATTAACCTCCGTGTACGTGTAACCAAAAGTTTCATGGTTCCTGACCATGTCCGACGTCCAAAATGAAGTGTCGTTGACGAAGAAGGGCTTCAATGGCGTCTGAATATCCTCAATGTCCCCCTCGTTCTGCGTGTGGGATGCGTAGACGGCAGGCGTAGGAACAACATATGTGTCATTATGGATGATCTGCCACATGGTGAAAATCCTGTCGACGTTGGCATGATGCAGAAAGAATAAGGGATCAAATGCAGAATATGCAATGATAGCCAGGTGACCCCAACCCCCACCTCCGACAGTATGAACAGAATCATGGAGTGACTCGATGGAGTCAAAGGCGCCGCTATTATTCTGAGCAATCCACCCCTCGTTACTAAAATGTGTGTAATTAGGATAATTTGCAAACAGATTGTAAAGACGCTGCTGGTAGGATGGGAGATGGTTATCAAACGAAGCGGCCACAAAGGAGTTGTTTGAGACAGCATTAGGATCAGTTGTGGGATATGGGGCGCGCTTCGTTTCGTTCCACTTGTTATACTGAAACACTGGTTAGCATCGTGAGGTTTACATCTGATTCGGGAGAACTTACAGGAGAATCGGGGAATATAGATCCATTGAAAGGTCTGAAGGCGAAACTAAAAAGAGGATTCGAGATACTTTGAAGTCCATTAGGGCCAGATACGGTCATAATAGAGGAGCCACCAATGCTGAGAGGCAGTACGCTCTCTCCGTCTGGAGGTGCGGCAGCCCAGTCCCAGTAAGGGATACGAAACTTTTTGGCAGCCTTCTGGACCCGATCGAGTTCCTTAGGTGGCCATAGAGAGGCAATGTACTGAACTATGTTGTACATTGTTTGCTGGCATGTGACTATCAGTTAGTGACACTCTGGCTTCCTAATCCAGTTTCAATTCGGGTATTCTTACCTCGTACAAGACAAGATAAGGCCGATGCCAGGTAGGAAAGAGAATAGAGACATGGAGACAATAGCCGATGTTATCATTCCCTGGAAGAGGCGCGACGTTCCCCCAGGTCAGGCCAGGAGCACCATGGATGCCTACTCTGCGTCAGTATCACCAAGTCTACTATCGGTTGGATCGTCACCCACCGGCAATCTGGTACCAGGAGAAAGGGGAATCTTGTGACGTATAGTGCATCCAGCTAAGGGCGAGAATATACAAGTTCCACTGGTCCTTGTCCTTTTCTAGGTCCCGAATCTCTAGCCTTGGCTGGGGCTGGCCATCTACGAGGGGAAGGCTTCCAACAATTGAAGATTGGCCGAAGTCTCTCTTGTAAATACCAAGATTGGTGTTGTGGCCATAATCGTATCCCTTGGCGCCGTGGACACCTGCAAGGCCGCGAGAGAAGAACAAAGAGAAGAGCAAAACGAAGGCGTAGATAGGTTCCATGACGGGCGTGCACAATGGGCGGATGGAGCGACTACCTAGGTTACGTAAAGGTCAGACGCTTCGAATAGAAGGCGACTGGAGCGTGAACTGTTTGGGATTCGGGCGTACAGGCGATGGGTAGAGCGAAACCAGGAGGTGTATGTGTGAGCTTCGTTCGAAGGTGAGTGTCATGAAAAGACCGAACTCAAAGTTCCGTGGCAGTCTACGTCAAATCTTGACTTGTGACGAAGGGTGAAGCGAGAGGTATCGGTCAGGGTCTTTCAAAGGGAAGGGGAGCGATGACTTACAAGGAGTGTGCGCAGGATGATTTTTAAGATTTCAGAGGGTTACATGGACTCAGGGCTCGTACGCGTATGATAGAACACGCCGCACACGGAAGCAGAGACGGTACAAGGCATGGATTAGGAAAGAGGAGAGACGACATCAAATCGAATCAAGAGGTTAACGAGTGACGACCTCGCGAACCAGATCAGGTAATTAATATAATGGAGACGTAGTCGCGTTTGACAGACACGGCTAGAGAAGGAAAGAAATACGAACTAGTGTAAGTAGGCAGCATCTTTGAGCACCTACGATAAGCGCATACATCATGAATGTATGTAGGCAGGCCTAGGTCGCTGTTTCCTGTTTCTAGTGTACCGGATAGCCCATCGTTCGCGGGAAAGAGCGAGCGAGCGACGAGGAATCCCCATACTTGATGACTCCATCCATGGATGTCTATAGGCAGTAAGTAGCAATATCCATTACATATAGCTAAGTACCTACTTAGCTATGCAGGGGACGCAGGTACATATGAGGCTTAGGTGTGTGTAGGTAAGTAATGGGTATACGTAGGTAGGTGTGCGGACGAATTTTTGGAGGCCCTTGCCATGATAATTCGTGTCTTTTTTTTTTTTTTCCTTCCCCCCGATTCTCGCCTACCGGGGACGTACATGTCCATGTGGTGTGAACGTAGGCAACCGGCCTCAAGAGATGGGACAATCGTGGAAGGCCGCGTCTTCGATCTCTCACCACCTACACTTCCAGCCTATCCTTAGCAATAGAAGAGCGAGCCGTTACACTGCCTGCTTAGGATATGCCTCGTCCGCTTGGGTTCAGATGAACATCCGCTTACAACGTGGTGTGCGAGAGAAGCAAAAGAACCGCATCAAGGTAGTACACTCCTAGTTGGCCGAGGTCAAACACTTGCCTCTGCCCCTTGTTCCTTTCTCTTCCCGGCCGCGGGGGCCTGCATTTCTACCTAATTCTACCGGTGTAGCTCGAGTGGTTGTAGTACAGCTCGTACTTTGTTTGACGCAAGCCGGTCAGTATCTCGGGTACATACCTCACCGTGATATCGATCTGGCGGAGCACATGTCTGACATCGTTTAGGTTTAGTCTCGGAATTTGCGAACAAAGTGTGGTATAGGATTGTTGAAAATGGGTTCGGCCGTGATAAGATTGATCTCTGTCGATTCATGTTGGTTTATTCAGACAACGTGGGAGTTGCCTATAGACCGACTCCTAAAACGCCAGTCCGATGAAAATGCACTAGTAGTATCTCAGATATCTCAGAACACATACAATTATATAGGTAAGCTTTGCCTCTCTTACGCCTCAGCTCCAACCAAGGCTGGTAGATGCTTGTTGTTGAGGCCTACGCCTTCCGGCGTTTTCTGTATCAAGCGTCCTTTCCGTATGACATCTTTCGAATCCACCCGATACCTCAGTTTTACTCCCATAGCTGCAAGTTCTACGTCGAGGTACTTCAGTGCTCCTGGAACTGCCACCTTCGTGGTTTCTTCGCCTCCAACCCACTGGTTGCCCTGTCCATCTTCCCATATCTCGCCTTTTAGCTTGCTCACCTCAACACCCGGGATTTGATCTAGGCGTCTCGCACAGTTGCGGCAACGCACTGTGTTCACAACTTTCTTCTTTCCACCGAAAGGTGTGACCGTCGGCTGAACCGACAGGAACGAACCACACTTTCGACAGACCCACGTAGGGGTGTAGTCGGAGCAGTTCATGAGACGATCTTGTAGAAGAAACGCAGTGCCATGAGCTAGTAGAGCATCTCGCTCCATTTCACCCACACGAATACCACCTCCTCGCTTCCTACCCTTGATCGGCTGCCCTGTGGTAGCTACTACTGGACCCGTGGTTCTGACTTGATACTTGTCGTTTACCATGTGTCGTAACCGTTGATAGTACACAACGCCGATGTAAATATCTGCTGCTAGCTCCTGGCCTGTAATACCAGAGTACATTGGCTCATTGCCGTGATAGTTGTAGCCAGCTTTCATGAGCTGATGGCCGAAGTAATCGGCCGCGGGGTTGTCCTCGTCAAACCGGAACGGCGTAGAATCTTGAGCTAGACCGTGAAGGGCCCCGGCCTTACCAGCAAGCGATTCTACAAACATACCGATCGTCATTCGGGAGGGGAAAGCATGAGGGTTGATGATGATATCGGGCTGAATGCCAGACTCCGAGAAAGGCATGTCAATAGCAGGCCACTTCTGCGAGCACACACCTTTCTGACCGTGCCGCGAAGAGAATTTATCGCCAATAAGCGGTGATCGGGGTATCCGGAACTTGATCGAAATTGTCTGGGCCGGTTCGTTACCTGATTCGCTTCCAATGATTCGTACCTCCTCAATAAAGCCCTGCTCCGAGTCCTTGTACTTCTCATACTTGGTAACTCCATCCCGGTTCACAAGATTCCCACTATAATCCGCCGAGACCGTATGATAGGCGAAGATGATGTCGCCCTCTTGTACAGCGCGACCTACGTGAGGGAGACCGTCCTCGTCAAGCATTGTTTGTGTCCAAGCCTTCACTGTGCTGCCAGGAGCAAAACCAAAGAGTTTAGTCACATTCTTAGCTGACTTGCTCCGGCTTTCGTCTTTAAGCGAGTATTTCTTCGTCTTGTAGATCGTCCCATGACCTAAACCTCTTTCGTGCGCCGACTTGTTCAAAATCATAGCGTCGTCCATGTCATACCCAGTATACGATATCACGGCAACGACGGCATTAAATCCATTAGGAAAGTTGTCAAATCCGTAGGCGTTGTGGAGAGGAGATCGAACAACCGGCGTTTGGCCAGTTTGGAGACGGTACATCTTGTTGTCGGTGCGATATGCCAAAGCTGTTGCTGGTGTTCCCATTGTTTGCTTGCCCATCTGACACTGGTACATGTTTCGTGGCGACTGGTTAAAGTCGGAAAATGGCGTCATATTGGCCAGGATCGAAAGGATATTCGTGGGGTCAAGTTCAACGTGTGTTGATTCCCCGGATACAATCTCTTGTTCGGTACATGCAATGGACATGTAGGGCTGTTCCAGCGTACCAACAAAATCTTCTTTTTCCAGGGGGAGGTACTTAGTTGGCCGGATCATCCTGGCGGGCTCTGCCGACATGTAAATACCAGGATACGATCCTCCATGTGATGCAGGGACATGCCCTATTTCGAGGTGCAATGGTATTCCGTGTGAACTTTCCACTTTCCAATACCGAAAGGTGTCGGCTATTCGCCGTGATTCGGAAGGCTTGCACCAACCTAAGATTCTGCCATTTAACATTACAACAACACTCTCATCAGTAGCAGCAGAAGATGTATCAACAACACCAAGCTCAGCAGCAAGTTGTGGAATGGTCGTGGCGTCGACAGACTCGGTCGTAATCTTGCATTTGTGCGCAAGATGGTTCAACAGACCACATGGTGAACCATCAGGAGTGTGCACAGGACATAAAAAACCCCAGGACTCTGGCAACAACTTGCGAACCGTTGTTGTCTTCAATTGAGCAAAGAAACTGCCTCTGTGAACCATCCGGAAGTGGCTGATGAATCGTAGAAAGTTGAGTTTTTCGGCGACAACCGTGAAACCAGATACCTGCTGGAGGTCCAAACCTGATGGACTTGACAAGTTGCCCGTTGAGAGGAAGTATTCGAGGGCATTGCCAACTTGTTCATTAGTCTTTTGGAAGATTTTGCTAGGGAAGTCATTCGTGAATTCATCAGACGTGAATGGGCGTGAAGGTGCCTTTCTGAAATATTCTCGTAGGCCCTGCCTCAAGCTACTCGATATTAGCTCATCCAGGCGTTCCTTGATTATCTGGCCGTACAAAAATCCACCAAGCAGGATTTCTTGATTTTGGACAGCGTCAGGATTGTCTACAGCACAATCTCCAGCAACAAGGGCATAAAGCTTTCTGGTCATCAGAAGAAGCAGACGAAATTTATCGGAATCTTGCTCGTCAGTAACGTTGATATTGCCAAGGTGGACCAACACGATTCTCCGCAGAAATTCGGTTCCGACTTCGTAGTTTGATAAGTTATCTTGCACTCCTAGAACAGGTCGGAACTTTTCTCCTAGGTACGCTCGGGTCTGTGCCATGGTATAAACTCCATAGGTCTTATATGTACGGAGAAGGAGCTCGACACGATCGGTAAGGAACGTGTTCTGAATCCCTTTTGAATCAGGCGATCCAACAAGGCCCTCGAAAATTTCTCTGTCGTTGGTCTCGACAAGTGCCTTCAGGACCATCATGACTGGTACCAGGTACTCATTCTTCCTCCACGAAAAGCGGAAGGTTACGTTTCCATCATTCAAATAATGCAGGACGTTTGTTTGAGACGTTTCATCAGGACGGACGGATCTCAGTATAATACCAAAAGGGCTGTAAGCAGGGCCACGGTTGGTGAAGCTGGGGCGGTTGATGGCCAAGGGAAAGTTCCGCCTGTTCATAAGTAGAAGACGTATAATCTTCTCAATGCCGTTAATGATAAAATAACCCCCTAGTTCTTCCGCTTCCTCTTTACGCGCAACTAATTGTGCGGGGCTGTTCCCCTTTAGGTGGCAGTGGTTGGACTACGGCATGTTAGCACATTTGTTATAGGTAGAAGACTGCCGATATTCTACCTTCACCATGATCGGAAGTTGACCAATCTCTCGTACGAACTCCTTTGGATCTCCATCATTTATTTTATATTCCAGGACGGCAGAGAGCTTGCCTCGGTAAGAAACATGTCTTTCCCGGCATTCGGCTGGTAAGATCTCTCTCTTGGTAGCAAACTTGTTGAGGGGCGGTAGACGTGATTTTTGAAGGTGTATGCTCTTGTATCTGACCGAGAGTCTATTTCTCGATTCTAGAGGGGTGTGATCATCGCCATCGAGGAACACTCTCGTCCCTATGTCGACCAAGCCCCGGGCTAACAGGCCGCCGTCGGCGAATACAGCATCGAAGGACTCGATGTGAGGATTCACCGCTTGCTGCAAGAGCGGATAGGCGGAATGGTCGGTGGGCGGGTTTCGGAAGAGGTCCTCGCGGCGCAATGTATTGTACTGGTGATCCCAGCTCGTGGAAGTTGACTTTGGCGCCATGGCGCATGGATTGTCCTAGTTAAAGTTGTTGGTTGGCAGGTTGGCAGGTTGCAGTTTTGACTGGAGGGCGGGACGCGAGACAATCAGGGCTCCATGCAGCGTCGTCAAGAGGCCTGGTCCTCGTAACGCCTAGGTGTATGTCAGACGACCCAAATCTAAAGGAGCAATAAATCAGATTAGACCCTTGGGTTGTTGAAGCTACCGCAATTCCGACTCGCCGCCAAAAAAAAATCCTTATCTCGCCATACCGAAAGCTTATCGATAGAGTAGCTTATCCGATGGCGGGGCTTGCCCAATTACTTACTGGTAGGTATCTCAAGCTCAACAGCGCTACCAGTCTTGAGTTACGTACAGTAGATACCTAAAGCATACTGTAATAGTCATAAGTTTTTATTACATCTAAGGTAGGCACCTATATCTTGACCATTCACGGTTGTTACCTACTTAATAGGTAGGTATCAATCAGACTTGCCGTCACGTAAGTTATCTACTCACTCTGTCGATATTGGCCTTGCTAGGAATACCTACTTAACCAGCTCGTGGTAATGTTCGGGACTGTGTTTCCTGGTACAGTCTAGTGAAGCGTTTGCGATAGGAGGGCGTGGGGTTGGGGAGTGAGCGGGCGCGGCTCTCGTTGGTCCGTCGCTGAAACCGAGTCAAGGCCTCTTCTCACGAGGCCACATTCTCACCCACCCCAGGCTCGCAGTTTTGCCAAGGGCGAGTCGCTCGTTATTCAGCCCCCAAACACACCAGATCAGTAAACTCTCGGGCTCTTGCTTACCAACCCGTCGCGGCTACCTAGATAGCAAAGCAACTCGATGTGATATCTCTGTTGCTTTTTATCCGTGTGCTGGAGTGATGCAGCAAGCCAACAGTGACGGCCTCAATGCTCCCGGCGCCGCCCTGATCATCCATCCAGCATTCGGCGATCCCCCGTTTCCGCCAGCAAAAGGTACGAGGCACGATGGATCTGGGGCTTGAGGTCATTCTGCATTGTGCTGCAGCTCGCATCAGGCATCTAAAGGCTACCTGTATGCACTCAAATTAGATCGTCGACTCACATTCCCGTACCTCCTTGATCTCCAACCTGTATGCAGGTATGGGTACGTAGTATATTAGTTAGTCCAGATATGTGCTACGTCCGGAGACCTGCAGTGCTTCCTCTCGATTATTAAGTACCTAGTATGTGTGGAATTACATACGCAGTCTCAGATCAGACCCTAACCCTCAACCTACCATTTTCGTTCCCGCGCTTGTTTTGCAAACTTCCTACAAAATTACGTAGCCATCCCGGTCCTTTGGGTGTGCCGTTATGTGGGCAGTGTTACCGTAGCCATCAACTCTCCCCGTCGTTGTTTCGCCCTCTACCTACACCGAAAAACGGACCTCTCTCCAAGAAAGAGAAGAGAAGAACCTTGAAGCTGCGCCAGTCAGCGGACTAGGCCAGCCGGGCGTGTCGATTACGAAGCCCATATCACAAGTACTAAAGTCGGTTGATTATTTGTCGACTTGGACGTCTCTCTTATAGGAAGAAGCTCATGGTCCTATTAAAGGTACATACCATCCTAGCCCTAGGTATACTAAAGTACATACATATGTATAATGTACCTAAGGAAGACTCGTTTCCCGATCAGGATTATCTGAACAAGCCCACAGGAGCTATACCACATGTACAGCACCCTCCCAGAGAGACGATAATGAACTACCCATCTTGAATACATCTCCCACTAGACGACATCGGACTCGTCTCTTCTCGTGTGTAGAATCATAGTTGAGCCTCTACTCTACGCCTAGAGGTGAACGTGGAAGCAGCAGAGAAGCAGACTCCAAGGGCCTCTGTTATTCTCACATATTTCAACCCCTCAGTTACGTACGTGGGTACTGCTACCTATACCTACAACTAACAAGAACTCTTAGTTATCAAGGTAGAACAGCCGCTTGCGACCGGCCCGTTCCCTGTCCATCCCTAACCTAGCGGGCCCAACGCTACGAGGCCTGAAGGTCGCAAGAAGCGCAGTACTTCTGCCCACCCGCCCGCGCGCTTTCTCCACGACCCGCACTTGGTCTGAATCGAACGCCAACTGCTATTTCAGTACCTGTTCTGTATACTTGAGTGCCTCAGCTACCGACATCTGGACCGAAAGCGCAAATCCATTCCGTCGAAGCTTGCGTCGCGAAACTCCACCGGACGCTCGACAAACGAATGAGACCCCAGTCTTGTTAGCCGCTCTGTGACGCTGTCTCGAATGCAAGGTTGACCCTCACCAAGCATTACCCCCCAGCCAGCAGCCCACTAAGCCCACCAAGCCCCCCTGGCTTTTGGCACCTGGTTGATCACGTCCGGTCAAGGCACGGGGCATCTTACAGCTTGTGCGATCTCCGTGGTGGGGAACTGTCGCCCTCTGCCAGCGGCTTCACTCTCCATCCCACATTCACCTTTCTCAACAACGCTGTGGTCGTGTCTTCACCACCAGTCTGCCACCGGCTAGTCTTAGCTCCATACCTTGTCTTGACCGGCCCGCCCGTCGCTGTGAGCGCTAAACAAGCAAAACAGTGCCGCTCGCCGTCATACGAGACATTTTATTTATTCATTACTTTGCAGTTTAGAAACACAGACTATCTATTTAACACCTGGTTTGAGACATCCTGGTCATATCTTTTTTTGTTCAACCATCCTTCTTCAACAGCCCAGCCTTGCGCCTACGCTCCAGTTCGTCCTCAACTTCCTTATTTCTACAACAGCCGACTATTCAGTCGTTCAACGTTGAGCCATCGCAACACAATAAGCACCGATCGCCAAGTACCTCTTCGCTTCGCCGGCATCATGGCAGGACTGTTTCGCAAAGTATACGACTGGCTGCTTAGGACCTTCTGGTAAGTCTGCCGGTGTCCTTCAGAATCACGGGACCTATTCTCCTCTGTAGTTGCATTTGCATGCGCCGCCTACGTGGGCAGGGCATAAACTAATAGCCATCGATAGGGCAAGCGAGATGGATGTGACGATGATCGGCTTGGAGAATGCAGGGAAGACATCTCTGCTTCGGGTGTTGTCGGTACGTATCTGCATGCGCTAGTGTGCTGTCCACTCCAAAAACGCCGCTAACATTTGGGCTCATAGGGAGGCGAGTTCACGATCGAGTAAGCGACTTACCCTTCCATACGATCCGCATAACCTGCAGCACGCAGCACAGGTCATACCACTGTTCCTCTCGACTGATCCATGTAGTTCCATCCCCACCGTCGGCTTCAACATGAAGCGGGTACAACGTGGTCATGTGACAATCAAGTGTTGGGACTTGGGAGGCCAGCCTCGTTTTAGACCGATGTGGGAAAGGTATTGTCGCGGCGTGAGTGCGATTGTTTTCATCGTTGACATAGCGGACGGTGTCAAATTACCTGTGGCCAAAGAAGAGCTTCATTCTCTCATGTCGCAAAAGACGCTTGACGGTATCCCCTTGCTTGTACTTGGTAACAAGTCGGACCTACCCAACAAGATCTCAGTCGACGAGCTCATCGACTCGTTGGATCTTAAGACCATAGCACACCGAGAAGTATCCTGCTACGGCATAAGTGCAAAGGAGGAAACCAACTTAGAAGCCGTGGTGCAGTGGCTTATGAAATGGGCAAACAGATAAGCCAACTTGCGTCTTGCCCACGGTGTCGCGTGGACTAGGACGCAGTCCCTACTCCTCCATGTCATCTTCCTTTCCCAACGTCTTGCAACAACAGTTTGATGCATTTTCAATGAAGCACATGATATCCCGGGGCCTTAAGAAGGTTTCGTTTCCCCAGCCGGCAACGACCTAATATATAGAGCTCCTGTCGAAGGCCTGCAAAGGGAGTGTTGCCGTGCTGCCAGGGCGCGTCCAACCTCTTCGGGCCACATGTTTATGGTATTCCAATGTCTCGACGGACGTCATCTGCTCGGTGCGATCTCACTGCATTGAGATGCAAATAGTGTCGACAATCGCGGGATCCGAAGTGCTAGAGTAGAGACTGGGTGCCTTCCATGGGAAGGGTTTCGACCTTGGAAGGAGCGACGGCGATCGGATACGGTTAAGAACCAGCACACTGCTGGTCAGGCAACGAGACTCTTTGTATTTAGGCGCATTTTCTGATGAGATCAATGACGATTCATGACACGACTTGAATCAATGTGCTCAGAACAGCCGAGAGATTGTCCCGTAGACTCGTGTAAAAACGAGAGAATACAGTGAAAGGGCGTAAAACCAGATGTGTTGACACGATCTGTCGAAGACTTGTCACTTGACAGAAAGGATGAGAATAGAAGAAATTTGGAAGACGCTACCCGCCCCCCAGGGGATGTTCTCTGACGACCGAAGGGAGAGGGAATTAAAACGGAGAAAAGAGCTGAGCCGATACTGGGTGGAATGAAGGGGGCAGATCAGGATGCTTTTGAGAAGGGCTACACGCGCGCCGACACACACACACACACCACACCTCTCAGCATGCGGTGATGCGTTGGCAAAGTCTTTAACCTAGGCGTAGTCGCGACAGGGGCGGTAGGTTAGTGATTGGCTCCGGGATGACCATGCCGGGGCGTAACGTGGACTCGCTTCAAGGCAATAATTGTGTGCTGGCAAAACCAAAAGTGGGTGGGCAGGTAGGTAGGTAGGTAGTGTGCCATTTGGAGCGCTTCGTGTTTTTTGGGGTTCGTTCGTTTCGTTCGCTCTCCCGTTGTCGAGTTTGCATGTGGAAAGACGGTTTCGCAGAATACGTACCACCAACTTCCGAGACAAATTATAAAAAGGGGATTTAAAGAAAGAAGAAAGAGAAAAAGAAAAAGCCAGATTGTAGTAACCCGAAGTATTGATTACTCTTCTGGCTATGATTGCTTCGAGATGAGAAACGGGGAAATGCAAAGGCTCCCAAGTAGGAGGTAATAATAGGGTTTGCTTTAGAAGCAGGCAATGTATCTAGGTAGACTTAGGTATGAGCTGTGCTGCTGCTGTAGTAATAGGCAGGTGGGCGTCACATCAGGGCACGCTCGCGGGTTCGGAGAATTTTGACGTGGCAGCAGTTCATTAGACAGTTCTACACTAGGGGAGGTTAGGTAGTCTGCGTTGCGGGCTCCGTGATCTCCCTCTCCGTTTGGCCAGCTTCTTAGAATAGACACGGGGAGCATCTTAGTTTGAAACACTTGCGCCTGTCTCCTGAGTTTCTTCCAAGGGCTCGGTTCGTCTCTGTAGTAACTCGGCTCACACTTGACAGGGTATATATATGTCAAGAGTTGCCAGTTTGTACGACGACGACGAAAGAAAGTAAACTACATTATACCGTGTGGTGTGTCTACTGAGGCCGCCCGGTTCCCTGACACACCCCGCCCGCTTTGGCTGGTGAGTCGCAAGAGCGACGAAATGGATCGCCCAGTCACAGAAAGACGAGCCACGATCTCGGTAATGCAATCTCGCCACCATGGCTAGGTAAGTAACATGAAGATGTGCCCATGACCATGGTGCACCAACCTGTATAGGGCAAGGGAAGTCAAATCTCCATCATGAGCAACTTGCGACACCTCAACGTTTGTTACCTGAACAGCTGAATAGCCGACAGTCAAGTTCAAGCACTTCGTCATGATTCGAGGCTCACTATGGTAATATCTTTATCCGATGGGTTTGCAAATAACGTCATCGGATCCAACCGTTCCCAAACCCTATCGACAAAACCACTGCGATGTGGCATGTGCACGGTGGCCGTTCCATTGGTAGCGGGATTCCAAATCCGTGCCGAGTCGTGTTACGTGTACGAGGGTGCCGCAGCAGGCCCAATGACAGATCAAGGTTCAACTCAGCCTTGATAGCGGAGCCGATAACTGAATGTGCTTGGGCTGCTGTCGGCCGTCTACGCACTAGATACATAACTAGTAGTATTGGCAGGGCAAGGGAGGCCACGCAAACCAAACATACGGCATGATGCTCGAATGTTCAAAACTGTGCATTTGAGGGACCAACAACGAGCGGTCATGACAGCTTCCGAAGATGTTTTGGAATTCCTTCTAAATGCCGCTCTTGGGTTCCGTCTGTCTTGGGCTTGAGTCAGCAGTAATTTTGCAGGTGCCCACCATGCCTAGGATAGCTTCGTCCAGAGCAGTAGCTAAAATGGCCCAGGGACTTACTTAGACGGGGATTAGACGGACCTGTCAAAACCACAGCACGCTAGCACAGCCACAGTCTGCCAATCTGCTGGTCCTCGCCTGCTCTGCCACGCCATCCTTTCCGGCTTCCGGCTTCCCCAACATTAAGATAGCACCAGCACCTGCTTAGCACTAGCCTCTAGGTACCTAAAGAGAGACCCTTGCTGCATTCCTTGTGTTCCCAGCCCGGACCTGTTGGGTGATGATGACGAGAGTCTTTTAAACCCCAGAATCCGGACATAAATCACCCACCTCCACCTTTTCTGTTTCACCCTTCGCTGTAGCAAAAGATTCAACCTTCTCTCCTTCAAAAACCTCCATCGTTGACTGTACCTTATCCTGTTCTCTCAACAAATCATCGACAACCTCCACACTAGTGAACCGGATAGCTCGCCCCTACCTGGCTGAGTGGACCCCAGTCCCCCACGTAACTCTGCATACCTGAAGGGTATCATCGTACAACAACAACAATTACAACAACAACAATCACAGCAACATTAATTCCCCGCGAGGGCCATTTTTCCATCGATAACATGGCGCCCGTTCTAGAGCAGGTCAGCGCAGCCCTGTTCCAAAAGCGCGCCTACCTATGTGACGACCACTACCACTACTCGACTTCCCGTGGCACATGTGTATATGGCAACAACTGGTATTGGTATGGGCGCTGGATTTTCGCCGCCGTCGTCATCGCACTTTTCTTGTTGGCATTTTTCCTGTGGGCGTAAGTACTTGCCTCTGATCACTATCAGCACATGTCCAAAAAGCAAGCACTAACGCGAAAGCAGCTGCGTCACCTCTCGCCGTCGCCGCCGCCAAGGGCAAAGGCCGATGTATGGCACCGGTTGGATGGCACCCCAACCCCAATATTACAACAACCCCAATGCATACAGCCAGCCGCCGCCAGCTTATGGGGCGCCCGCACAGTCGTATCCCATGGACAACCGATACCAGACTACTGACGGTCATTATGGTCAACAATCGAGCGGTATCGAGCCTCCCAAGAACGTGTACGGTGGTGGAGATTACGCTCCTCCTACCGGCCCACCGCCAACCAAATAGTACTACTCCTATTACCATTGAGGAATTAAGGAGGATTAGCGAATCAAAATGTGTACAATGAGACGTCATGCCGTGCACGGGAATGTAGGGAAGGATTCTGTACTCTTGCGTAGGATCGGGCGTTGTTGGTTCTGTCTCGCCTCGGGGCTATTTTGATACTGGTGTTGGTAGGCACACGGGTTATGAAATTCAAGGATGCCGCTCCTTCTAAGGTCGGTAATGAAAAGATACAACTTTGATGAATATAGAATACATAATATCTCTCATTGTTTCACATGATGTCCGTAGACTGCAGCAAAAAAAATAAAGAAAAACCAATTACGCATTAATCTCATCAGAACCCAACGCCTATGTCCCATGTCAGATTTGTAGACATGAAAAACTCGTATCTAAGTCCTATGTGAGTGAATATTCCTGTTATTTACCAAAGGATTATGGAGAATATGCTACTTTAAAACTGCGATCCCTGTTGCCTCAAATTAGAGGATTAAACTATTGCCTAGTTGGTCTACCTAGGTAGGCTATGGTACTTATTGACATCATACTGAGTCAAACTTTGCGATCATCTTTCAACGCCATTGGTAAAACAGATAGGACAATACCTCCGGGCAATGCTCTTGGGGGGCTTTTCTTACAATGAAATCCGATGCTTCCTCCACTAGATATTTACAGCATGTATTTACTCAGTAAGTGATCTGCAGGGTGTAGATCATAGGCAAGACTGCGATGTCCCTCCTCTCTACTAGGAGGCCTCCCGCTTACTGCAGCATTGGTAGGGAATAGGTATTCTTGGCAATCTGTCAAACAAAGGAGCCGTGTTTGTTCCAAGAAACTGCGCCTCCCGATTTAATTCCCTTGTTAGCACCGCAACCAACATAACATACCGTATTGTGCAGAAGGAATGAACCAACAGTCTTTACACATAGACTAGGTGGACTAAACCTCGGGCTAGAAATGTACGTACAGCATAGTGGCCAATAAGTCGATCAACTTTGCTTAATAAGGTGTGGAGACATTTTAGTGGTAAAGTACCGTTCACAGCTTGAGCCTCATCGACCATTCACTGGCGCATAGCTACGAATAAAGACAGTAGGTTGGCGTGGTTTACAATACAAGGCGTCCCGGCCATTAAATCAGTGCATTTACTTTCTGCTTCATTATAAGACCAAACCAGGCTCCCATCCGCTTTTTCAACATCTTTAGTTCCTTTGGGAGCCTTTATATCCTGTGTGTATAATTATAACAATGACTAATAATACACCCAAAATCAAGACAAGTATTATGCAACACATAAAACACTCCAGATGCCCTTAGAAACACTAGGTCGTAGGTATGTATTGCAACATAGCAGCAAATAGATTTGAGAATGGTTGGGTTTGGGAGTACTTTGGTCCTGGTGGGTGACTTGGTTTCAAACCGCCAACAAAATAACATGGAACTTGTCCGGCCACAATGGCTACGTCTTTGTTGTCTTGATTGATTTTATTTCTTGAGCCACAGCACCCGACGATGTAACAAAGCTGCCACTTGTAACAAACTAAGACTTGTTACAGTCCTCTCACTTTCTGAAGTATTATCTCAGCTTCACTTTGACAAAGCGTTGTAGTGAAAGTGTTCTCTTAAGAATAATTAGTACGTGAATAAGTATGGTAGCAACAGATATTGCTTAATAGCACGCATGTGTGTGCGTGTATGTGCGCAGATATGTTTCCCTCTGTAAACCGTTTCTCTTCTTTGTCGGTGACAGCAAATGATAGGTATTACCAAACAAGTTTGGATAGGTATAATATAAGGTATCACGCAAAGGCGGTATTGTTAGCATAAACCAGACCTTTCTTAGAAGTACAACATATACATGTTTAAACAATTTCAAAAATAAATATCCTTGTCTTCAACATCTTCTGCTCCTACACGGTTTGCCCATGCTTTATTTAATACTGGATAACCAAGATTAAATAAAGGTGTATTAGCGGATTTTGTGATTTAATGGAGCCGGTGCTACCGATATAATTAACCACCATAGTTGGTTTAAATAAGCTTTGCAGGAGTGCCCTAGGCTCTTGTATCTCCCTAGCAACAATCATTGCTCTGGACGAAAAGACAAGTTCTAGCATATAGGGTTCACATGATTTTGGGCACCATATTAGGGTGGCCAGGAGTATAGTTCGAGCCTTGTAAAGTTGCAGGCATGGTAGCCTTGCCTAGTTTTATAATGTATACTAATATACTCTACACATTATATATCGCAGAACTACAAGAGTATTTACTCATGATGAGAGATACTATCTTTAGTTGTTATCTGTGCCGTTGTGTGTACGGGATCTAGATCATCAAGATATATACAGGCTGGCACATATCTCATGGACTAATTATTCTGTTAAATGGCGGTTGGGTCTCCATACCTTCAAACTTGGCCGCGGGATCGAAACTGAGTAACACCAATGCCTTGATTCTTTAGAGCTGCTGCTAGCTGCGTAGGTTATAGAGCTGTTGTTTCCAGTTGTGTTTACACAACTCTGCTGGCCGTCGACGTTGAGTAAATGCTGAACACTGTCCAAGGGGGGGGTCTGGGGTTCTGGACTGAATTTCGTATCTTCTTGCAACCAGCTTCTCTAAGTGCACAATTCGGTTCCTTCCCTAACTTTCATGTCCGTTGCCTGAGGAACAATCATGCACCCACGAACTCACTGACTTGCTTCCTTTAGTACCTACACTAACTCTTACACTTAGCAACGACGCGGTCTTCGTCGACGCACAAACATCAATACTATTCACCATAAATAACACGTCCCAGTTTGCAAACCAGGTATCTACGCACTTACCTTCCTGTTAATTTTCCTACTTCTCTCATCCGCCACACTCTCTCCAGTTCTCCAATATCTTGCATCACAGAACCTTCTTTGATCATTCATCTATTCATCTTCCTTAATACCTTCAAAGCCGTCGCAAAGATGTGCGTCGAATCTGCTGTCACCTTCGCCTGCGGCCACTGGGACACGGTGGTCGTCCCGTGCAGTTTCCAAGGCACAATGGGTTGTCAGGTCCGTACATATGCACCACCACAAATTAAGCCCTTTTATTGCAGCCCGGCCTGTCCTGGTGTTAGTGTTTGGGCACCACCGCCGAGGTTTAGCTGGCAGCCTACTCCATTGAACATGCTGCCGACCAGTATGTATCCATTCACAAGTTCCGTGCAGCAGGCTCCTCCCAGTCTCACCAGCAACATAGCGGAGCGCAACGCACAGTCTCTGTACGAACAGTCCCTCAACATCGCGGAACAGAGCACATCGTCTCGATATGAACCAACTCCCACTGTGTCTGCTGGTGGAACACAACCCAGTCAAGGCCCAGTCTATGGCATGTCATCTCAAGATATACAAGCGCATTGTACACCAATTCCCAGCGCACCAAACCCAATCCCCGGCACGGCCCCCTCTGCTCCTTCGCACGGACTAACCGGCCAATGCCTGATCACTCGCTGGCAACCGTTTGAGCCGATGTTCTATCCGACTATGATCCCCCAGAGACGGTCAGCTCCCGAGCAAGACGGAAAGCCGCCAAATATGATGGCTACCAACAAGGAAGTGCAAACTCCTGCGTACCAAGGCGGGTTTCCATCGCCTTACAGACCTCGGGCGCCCATAGCGCAGATGTATGAGGAGGGGCAACAGCCAGTACTCGACATCATTGATCAACGCTGTAAGTTCATCTTTAATCTCCCTCAATTTTCTCTTGTCTTCAGATACGCTCATTTCACGCCCGTTTCACTCTCCGCTTTTATCCTCATAATTTGGAGCCCTTACTGACCATGGGTTCTCTTCACTACTGAACAGACCAGACTCCTGTTAAGGCCTCTAAGAAAGCTAATGGAGTGGCATCTGTATCCAACACTCCATACATGATGACCGGAGGCTCTTCAGATACCAGCGAGACGCTTACCAGCGGCGACGACAACGAAGATGAAGATTACAGTGCCGGATATAACTACAACGGCGCTGACGGCGTTGTTGATACTCGAACCACTCCTCATACCTATGGCGACTACGACAACGTTACGTCTGGCGTCAATGTCCAACATAGCCTGCGCATCAACGAGAACACCGGCCGCTTCCACCTAGGTCCGCAGTGGCAAGTCCCCAGCGCCAGGGTCGCAAGAGCGAAGGCTGGGACGAAATCCGGCAAGGCGTCCACCTGGTCTGAACAGGCGGAGCCAAGACCGAGCGGCACTGTAGCCCCATCCATGCCCAAAGTTCATACCACATTCGCAGACGAGGTCATGGCGGTTCATATGCAAACGCTGGACCTAGCAAACCTGCACAGACCATTGCCGGGCTCAAGTAACGGCCCCACGAGAAAGGGCCCGCAGCAGCACAGAAAGCATAGAAAGCACCAAATTACCCCAAACCCCCTTACGGCTGCTCTTAGATGTCGTTACCCCCTGTACCCCGAGACAGAGGACGACAACGTGCGTGTGACCAACAAGCGTCCTAATGACGGCCCCATCGGAGAAGGTTCCCAGAGCTACCGAAGTGGTGGACAGCACAAAGGTGCTCCGAAGTTGGAGATGGGACCCGACGGCTGTCTCGTGCTTATAGAGGCCCCTGACACTATTGACCTTTCGATGCGAGGTGCCCGAGGTGCTCGTTAACCGGGTCTTCATATCTGAAGATGCCTCGGTCATGACCGCCTACGACGTACAAGGTTGGTTGAGTTTTGGTTGACTGATCCGTAATCAGACGGATATGGGGCGAGAATGAAGAGTAGGGCTTTCTTGCCTTTGTTGTATCAGATTGGGGAAAAAGAAAATGTTGATTGATTGATTGATAAAGGGAATCTTTGGAGTTGCAGAAAAGCAAGTAATGATTTTCACGATTGACGAAAGGGACGTGTTAAGGACTGTGCATCTAAGTCGGGGGAAGGAAAACTGATGCTGAGCATAAGGCTTCATCTCGTTTGGGGGATGGAGTGATCGTGGAGCATCACTGCCTGTATGTGAACAGTCTTGAAGCCTAGTTCAGAATAAAAAGATGTGTTATATCAGATCTTGAGTTTATGTGCATGCAATTGCAACTAAATACCTGCAGTAGACCGAGACAATGAGCAGGAATCTCAGGGTGCAGAACAAACAAGATAATATCCAGTTACAACAAGGTATCAAATATGCGATCCAACTATACATTGGCCTGCAGCAGCAGTGCCTTCCTCATTCATCGCCGTCGTTGTGCAAAGCGCATGATAATATGCCCCAAACCCCTTAGAACGCCAAGCTCTTTGGTAGCTAACCCCATGCCCCATCCGCGTATTTACAAGTTGGGACGTAGGGCCTCTAGCTCTAACCTTTGTAGATGCAGAAAATGGGAGAGTAAAATAAAAACGAGTCTACTTATTCATTATATTCCTTCCCAAGGGTGCTGCTGTTGAGTGTCTTGTGCTGGTTTGTAGGTTCGATATCCTGGATATGCAGCACCTCCATTCGCACTCTGAGCTGGACCTGGACTAGACCGGGCATCTGAGCGAGTATATCCAGAATTAAAGTCAAATCCACTATTATTTCGAATCGGCGAAGTTGGGGGCGTGGGCCGAACGTATTGCTCTGGTGCCGCGTTCGTGAAACCATCATAGGCCTCGTTCGAATACCCTTGGCGAGAAGGCGCCGCATACTGCCCAGTGTATCCATACTGTGTGTAAGAGCGTTGGGGGGACCTGTAATCTGCTTGCGGGGCCGGCGATCTTCGAGCATTGGCGTAACCGTAACCTGCCTGCGCGCCAGGTGAGCCCATTCGTGGCGGGTTGCCGTATCCATAGCCAGCCTGAGGAGCTGGTGACCTCCAGTCACTGCCATAACCATCATTGGCCGGCATACCACGGTAATCGTTATTATATGACGTGGGCGTGCCACTACGCCCTAATTCGTCATTGTAGGGCCTGGGAGTTTGCGACTGGGGATATTGGGAGTAACCCGGGTTGACATTTGGACGATCGTAACCGTTATTATAGTCCTGGTGCGGCGTTCGTCGGCCCATTGCGCCAACAGCCGCCGCTCCCGCTACGTTATTCATACCGGTAGATGAATACTGCTGGCCATAACCATGGTTGCCGTATTCGTTATAGCCCTGTTGATTTGCGCCGTAGGCGCCTGTATCGTTATGCCCAGCTACCATGTATCCATTTGGGTTGCCGGTGCCAGCCGGCGGGCCGTAGGGTGACAATGCGCGGGGCGAGGTTGTAGCAGGTATACTGGCCACATTCAATTGCGATGAGTTCTGTATCGGCTTCTTTAATGGCTCCATCTCAACAGACTCTTCTTCAACCAGCACCTTCTTTGAGCTAGCCTCCTCCCAACTAGGCATCGCAGGCAATGCATCCGCGTCCTTCTTGTTCCCGGTGTCAAATTCGGCATACTGGGGCACGCTCGGCTTCATCGAGTCAAAACCGGCGTGCATCGGGGGCGGGGGGCGATACTGGTCGTGATTGGGAGGGACAAATGGTTCGTCCAGGTATTGACTACGCTTGCCACGAGGAGGATCGCATAACCCACAGCATTCACCACAGCACTTCAGACAATAGCAGCATTGGCAGCAGCACGACAAGCCGCAGCAGCAGCATCGGACGATGCACCAGACGATAGATAGAGCAATGAGGCCCGCAATAATGAATAGTGCGATGACAGGCCATCTGTAGGGATTAGTTGATAGTTTGATTCGGAGAGAAATTGAACGTACTTGCAGATCGTAGACTTAAAACAATTGTCCCAGCTTGAAAAGGCAGTCGCAGCATCTTTAATATCGCCGGAAATGCTGTCTACAGACTGACGTTTGCCCAATGCAGCGACGGCGCTTCGCGAAAGCAGATTCACGAATGCATCCTCCCAGCTGCTGTCTTGGAGGCTGCGCTCCATCACAATGCCGATGTGCGGCATCTTTCTCGACTGGCCCCGTCCAATATACCAGCACGTGAGATTCGTTCCTCGAAGATGGCTCACGCGTCCAAGGCTTGCGATAGTGCAATCATTGGTGTATTGTTTCGCGGCTTAGAAAATCGGTAGCGAATGTCTGATCGTCTCCAAACCGTTCAAGATCTTCCCGTCCCACAGCAAACACAATTTAGCCCGTAAATGTGCGTGTTTCCCGTTCGTGCTCGATCAAGAGAATGAGGTGAAACGATGGTGTGTAACTTCTATATAAAAAAAACCAAATCCCGCTCGCCGCTTTGGTCTAGTGATGGGCGTGAAAAGAACCGACCAACAGAGCGTAGATGATGGGTACTTTCAAAGAATACGAGGGCGAGGCGTTGACCCAACAAAGCGATTGTCACAAAAGCCGAAGACTGACGGAAGAATATACATAAAAGCGATGGTAAGGGAAGGCCTCGGGACGGCGGAGGATGGGCCTCAGAGTTGCATCACACGGTCCCTTGACTCAAAAGGAATGACTGCCTACCAGAGTAAGAAATTGAGCCCTTGGTTTTTGGGGTTGCTCTCGTGAGCTCGAAGAGCGTAGGACGGGAAAAGCACCGATAGAGGAAATGAAGACCAGCGATCCCCCAATGCAAATAGTAAGTAGACACGCAATTCCACGGCATGGCGCAGAGGCTGGGCGCCCTTAGATTTAGTCTGAGTGAACCCCTGAAAACTGCCCCGCAGCAGAACCAATAACCAATCTTGAAGTTCCGTGCGCTCTTCTATCCTTCTTCGTCCACAGTACACCACATCCTATATTTACTGTATCTACCTAGTCTATCCCCCAACACTGATGCTATTTTTCAACATGGTATTTCCTAGACTACGGTCTACTAAACTGGTATGTCACATGTGGGACGCACGTCGTTCATCGGCCAGGTAAGGTGGCTGATTCTGTTGATATGTTCGCCGAGAGCCCTTGTTTGTCTCAAGCTGCTGCCCGTGAAACTTCAATCATTGGTTGAGGAGGCTGTGTAAATAATATACAGTATTGTAGTTGTAGTGTAGACGGTCAGTGAGCTTGCAGCAGAGGCGTTCGTTTGGCGCTGCGGGAAACCGTTTCATCGACGGCTAATACCCAGCTTGCTACTATTCCTATGTAAGGCTGAACAAGCGAGAAGACTGGCGCTTCGTCGTCGCCGCCATTCCAGCAGCTCTTTCTTCGGCCAAGCTCCTCTAAGTAGTCAGCGCTGTGCTTGCCGAACTTGTCTATCTAAGTAGGACTCACTGTTTCAAGTCGGACTAGCAAAATGCGAATCGACCACTGTAATCCACTTGATCCGAACTACATACCGACATCGCCTCGATCAATGTTTCGATGCAGGTGCTTTAACATCCATTGAAGAGAGCGGGAGACCAGAGTTGGATTTATATACCTAGGTGACGCATAGACCAGCACCTCAAAACAGTTTACTGTATATGCCATGCCCTGACTTGACTGTTTTCAGCTTACATTAGCGCCCAGGGCCCTGTATCTTGGCATCTCCGGAGATGCCAAGCTTCTGTGGAACGAGACGCTAGCCGAAGCTAGAAAGGGATTATCGCGCCGAGATATTCTTGAAGGCACAACCATGTCATGAGACGATGTGATATACAGTACCTACTGTAGATAGTACTACCTATCTATAAGGTTGATCACCACTGTCCCTCTGAGACCTCTAAATCTCATGACTTTCCAGCTCTTCGGGGGGCCGGCAGCATGGCCAATCCGACTACGGTGTAGTGTGTACTTGAGTACTAAGTAAACCTGTAGAACATAGTCAATTTCTATACTCTCATAGGTCCAGCTTGATGAGAAGGTCGAGAAATAAGCCAGCACATGCAACTGGCGCATCCTATGTTTAATGCAGGGCAATTTTCAGCTGTAATGTGGAAACGTCGAGTCTTTCGGCTCGCCTTGTATATCCTAACATAGCACCAACAACAAGACATCGGATGAAGCTTGTTCCACGTTTCATTTAGTGCGACGGCCGGGTTAAAACTTAATACTTTTGTTGGTTCAAGCTCATGGGGATCTCTTCACTGCCGAGCCTCGAAAGAGCCGCGGCGAGTTGTTGGGTTGCCGGATATGTTAAGAACTTGACGATGGGTGCGTTAAGTTTGCGATACCCATCGATATGATAGTTACGACAAATTATACCTACTTACCTATAGATATGAAGTTGACACCGAGGAGGCTTATGGCTACTTCGCCTGACATAACACAACTTGTAAAGACAGCCTGGATAGGCTCTTTAAACTTGAGAATTAATAGCTAATGGTATCCCTTCTAACTAAGATATAGAGATCCATCGGGAGTACACAAGTCTGATGAGAAGTGACGAAAACGAACGCTTCTATACTTACTCTGATCACGACCTGTGTGCTGGAGCTGGTCCTTGGTATCAAAGATCACAACTCGCTATATTTCGTTAACGGAATCCTGTCGTGATTTCATCCCTAGCTATACTGGTTAAGACTGCCCTCTACTATAAGTGAATAATGTCCTAATTTTTCAATGGTACACCTAACTAAACATTGAATATAAATATTCCATCGTTGCCATTTTTAGCTAACCTTCAAACCCTACTATGCTAGCCAGCGAACCTCAAGCGTGCCTTCCATTCATCTCACTGGAGTTACCTAGGTAAGTAGGTAACCAGGCAAGGTTATAAGAAACAACAAAGGCGCAGTCCTTTAACAGACATTCCCACAACAACCGCCTTGGTGGTTTAGTGGTAAAGTAGTCGGCAGGACAAACACTTGTGTCAGAGGCAGGGCCATAGGCATTCAGGGGTTTTCCGGTTCGGACGGATGTTGAGCTTGCCTTAAGCCACCGGATTCTTTTTTTTTTTTGGTAGCTTTTAAGGACTCTAGTCCCATTTACATTTCCATACCTTTTTGGCCCTTTCTCTCTCTTTTGAGAACTTCTAAGTACCTGCTGTTCATGGGAACTACCATTCGCACCTTAGTCCTCCTTTGTCTAACCATCTGACGAATCAAGAGAATGGATCCTATCTATATTATATTCTGGGCTATTCACGTTGTTGTTTACAATAGGCATATTCAGCTCAAGGTGAACCCACGGGGTAAAATTGTCAACCAAGCCATATGTTTACTCCATAATATTGTCCCGCCAGCTCTACCATCACCACACACCAGTCGAGTCAGGACGGCGGTAGTATTTATATTCCTGTACGGGACATTACCTACGAGCCACACAACTGCTACCTCTTAGCCGGTAGAACCAGTTGTATGTGGGATCCAAACTATAAGATAGCGATAGAGCCGTACGTATAGATCGCTACTAGTGAGACTCAGATATTCTACTGGCGGTAGCAGCACCATGACGCCTCTCGCTGTATTTGGAATCTTGCTTGAAGTCTTCGCGGCAGAGTTGTCTTCCTCTAGCGTTACAGAGCACGGTCGATTAAGTCGACATCACAAAGCCGGTACTAGTATTATTTGAGAGGGAAGAGGGGGTAGAAGGTTGCCTAAGCCCAGAGGGAGTAGAGATCTTGTTGAAGTGAACTATTCTGTTATCGTGCAATTGTTAGGCGGCGCGTGGGAACCTTCCAAGTAGCTAAGCTCACCAGGGTGGACGAGGGCATGTGTCTAGATACTTATCGTCCCGAGAAGAAGCCGTTGGACTACAAAAGCATCAAGCTCACGCCTGAAACACTGGATCATGTAAATTCTACAAAAATGGCATCCAATTGTTATTACCAATGTACGCCGATATATATGCCAAAAGCTGCCAGTTCCTGTTGACCACGTTCTAGGAAGTTTAGAACGCCTGTATAAAAACACGAAAACGCCTGCTCGATAAACCCATGCAGTAGTTATTGTGGTAGTTTACTCGTGAGGAACTAATTCCGTAGGGAGTAGTTTGCTCCCCTCCGCTTGGCTCCTGCTACTTCCAACAACCGTTTGACCATCTAGGTCCGGGTCGTATTCCTCGTGGCCGTTTTTGCTGTCCCGCCCCTTATTATCTTTGAAGCTCGCAGACCTCGACATCGGCACACTTTCGGTGCTTTCGCCGCTGATCGACCCATCATCGCTGTCGTCCCCGAAACCATCATCGAAGGGATCTCTGTCGTCCACCTCGTCCTGCGGTATCCGCTCGTGACCAGTCTCTTTCATCTTGATGAAGCTGTCGATGATATAGTACTGAATGCCGTTCATTATGAGGGGAAATAGCATCATGACGAAGAATATCTGGAGTCGCTCGTTGCCCTCGGTCCAACCGAGCGCCCAGTCCCCCACACGTGAGATCCACGGTAGTATCAAGAATATTATCAAAACACATATCTTCATGCCGAATAGACCGCAGAAATAGATGACGGACTGCTTCAGCCACCACCAGACGCTCGGTGGGTTACCGTAATTGCCAGACTGTATCGATTCGTGCGGCTTGCCCAAGGGTGTGTAGGCAACAAGGCCGGTTATTACGCGGAGTAGGACTATTAGGATTGGAATACCGATGGTAGTCTAGAAATATAGTTGATCTGAATTAGCCGCTATGATGTCATACATGAGAGACGGATAGAGTGACGACTTACATCGATAGCTAAGTTTAGAAGGTAAAAGGAGCAAGGGTTAGGAACATAGGGGATGTCTCCCCTTCGGAGCACTCTCGCGACAGTCTCGACGGCGGCCGGCTCCAACTTAAAGGAAAACCGGCCGCTCGTGAGCATCGACATGAAGACGTTGGCGATGTGCACCAGGACGGAACCGAAGACTTGCTTGGACGCGTCGAAGAACCATATCTTGAGCGGGCGCTGTGGCCGCTCGCGCCACCGCTTGTAGACGAGGGAGAGAAGCGCCAGGCCGCCGAGGGCCAGCTGGACGAGGAGCGCGAAGGGACCGAGTAATCTACATTCGCCTTCGCCACCGCCTAATATGCCGCCGACGTCCCCGTCATAAGCAGCCACGACGGATGTTGCTGCGGCTGCTATCACAGACGTTGTAGCTGCGACGAAACCAGCCATGTCTGAAGACGACGGGAGGGGTCCGGTGTCCATCGTTGCGGCCGATGTAGCGACAGCGGAGGCATCGACTGTGAAAGGTAAAGGCATTTGCCTGGGTTGGTCTCGTGACGCGTCTCGTGAGGTATTGGCACAGATAAAAATGACCGGCCTAGAGACACACGGAAATAGGGAGGCGAGAGGACGAAGCTGGAGGAAGAAGGTGGCGGTTAGCGACGAAGGGCAATGCGGACGATCGACATTCGGTTTCGGCGGGCGGATCGCGGCTCTAAATCCGGGGCGACTGTTGCTGGCCCCCCTTTCTCGACACGAGTTATGCTAATCTGGAGATTCGAGGGATTCGACAAGATAGAAATGTGACTGGCAAGAGGCTAGTCGGATGGACTATGCATTTCCGATTTCGAAAAAGAAAAGGTTAAGAGAAGATTTCCTAGGGCAAAGCTGTAGCATGTGAGTTGAGAACATAGGAGTAGTCGCCTCAAATGGATGGTGACTCTGGTAGCCTAGAGGCTAGACCAACCCCCAGGCCACTACTGGCTGCCAGTGTCAGGTGCCCCCCGGCGCGGGCTTTCCAATAACAGGGCCCACTCATATTACACTACAGCTGATGGTTTAGGTGTACGCAGGTAGCGGGCCGCAGCCCATTTGTCTATTTTTGGGTATGGCCAGATACCCATATGTAGAGGACATCAGGCGGTCTAACTTCAGGGTCACATACCGAGGACTTAAAGTTCGAAAATGTTCAATGTTGAGTTTGAACAGTGACCTCATCGTGAAAAACTAGGAACGAAATGAAGCCTACCTAGGTAGGTTCCTTAATTATCTAGCACATGCCGTGTCAATTACTTATACTTGGTGAGGCTCTCTTAGGAGGTTTGATGCATAATTTCGAATTGTATTTAGGGTGCAGAAGTCTTGGCAAGGCAGAGGGCATGTTTTCATTCTGATACAAAGACGCATATCCTTATCCGTGAAAATACCGCCACGGACATCCTAGCAATGAGCGCATGGCGTCGCAAACGTTCCATAATACAACAGAGTTAGGTACAAGCCATTCTCCCTAAAAGCCATCGCCCGCCCGATCAGTGGCAAAAGGATTTGCATCGGCAGAAATAAAGAGCCATGGGCGCTGAAACAGGGACAGCTGGGACGGAGTATACACGTCCGTAAGGTGCTGACATGATTGATACGCTTGTGCCCGTAATCGTATAGTGTAATTGGCCGGCTTAAGAGACGGAGATCTTCGTCGGCCGCTGCGGAAGAAACCCGCGCACAAAAGTCAGCGCTGCTTTTCGTGCGTGGCGAGCAACATCATCCGGCTTGCTTTTCTTTTTGTCCACCACCGGGATCGGCTTTCCCTTGATCGACGATGTTGTCGTGGTGGTAGAGCTGGAGGAGGAAGATGGAGAAGACGGGACTGCAGACGCAGCGCAAGCACGAGTCTGGAGCCTATCCGCAGGCCCGTCTAATCGTCAATCGATGCCGTATTGTTTCTTGAGCTGACCTAAACTCTCCTGGCGGGTATGTACGTCGTCTTTTGATTCCTTCATCTTAAGGGTCTTCTCTGGCTGGTGCCATAGCACTGCATCTCGGTCAGCTCATCTACCACGGAGAAACAGCCTTGCGTCGTGCAACGTACCGACAAGGTATCTATTTTGGAAGTTGAAGCCGTTCAACTTCTCGAGGGCATTCTTGGCGTCCATCGCATTCCAGAAGACGACATAGGCGGTTCCCTTCGTTTCGCCAGAGATACCCTTACGGATTTGACTTGATGTCTGTTAGCTACGTGAAATAGTATGGTATACATTGTATAAGAGTGTGGGTGGTTGGCCGTACCGGATGATGCCCGTCTCGTCTGGGTCGAAGAGCTTGAAGAGGTCGCCGTCTGTGACTTCGTAGCTAGAAGACATATGTTAGAACACGGTCGGGCGTAAGGGACGATATTCGCGTATCATCACGGTGACTGACTTGAGGTTCTTGATGAATAAGACTCTGTATGACAACACGTCAGTATACTGGATCGTCAAGGGGCGTGCAGACATGGGTATGTAAGGGTGGCGCAACTCACGGCAACTGCTCGGGGGCAAGCTTTCCGGCGCGACTCATATCTTGATGGCTGTAAAATTCGTGGTTGCTAAGAGGGGTCCTGGTAAGTTGCACGATAGTGGCTTCGCTCGAGGGGAGTGGATGTTGGGCTGAGGATCGGGGTAGAAGCCGATGCACGAGACGTAGTTCAAGAGTATCAAGTTTGGGGAAGTGAGTCTCGAAAGCCAGAGGACGGCGACCAGTACCATACACGGACCGATCGGGGGTGGTGCCCCACTTCTTTGATCCCCTCCGGCCACGTGATAAGATAGAAATACCTTGCGTGCTGTCGTGCTGCACGTAGCCACCTTCTCCCCCTCCCGACAGCCACGAGACGATCTTAAGTACATTGTACTTACTTACGAACATGTCGCATGCCAATTGCCCCCCATTATTTCTTAGTGAAGTCATAATACGAGTTACATTATAGGACCTCTAAGAATTTGAACCTGTTCCTGCAGATGCATATCAAGATGTTGTTGGGTTCCTCTTGCATTACTAAGTAGGTACCTAGGTACTTTAGTCCTTTAGATCTTTAGTACTATGTCTGCCTGTTGTAACCGCTGCTGGTTGTTGCAGCGAGTGGCCGAGGGGTTCCTAAAGAAGACAAGTCACATGGCTGATCAGCTTTTCGATGTGAAATAGACATGCAGCAATTTGGAGTACGAAGATCCAATGGACAGAAGGGAAATGGTATGTAGACACTCCCCTTTCCGGTCCCTTTCCACGTATGCATAATGGTATACGTAGTAAGCTACCAAGGTAGACTAGACGTGGACCTGCTAACTAGCAGAGAATGGGCTACCTTAGTTATCTCGGCCGATATGGTGTGATCCAGAGTTGTATGAACGAGCGCTTTCAGATTCGGGGCGGAAGCCCGTTACTGAAATATCAATATATACCTACAGTATTATATCTACTGTATTATATCCAGATTCCTGTAGTTCCATGTTCACATATCGACAGAACACAATTGGGTAGGTACCTATGTACCGAGACTTAACAAGTGTTAATATTAAATGTTCGAAGTAACCGCTTCAAAGTACCTACAGTTGTGGGGGTAGCGAGTGTCTTACGTCTATGCCCAGGTATGGACCTCACGAGGTTTTTAGATCCTACCCGGTTGGGCAGGTTTCTCGTGAAGTTGAATGTACAACAGTACCTAAACTGGCCGCTTCCATTCCCCTATAGCTGTAATTATCTGAAGTTACACGTGTACTTTAGGTTTTATGTAGGTTTAACAACTTGGAAGGGGTGCACCTATTATACTACCTATACTAATACAGTATTTATAGTTTGCTGATGTTATTATTGCGGAATTAATTCTTACTCATACCGCCTTGGTAGGAAAGATCCGGATGGGATAGGCACGAGAGCACACAACAGTTTCAGCTATGGGCAAGTTACAACCTGAGTACCTACACCTACCTAGGTACCTAGTCAATCATCACGTGTCAAGCACTAAAACATCAGTGTTAAAGTGTTAAAAACAACTGGCAGAGTATCAACATTAAAGTGAAAACCACTGCCTCATTTTCCCTATTAGATACATGTAATTGTTTGAGCAGCTTCCAACGCTGTTACCAGGTACCTATGCTGAGCAATGCGTTGGCGGGTCCACTAGACTAATCGGGTAGTTTATATTGGTGCCCAGGTGGGTAACGTTAGCACCTTTCAGGGCGCTGACAGCATCTCTCCAGGGCAACAATAGGATGGGTGACAGCCCTGGAGGGTTCAGACCGCAGAAACCGCCGCCTGGGGTCTCATGTTACGAGTGACAACCTCCTAAACAAAGATTCAACAACCAACAACATCACACTTTACCGGGGCTCTCCTGTCCACGGGCTACGACGACGAGGCTCTGGATTGCAGCCCCCATTCGATTCTCTTCTACTCTCCTCGTACCGTCTCAGCCTCAACGCCTGTCTAAATACTGCTCCAACCCTCCTTCTTGCTTTACCCTCCGAGCACTCGCATTTCCTCCGTCTTCGCTGTGGCGACTGGCAACATCCCTTGCCGCCGACTCGTAACAGCTCACAACATTCGATTGGTAATGGATGTCCTGTAAGACGGCTTGCAGCAGCAGACTCATGCCATCTGCAATACCACCCGAGTGCTTGATGGCGTCGTCGCCGTCCAGGAAAAGGAGACGAGAGGACAACGGGGAGGTGCAGATGCCATTGTACGCTCCCCTCTCCGAATACCGCTCTTGTTATGTTGACTAACATCTGCTGTCCCGCCCTCCAGCAGCTCTACGCTTGAAGCATCCCAGACCCGTTTGTCTACCATAAATAGCAATGAACGATTTATCAGACCCTCGAACCGAGGCTCTGCCTCGCCCTTCGGTGTCCCGCGGAAGGTCATTGCCTTGCCCGTGAACAAGAAATTCCGGCTCGTCGGCGACCACCACCACGAACAGCTACATAGCCACTACCTGCACCACAACGACTTCCCTCCCTCGGCCCTCTCACAATCGCAGCAATCCCACTTCTCTCACGCCCACCCCGAGCAAACCCCAACCGCCTCTGCCTCGCCACAGCAGACCCGACCCGCCATCACCAGAACCAGCTCTTCCGCGCTTCTCAGCCCGTGCCACATATGTCACCGGAAACCTACCAAGAAATCCGACCTCGACTCATTTGGCGATTGCACGGGGTGCGGCGAACGGACATGCTTCGTCTGCTTACGGGCCTGCCAAGGATGGATACCAGCGTCGCATGGGGACGCGCCCAACCACACACCGACCGAGGCAGAGGACTTATCAGAATCGTTCACTATGCAGGACGTAGACGACGAATGGAGTCTTCACAACCACGCTGAGAAAACTACCGCCACTCAAAAACCACAACAGAGACAAAAGAAAGGCGAGGGAGGCGGAGGCGGAGGCGGAGGCGGAGATGGGAGTTGGAACGGCCGTGGCCACCGCAGTGTCATCTGCAGTCGGTGCTGCGTCGAAAAGGGAAGCGAAGGTGACGTTGTCTGCTTAGGATGTTTGGCTGGGATGGAAGGGGCCTGAAAGGGTACCCCTGTGAACCAGGCAAGCTAACGGGTGGACGAAAGCTAGGCGTTAAGGTTAATGGTGCATATACAGGCAACCGGAGCCTTGATATTGGGGGCCAGACAGAGCCTATGAGACATTACGAACGATATTACTAAAGTATCACGCAGGAGGTTACTAGCCCATCGTGTACACTCTCGTCACATATCTACGATGGAGTTTCGGGAGGGGGCGTAGGTTTTATGGGCGCCCCTCGATTGTTAAGCATGACTCTGGAGTATATTGCATGGAGTGGAAATAAGCATAAACTGGGATGTGTCGGTCCCAAATCGAGATACCACGAAATATTGTTGCTGGAAGAGGCGTATATATGGCTTCGAGGAACACTATGTATCTATGAGAGAGAAAGCGCCGTTCAGTTCGGACGGCGGCAATTTAATCCTAATAGATTTGGCGCCCCAAGTTGAGAATAGCAAATTTCACACTTTTTTGCTCATGCCCATATTAACCACGCTGCTCTAAGTAAACACACACACCAGACGGTATATTCAGTGCTTATAATCCCAATCAAATATAGTGTAGGTTTGCCATTTACAGAGAACACAGCATTTACGAAGCATTCATTCATAATCTATGTATGTGCCTGTGCTACCACGCCGTCTCTAAAAAAATTAAGATCCAGCCAGCTCGGTGACCTTGTCCATACTCGTACATCCAAACCAGTACCATCCGTTCATCCCCAACCCCGCGGAAGACGAACGCCTTAATTGTACTGCATGTATGTCGCGGTTGAGTTAAACTTGAGGTTGCCCTTGATGACCTTGTCGACGGCACTCAGGAAGTCCTTCTCGGAAGCTACCTTTCTTCTTGCCCGGATAGCGAACATGCCTGCCTCGGTACATACACTTCGCAGCTCGGCACCTGTGGCGTTGGGACAGAGACGCGAGATCAGCTCCCATCGGATATCTCTCTCGACTGACATGCTCTTCGCGTGGATGCGTAGGATGTTGGCTCTGCCCTCGAGGTCGGGAAGGGAGAACTCGATCTTTCGGTCGATACGACCCGGTCTCATCAGGGCAGGGTCTAGTGTAGACGGTCTGTTTGTGGCAAACATCACCTTGATGTTTCCTCGGGCATCAAAGCCATCTAGTTGTGTAATCAATTCCAACATGGTTCTCTGGACTTCGTTGTCTCCACCAGCACCGTCGTCAAAACGAGCTCCACCGACAGCGTCAATTTCATCGAAAAAAATGATGCACGCCTTCTTCGTCCTCGCCATCTCGAAAAGCTCTCGAACCATTCTAGCACCCTCACCAACGTACTTCTGGACCAGTTCGCTACCGATGACTCGAATAAATGTGGCGTCTGTTCGGTTCGCAACCGCTCGGGCGCAAAGGGTCTTGCCAGTACCAGGGGGTCCATACAGCAGAGCACCCTTCGGGGGGTCAATGCCTAGGTTGACGAATCGTTCGGGCGATAGCAGCGGCATCTCGACGACTTCTCTTAGCTTCTCCACCTGCTCCTTGCAACCGCCCACATCACCATATGTAACATCCGGCTTCTCTTCTACCGTCATCATGGTGACGCTTGCATCGATCTTGGGCGGTAGGGGAAGCAGTATCTGATACTTGTTTCGGTCAACGCCGACACGCATACCCTCCTCGATATCGGTAGGCGAGACGCGCTCGCCCAGCTGCACAACAAACTTGGCAATTTGCTTGACATTGATCACATATTTGCTCTTCGACTCGTCCTTCTCATCCGCAATAATCTTCGTGCACCGCGCTACCTGAAGTGGTTGTTCTTCGGACATGCGTTGCCGGTCGGCGGCGACATCCCATAGATGTGGCGGGGCGAGCCCCGTATCGGATTCCTTGACACCAATCTTCTCGTCCACACTTTGCTGTTTCTCTTTGATCTGCTGCTCTAGCTTCTTGATTGCGGTTCCGTAGGGCGCAGCACCGTATGTCTTCAGGACTTGGATATCCCTGGCTTTGGGTCAGCATCGGATGGGTCGAAACACGGAGACGACGGCGGTGCGTACTCGTCGGATAGGGGCTGGATCTTCTTCTCTTCTATTTCGTCATCGGCAAAGTTCTTCTTATACTTCTCCCAGTTCGACCCCGTAGCGGAAGGCTAAGGTTGTAATATTAGCCAAGCTCTATACTAGTGCAAAGTATTGAGACGTACCATGGTGACAGCTGAGCCTGCTAGGAACGGCAACCGAGTTGGATAATGTGTAATGGGATGGACTGGAGAATAAACACAGGCGTGTGAGAATTAAAATGTATTGGCGATATACCGCGGGGTATCGGATGGTGGTGATAAGAGCGTTGGACGGAGTGATGGTGTTTAGAAATGGCGATGATGGAATAGGCAAGGCGAGCGCTGGGAGAGACAGCGAGATGTCAGAAGCTCAGGCCAGCCAGCTGGGGTTGGCTGCATAAGCTCTCTATTGCCTGGACAGAAGGCGGAAGGCCCAGCTAGAGCTGCCGGAACCGACACTAAACCCGATCGGTGCTAGGTAATCGGCAGCCTCGCAGCTACCCCCGAAGCATTAAAAAAATCATAACAATTCCCATCACAGCCTACAGCGGGGATAGATAGGACCTATCTGCCTTTTGGAAAGCATCCCTCCCTCCCCACCATCCAACCAAACACCGTATCGGTCACGGAACACTGAGAGTCTACAACAACACAACACTTGGAAACAATTTCGGCGCAAATAGAAAAAAGAAAAGAGATTGTTTGGCCAACTGGTTCGATACAACCACACATCTATACCTCCCAACATGGCCACCACAGCTCCACTGAGCGGTGCCAACAGCACGTTTAGAGTATGCCGCCCACGCTTACACCCAAAGCTTGCAGCTGACATTCCGATAGGATAAGGAGAAGCCTGTCGCGGTTCGCTCGTCCAATATTGTAGCTGCTAGAGGTATTGCTGCCTTGCCTCCGAGCCCTGACTAGCCCTGCGTTGCTAAGCCAAGAGTATAGCTGTCGCCGATGCCATAAGAACTTCGCTAGGTCCTCGGGGGATGGACAAGATGATCCGGAGTGGCAAGGGCGAGACCATTATCACGAACGACGGACATACTATGTTGAAGAGCATGGCCGTCATGCACCCCACCGCCAAGATGCTTGTCAACCTCTCGTCTGCCCAAGATGTCGAGGCCGGTGATGGAACAACCTCTGTCGTCGTCATATGCGGTGCCTTGCTCGGTGCCGCCGACCGGCTGCTCTCCAAGGGCATCCACCCCTCCGTCATCTCCGAGTCTTTCCAACGAGCCGCTGCTGCTGCAGTCCAGATCCTACACGACATGTCGCAGCCCGTCTCTCTTTCCGACAGCGCCACCCTTCTCCAAGCAGCCAACACTTCGCTATCGTCCAAGATCGTTTCACAATATTCCGGTCTGCTGGGCTCCATGGCCGTGAACGCCGTCACAAAAACGATAGATGTCAAAACGGCTGACAATGTCGACCTAAAAAATATCAGAATTATTAAGAAGGTTGGAGGCACAATAGAAGACAGCGAACTAGTCAATGGCTTGGTTCTCACACAGCCCGTCATAAAGGCGGCCAGTGGACCAGTGAGAATGGAGAAGGCGAGGATCGGGTTGATTCAGTTCCAGCTGAGCCCTCCCAAGCCAGATGTAAGTACTTCTACGTGCGTGCACCGAAAATGGCAGTCACTAATCTCTACTAGATGGAAAACACCATTTCAGTCAACGATTACCGCCAAATGGATAAAATCGTTAAGGAAGAACGACTGTACCTTCTAGATCTAGTCAAGAAGATTAAGAAGGCGAAGTGCAACGTCCTCCTAATTCAAAAATCTATTCTCCGCGACGCTGTTAACGACCTGTCGTTGCACTTCCTAGCGAAACTCAACATCCTTGCCGTCAAGGATATTGAACGAGACGAGGTTGAGTTTATCTGCAAGTCTACCGGCTGCAAGCCCATTGCAGACATTGACTCTTTCACCGAGGACAAGCTAGGAAGCGCCGATCTAGTGGAGGAAGTTCAATCGAACGGGGCCCGGATGGTTAAGGTCATGGGCACTAAGACAGCGGGTAAGACTGTGTCTGTAGTGTGCCGAGGCGCAAACAGCCTGATCCTTGACGAGGCCGAGCGTTCACTTCACGACGCACTTTGCGTCATCCGGTGTCTCGTCAAGAAGAAGGCTCTCATTGCAGGTGGTGGTGCCCCTGAGATTGAGATAGCAGCTCAACTTTCTAAGCAGGCACGTTCCCTGACTGGTACCGAAGCCATTTGTTGGAAGGCGTTTGCCGATGCGCTAGAGATCATACCCACTACACTAGCCGAGAATGCTGGTCTGAACAGCATCAAAGTTGTTACGGACCTTCGGCATAGACACGAGATGGGCGAGAAGAATGCTGGTGTCAGCATTAGGAGCGGAGGTGTGAACACAAACATTGCTAAAGAGAATGTGCTTCAGCCGCTCCTAGTGAGCACAAGCGCCATAGAATTGGCGGCAGAGACCGTCAAGATGATACTAAGAATCGACGATATCGCATTGACGCGGTAGAGCGGAAAATGGGTAGGAGATGAGCTGAAGGGGATGTAGCACGACAGCATGTATGTCATCATGCTCAGGATGTTTAATAATCCCCCCATTACGATGAATGGACATAAGATTCAGCATGGTAATGTGACACCTGATGATACAAGTGAAATCTGTTTACAGCAGCTACCACGGTGAAGTCTTAATTTTCATGTATACCTAAAGTAGTTGCTCCCATAATGCCCGACACTTCGTCAAGTTGAAATTCGGACCTGTACCCGCTGGTTACTACTCCGTCTTCTCCGGTCCCCAACGGTCCCCGCGCCGGGCGGGGCAATGAGGGGCTACATAGGTACTTTTGTGAATGGCGTCACTGGTAGCGGATTCGAAAAGGAGGGGCACGTACGAAGGTTTGGGCCAAAACCACGCAATATCCTTGGCAATAGTCTATAGTGTGAATAGACTTTCCACACACGGGTTGGGCGCCAAATTTAGCTTCGGTGTTCCAGGGCCGTTAGCAGTTCAACAAGTGTTACAAAGTCTGTATATAGTTACACATTTTACCGCCTTCCTAAATAGGCAATTCTGACATGGTGGGCCTTGCACTGTGGTCTATTGCCAAGGATATTGCGTGGTTTTGGCCCCAACCTTCGTAGATATAGGTATATGTAGCAACTCTACGTTACGCTACCCTTGCTGATTAATTCTATAGCAATAGTTTACACTTTGCTTTATATCCGATTCGGAATTTAGAGGGTCTACACCCTTGGGACTCGGCAGTACGCAGGGTTTAACAACGGTCTCGGTCGGTCAGTATATACATATAGCTGCCTGCCGTCACCTTTCGACGCTCTTACTCAAGCGTATCACATCTTCTATGTTCTTTCGAAACGTAGCGTCTCAAATCTCACATTCCTCTCCTCTCCTGAATCTTAGACCACCCGTTAATAGTCCTGTCGGCATCAGTCGATATTTCACAAGCACAATGGCTCCGGTTCCTAGCACTATGAAGGCCGTCTTCATCAATAAGACGGGCGGCCCGGAGGTCTTGGAATACAAGACCGATGTCCCTGTTCCCACGCCTATCAATGGTGATCTCCTCGTGAAGAACGACTTCCTTGGCGTTAACTTCATTGACACGTAAGTAGTCATTTAACTCTTATATTATCTCTTTCTGTTCCCCCCTCTCTTCTATAGTTGTCTAAGCCCTTCCTAACATGACCTACTACCGTTCAAATCGAGTAGCAATATTAGACCCCCCATCAGAAGGGGGAGATTTATGTTGGAATGAGAGAGTAGATTATTGCAAAGGGAAAAGAAAGAAAGGGGAAACCCTGAACGATCCTGTCCCTCTAACAATATTTTATAGATACTTCCGCACCGGTCTCTACTCGGCGCCCCAGTTCCCCTACATCCTCGGCCGCGAGGGAGAAGGAACAGTCGTCGCCGTCGGCAACGGCGACACGTTGGGTGTGAAAGTGGGCGATCGCGTCGTCTACATGGGGGAGCGCGCCTACGCGGAATTCACGTCGGTGCCAGCCCCGTGGGCCATCAAGATTCCCGCATCCTTCAAGCCGGGAACTGCAGCCGCGGCCTTCCTGCAGGGTCTGACGGCGCTTACGCTCGTGCGCGAGTCGCACCCCGTGAAGAAGGGCGACTGGGTCCTCGTACACGCCGCGGCGGGCGGCACGGGGCTGCTGCTCTGCCAACTCCTAAAAGCCATCGGCGCCAACACCATCGGCACCGTCTCGACGCCCGAGAAGGCCGAGCTCGCCTCGCAGAACGGCGCCGCGCACGTCATCAACTACAGCCACGAGGACGTCAAGTCGCGCGTCCTGCAGCTCACCGGCGGGCGGGGCTGCATCGCCGTCTTCGACGGCGTCGGCAAGTTCACCTTCGACCTCAGCCTCGAGTGCGTCGCGCGCAAGGGCAGCCTCGTGTCCTTCGGGAACGCGTCGGGCGCCGTGCCGCCCGTCACCATCCAGCGGCTCGCGGCCAAGAACGTGCGCCTGCTGCGGCCTACGCTGTACAACTACGTGACGACGAGGGAGGAGTTCGTGGGCTTTTCAGACGAGCTGTTTGATTTCATTGAGAAGGAGGGGTTCAACGTCCGCGTGCACGAGGTCTACCCCCTTACTGAGGCGAAGCGGGCCCAGAAAGACCTCGAGGGCAGGAAGACGACGGGCAAGTTGCTTCTTGATCCCTCGAAGTGAGGGCCCAGGTGGATAGCTGCTCAGATGTCTACCGATTTACTGGGTTGTAACAAAGTCCTAATTTGAGATCCAACATTTATGCGATTTTATATCCTGTTTCGTCTAAGTGCTTGCTTGATATTATCTGTTTATGTTGAGAGTGGTGCGTAAAGGAGGAGGGAGGAGCAAAAAATTGCACGAAATAGGTTAAAAAGGATGCAAGATGATACAGCAAATCATATTAAAGAGAGCTAAAAGAATAAGATCTGATTTCGCCCGGACTTGAACCGGAGACCTTCAGTGTGTTAGACTGACGTGATAACCAACTACACCACGAAACCATGCTTGGGTTGCTGTTGGAATCGTGGCCGAAAATGGGGCTCTTAGTTCAACGCCGCCTCGAAGGTGGGCCTGGTTCGTGGAGTATGCGAGGTATTATCTACTGCAGCTTAGATAATAACACTTTGGAAGAACTGGAGAATGACATTCCCAAGTTATTCATAATAAATTCTAGACTTAATCTCAACTATCTCTTGAACCACAATGACCTTTTGAGTTTCTTAATTCGACTAAATTTGGGTTTTCTTAAGCTGATCCTGCTCCGCTCTACCGATCCCACTGGTCTGTTGGCTTACGGGTATTGTAAAGCTGCTCGTTTTAACGGCTTTGCCTTTAGCTAATACTCTCGTTATGTCATTATAGAAATCTCTGATTTCTAGACTTCGCTTGCGAAACAGTGTCAGTGTCTTTGGCCCCGTACTCCTCCGACATTACTCAGTGCCGCCGAGGGGGTGTGAATTTGGAGTCCAGCTCATAAAAGTATCGAGATCCGGTAACTGGGTTATGAAAGTGGCTGGTAGCTTAGAAAATGAGTATGCAAATTCATTCACGAGGAACTCCCGATAAGGGCCCACCCCCAATGACAGGTTGGGTTTTGCCTTGAGAGGATGAGGTGTTCGTGAGCTCCATATCGTTGGCCGGTGCTGATGTTGAACTGCGCCTACAAGCAGAGCAAAAGACAACAAGAGCAATAATGCACAAAACCCAAACTCCAGCACCGATTCCAGCACAGGCGGCAACGGTTTTGCCAAATGCCATCCAGGCCCCTCGGATACTATCATACGGGCTATAGTTATCAAAGGAGAGAGTATAGGAAGCCCACGACGCAGCCCAAGCCCATCCAGTTATCCAGAAGATAACACTCAGAAGCTGGCCAACTATAACAACAATGCGGTAATAGAATTGGGGTGCGTAATGCCCTATAGCGAGCATGATGCCGTAAATGAGCCATGTCCAGATCGACTATATATAATTAGTTTCCGAAGTGACTGGTTCCATCAATTTCTTCAAGAGCTTACAACAAACAGCAAGAAGCCTGGGGCACCTGATTCGTAGTAATAATGGCCAGACAGTGACTCAGCGTAGGCAGCCAGGGCCAATATGATGGCAGATAGCAGTATTATCAACCCTATAATGTATATGAAAAACTTGGGGAGCGTAGGAACTCCGCGGGCAACGAGTCTATCTGCCGACATATCTAGGACGTGTCTCGTATAGTAGATCTTCGAAGAAGGGTTCGAGTTAAGCAGTGGAAGAGCGTTCAGCTCTTGGAGCAGACAGGGCGTAAAAGAGATGTAAGGAACAAGCACGTCCTACACATTTCGGGAATTCGGGATGATGGAGACTTCCCAACGCTCGCGGTAGTGGTATAAACGAGTTGGTTTACAAGTTAACTGAGAGATGTCTCGGGGCTAAGAGCGAAACTGGTAGGGGAGCACCTAATGCGGCAAGATGTCTCATGAAATCTCTTTCTGATCTAGATACTGCCTTGGGCATAGTTGCCTGGGCTCGGATATCGAACGAGTTGCGCCAAGGATACACGGCGGCACTAATCATGTGTCCAGGCTGCATGAATCTCAGCCACCGACCGTTCTAGACGCAGTGGTGTTTGTGTGTGTTAACGACATGACATGTATGTTCCGAGTTTTCACGGTATGATCGTGCCACCACAGACATGAAATTGATGGTGCCTTCCAAGAAAAGCACATGTCTGGGAATACGTGCAGTGTTTTCTATAGATAAGTAACTGTACCTGCTCCGGGTACTGGAGGGCATCCTGTTGTACTCCCCGCAAAACAACAGAGAGAACCACTTGTAGGAGGATGGCATATGACACCTGCAGTGAGAAACACATTGAGCACGAATAATTGGACACGGGGTTAAACACATCAGAACACACACGTAAGGCCGAGAAGTTCTGTGAATCTGTTTCCGTCCATTTATTGAAGGGTCTGAGAAGGCCGGGTGCAGGTTGGTCGTGACTTAGTCTGCAGGTGTTGAGACCTGAGTTACTAAGTTGGCGCCACCGAGTTTCTCACAGTCTTTGTTCGCCTTGTCTTAGGTTCATCACAGCAGGTATTGTCAATAACGAGCAGGATATCAACGAAATTTATTTCACTAAGGTTAAGTAGGTGTTGAGCTACCTGAGTACCAACATATAGGAATTTCTGGTTATAACTCAGAAGGGGCTCATGTGCACGTGCGGCCTGTGCTTTCAATGAATAGCAACAGCGCATGCAGCAACTCGAACTACCCACTTGAGGGCTTCCTTCCTTCGCACTTCTGCTAGGTCGTATAAATCAACCCGAGGTCGCGCCTGCCGTCTGCTTACACCCTTCAAGATATAGGCACTAGCACCTCCTACATACCTGGCTACCTACCTAAGGTACCTACCTACCTAGCCAGTAGATAGGTAAGTAGGTAAGTAGGTACCCAGGTAGGTACCTAGGTAGGTAGGTAGGTAGGGAGGTAGGGAGGTAGGGAGGTAGTCCCCTCGCTATACCTCAGGGCCCAAGCAGCGTTGGAAGCTTCAACTCGAGCTCTCGGTACCTGGCTCTGGCATTAGATAGAACACTTACTCATGCAAGTATTTGACCTAGCAGTGATATACCTAGTCTTCAAGTGCGTGGAGATCTTCATATTCACATTGGCTAATACGCCGCAATCATAAATCATAATCACCAAAACAACACGCAAAGCTCTTGTTCCTATGTCCAGTTGAGCCTTGTTCCCTGGGTCGTGGCAATGGAGTCTGATGACAGTACTGGCTCGCAGCCAGATCATTACGCTCGGGATAACCATCTAACAATTGACTCCCAAATCGATCCCTTTTCTCTTGCCTTACAGATCAGTGATTCCATTCCTCAGCCTACATCGGATGTTGGACCAAGTGGACTAACAACTGATGCCTCTCTTCCTGGGCTTCACCTTCCAACTGCTGGCCCGTGGGAGCAGCTCGAAGTGCCTAAGGAATCCACTGATTTACTAGCCCGCGCCCTCCAGTATGACGACACTAATTCCAATGGCCAGTATCAGATGCCGTTAGCACAATATGAAGCTCGCAAGCGTCTTGCCGAGTTGAAGGTTGATCTCCCAGCTCTAACCAGCGACCCAGACTACGACTGCTACGAGCTTGCCAAAGCTATCCGGAAGCAACGACAACCAAATCTTCACCGCGAGACAATTCCATTGGAAAGACAAAATGTTACTAACGACGAAGGGCTAATATTTTCCGATTCCGTCTGCCAGTTTAGACGAAAACTCGACCAGAGAGTTCATCACGAGAGGCTTGATGTACCTAAAGAGGCAATAAATCACCTGGCTCATGCTCTTCAGGATGACTGGCCTGACAGCGAGAACTATCGATTCCTGGAAGAAGCAATGCTACGTCGAACCGTATGTTTGACTTGTAGCGTTTTCTCCTTTTCCTTGACTCACATGCTTTAGTTCCTGCGTAATCTGGCAGTCACTCCTCCACTTAGCCCATACACGGAGCATGAAGAGGACTTCATCCCGGACATCAATGCCTGTGAAATTCCAGTTGCATCTGATTTGAGTTCGATGCTCAGTGACGATCTGGAAGCAGCTGAGTCTGCTGCCCTGCAGAAGGAGCATGAAAACGATGCTTCCCAGATACTCGATACCAACACTCTACGATCGTCTCCTTTGTTTGACCCGCCGGAACTTGTTACCAAGCCACCTAAAATCAGTTCAATCAAGATGGAAAGCCCTTTATCACCGATGACTTCTCCGTTTCAGTATAATAACGAAGGAACCAACATTCCGACACTACTGAATAGTATAGACATAGATCATGTGTTGTCTAATTCAGGATCCTCGAGGTTAGGTGGTTTGCAGACCAATGGCACGGACGGCACCCTTGACCTCAGCTTTGAGATTGCGATGGAAGAGAGTGCAGTGGCTGTGTTGAGAAGCATTGAACAAGAACATATCAGCATCGCAGAAGCTATAGCTCGAGTTGAAGTACCGGTTCTGGACTTTTCCATTCCCGACCCTGAGTGGAAAAGCCTTCCAATGGATGCTTGGGTTCAGCTAAAGTGGCTATATGAGTCGTATAGCATAAAAATACCTCCTTGTCCAAAGCACTCTCGAACAGACTCGACACTTCGTTGGCTTCCGTTTCTAAACAACGTCGAACCGCAAACATTGACAAAGGAAATTATTGACTGCGAGATGGATCCGTTTCAATCTATCAATTTCCCAGATGCCAAGGAGGTCCCGACTAGCGCAAACTACGTATGGAAACGGCCGGGTGTTGCCATATTGCGAGAGCTAGAAAGTGAAGAATGTCTTGAGGAGATAATGTCACCCGTAAGGGTCGTGTCTGATCTGGCAAGTCTTGCTAGAAAAAGGCGACTTCAAATTGATGCAGTAGAGGTTGGGATGCGTTCTTCATCGGAGTCGGACTCATCTATTGACTTTGTTGCACCCTCTCGACAAAAGCGTCAGACCAACCTTCTACCTAGCATAGAATCTAATGCTGCTGTCTCAACTTTGCTTTCGAATTATATCGACTTACGCACAGCGAAGCGCCGTAAACAAGACAAGAGTTCATATTTTATGTCTACTGCCAAGCCTGAAGTTGAGCCACGGTCGTTATCAATTCGGGAACCATCACGGTCAGAAGGGAATAATGCTAGCCTACCTGAGATAGTAGAGCGACCACAGAAGAAAACAAGACTGCAAGCTCCGTGTCCTAGGCTGGACGTTCCTGGGGCGCCCACAAAACTCATCAAGGGGTTGACTCTTAGCCGAAAGCTATTCTTTGGCCTTGAAGAACTCTATCCTAGCGCCGAGATTATTGAGCGCGATTTTGATCGGTGGAATACAGTCGCCTGGGGCCAGTACTCTGTTTCGAGCTCGACCCTTGTATCGTCCCTTGCGGCGGAAGCTGACATTATTGTCTCTCCTGCTACGGGGATTATCGTAACAACGCTGCTAAAAGTCATACAGAAACCACCACCTGGCCGCAGGGGCCAGTCCTCGATCCGCGGGCGCATTAGCTGCGTAGCGTTACGCTACGAACGATTGATCGTGCTCGTGTCCGAAGCGAACACCGTAGATGAGACGATGCGTGACTTAACATCCCCAGAGACCATGGCGTATGCAGAATTTGTTGGTTTCACTACAGGCCTTGATTCTAAAGTTGAAGTATTCTACGTCGGAGGCGGAGAGGCTACGTTGTTGAAATGGCTTGTTTCTTCCGCTGCTCAGCATGCGCCCGAGGCCACTGAAAGCCAGGAGCATCTTATCCAGGACGAGACGCACTGGGAGGTGTTCCTTCGCTGCGCGGGCTTTAACGCCTATGCGGCGCAAGCTATTCTGGGCCGTCTTAAGCTTAAAGACCATAGCACCGACGGAGAGAGCGAGTGCTCTAAACCTAGCTTAGTCGAATTTATAACGATGACAGATATTGAGCGACTGCAGCGTTTTCGGGATCTGATGGGCGGGGAGAGCGTGCTGAATAGAGTCAACAAGACGTTGGTGACGAAGTGGCGTTGAAGAAATAACTTGGGCCTGTTGGTTTGATGATTCGACAATTGCTGGATTCATTGATCGTATTATGAGCTGCTGATACATCCTAATAATGTTGGCTACGCTAGGACGCTAGGGCTTTATCATGGCATATATTCCAACCCGACTCAAGGCTCAAAATAAAAAGCATTTTGGTATTTGGTAACTTGATTGCTATAAAGCTGGGTATCATATATGGCTCTTAACTTGAACCTTTTCTCCTACAAGCACTCTTCGGTCCCACTTGGAAGACCCGTAACACTCCATATCTTCAAGCTACTTTCTTTATTTCGCCTCTGCATCCAGGGTAGCCGACCTGCAGAACTATCAGTTTCACTACCGCTTTCGCCGTCATCACTGTCTTCCTCGAAGCCACTGCTGTGACTCTCGTTACTGCCACCCAGTGATCCATGGTGTGCTGGGTCGTCGTTTTCGTTTGGAAACTCCCACGACCCGGCACACGTCGCAACGACAGTGCCGCTAGAATGCAGACAGGTACTACCTACGGTAGATCGATGCGCAGCCCATTCCCAGGTGGGTGCGTGAGCGCCTTCCAAACCCCCAACACCCTCCCATACTTTCACTACGCCACTTGACGTTCCAGACCATACCTCGAACCCACCGCTCCCGTCCGTTCCAGGGAATACATCACAGGCGACCCGTTGGTTCCCTAAGGCGTCGCGTCCCGTCAGGTAACCGAGGAGCTTCCCCGTGACACGCACATCGTAGATCAGCGCGCCGCGGGACTTGCGCTCGCAGATTACGAGATACCGGCCACAGGGGCTCCACGTCGTCTGGGTTATACCGTCACCGCCTATGCCGTCGGGGCTCTTGCCCTGGCCACCGCGTCCACTGCCATTCGTCTTCTCCTCAGTAGCAGTCTCTCGCACAGCAGCCGCGATGCTCCACGTAGCGACGCATTCGCCAGCTTGCGCGAAGTCATAGAGTCCAACCCACCGGGTCCACGTGCCCGCCGCGACAAGACTCGCACCGGTTCCCGTGTCCATCGGCTGTCCGCCCAGCGCCGAGACGGTGCCTCGCATGCCGACGCCGCCCCCTTTCGATAGGTGCCGCTCCGAAGGAATCGTGCGGATCCGCATCACTGGCTCTTCACCCGCACGCTGTACGTCGAAGCGCGCTAGGAGGCTGCGGCTCCCCGCTATGAAATGCGTGCCTGGCGATGGCCAGAGAAGGGACGTCGCGGTGAGGAATGTCTCGCTCCGGGCCTTGGTGAACGGGTAGGAAGATATAGGGGGCTGCGCACTTGCAGATGCCGAGGGGCCCATGTAGAACAGCTGGAGAGGGTGATCTCGAGCCGAGACCAGCAGCTGCTGTGTCCAGGGCTCTGCGAGGGAGAAGTACGGCGCCCCCGAGAGCGTATTGCTTGGCTCGGGAAGCCGGAGGTGTGACTGCGCTCTTAGGGGGAGCACGTCGTCTGCCGAGAGGAGATCCTCAGGCACGATATACCCGGATACCAGATTTGTAGACGAGTACGTCAACAGCGCCGTCCCATCTGCGGTCCATTGTGCGCTCTCGAAGTAGCTGAGGACGCCGTCGTGCGACTTGGCGGACACATCCCCGTCATCGCCGACTTCTGATGGGGAAGATTGAGTCCTAGCTACGTCCCCTGTTGATGCTACGAGCTTGACCTTATCCCGTGACGGTTCATCTTGCGTTCCCATTGTGGTGAAGCAAGCTCGAACCTCAAGTTAATTGTCCATGTACTTGTCAGTCGATGCTGCTAATGAAGCTCCTTATCGATACAAGAAAATGCCCCCAACTAGACTACTTAAAGTGGTACCTATGCTGTATGCTGCAGGGACTCGTGTACGGCTGGTGGCGTCATAGTGGATTGGTGCGTCTCCCCTAGCTCCGCTAATACGTCCCAGTTTAGGTAATTAATTCTTGGCGATGGTGCTGTAGTAAAGCTTGTAGGTATCGTAGCTACTGATGTACCTAACATCCTCGGTAATTGCTGTACTATCTGTAGGTATATAATAGACTAGGTACTTACAGTAAATACCCGTAGGTACCTACCTAGCGAGCGGTCATGGGTTTAGTGTTGTCTGGCATTGATGACTTACACCATCTTCGGGATCTGGACTGGACTTCAAAGTATCCCATGTATCTATCCTCACATCAACATTTCCTCTGCAGACTGTCAGGAGTGCTTGCCTGCCGCGTGCCTGCCTGACTACAGGACTTAGACTACATGTAGTTTCGAACCTGTCGATCACCCGCAACCACCCCCTGGCGATTGACCTCCCCTTTCAGAACCATACTTAACCTTGTCCAAGGAACCATCGGAACAGGCGTTCTTCCTTCGGAGTCACTGCGTCCTCTCCCGTGCATACCTTCTCTACGCATTGGAACTGCCGAAACTTGCCAATACCAATACACATACCGACACTGAGATTGCGAAGATACTGAGGCATACTATTCTGTGATGGAAGACCGCTGTCAGCTGCTCCGCGAGGGCGGCTTCACCAACTTCTTCATCTCCATGTGTGTAGCTCTCGCTCGCCTCCTTGACTCTCGACCGTCGACCGTCGACCGTGCATGTCTAAACAGCGGACGTTACTGACCGGTGACTTGTTTGTGTAGCCTCATACTGCTCGGGATTCTGCTCTCCTACGTCACACAGCATTACCGAATCATTTCTCGCGGCTCCTCCGAAGGCATCTCGCCCTACTTCGTCCTTCTCGGCGTCACCTCTGCCAATGCCCAGTTCGGCAACATCTTGTCTCTCCCCGCGTCGCGTGCCGATGTCGCGTGCTGCAAGGAAGTCAGCCCCTTTGAGTGCACGGCTGGATTGTTGGGTATCGCTCAGATCGGCACCCAATGGATTTGCTTTGCCACCATGTTAGCATGCCCTCTCTCACCTTAGGCACCGTTGCTGTAACCAGCTCTGCTAACACGCACAAATAACAGCCTCGTTTTGTTCCTGGTCTTCTTCCGACGCGACGACGCCGATCTTGCCGATGAAGAGCTCGAACGCGATCCCGACCAGCCTTCGTGGAGAACAGCCCTCACCGTAGGCGGCGTCTGCTTGGTACACGGTCTTTTCGTCGTCATCGTTTCCGCTGCTCTTGCCTTTGGTGCTCCCTCGTACTTAGGTGCCTGGGCCAATGTCCTCGGCGTTATGGCAGCGGTGCTTGCGGCCGTTCAATACATACCCCAGATCTGGACCACATACAAATTGAAACATGCCGGCAGCCTCAGCATCTTGATGATGACGATCCAAACCCCCGGCGGACTTCTCTTTGCGGCCAGTCTAGCCGCGCGACTGGGCTGGGCTGGTTGGAGTTCTTGGGGTGTCTACGTGCTGACTGCTTTCATGCAAGGTATTGTCTTAACAATGGCCATCAGATACGAGTGGCCGTCATATAGTAGAGGCGGTAGAAGCCATTCACCCTCATCTTCTCCACAACGGCCAGCATACAACCGACGGACAACCCCTCGGGTTTTACCGTCTCCTGGTCCGTACTCGGCACATCTGCATGCATATGGCGAGACACAGGAGGAAATCGAGCGTGCTCTCGATCGCGAGAGCGTACAAGGCGTCGGAGAAAATCAACCATTGCTTGCACCAGGTGGTATTGGTAGCTCGGGCACGCGATAATCACATATTGACTTTCCAGAGTTGCCTCTTTTGATAGTGTGAATAAAGGCGATCTTACTAGCTATTTCTCTCTCTTTCTTGCTTTTCATTCTCACAGGGTCACTATGATATCACCAACGGGCATAATCATCTGTATATACACTGCTCACGAGGTGAAACTAAATCCAACTGCCACTCCTGTTGCACAACAATATTCTAGGGCCTATTACCGTACGGAGTCCAAGATGATCTGATCATCTCGACATTCCTTGTACAATTGTGCGTAATCAACTTATTGAGGGAACTGGTCTACCCCAGGCTCCTGCCGGGCTATTGGTTAGAGGTAGGTGAGTATTCTCCAAACCGCAGGTTTATATAAACTATGTGGATTGCCGGCAGCAACGATACCACAGCCCAAATGACTTTTAAATAACAACTTCATCGGACAAGAATTCACCTGTTGGGGTTTAGAAAAGATACGTTATCTACTTAGAAAAGGGGTAATCGTTCACTGCTGTGGGCCCAATGATATACTGGATGCAGGATGAAGATCCGGGGTTGTACTGCATAGTATATTCACCCTGTGCTTTTCGTTCGCCCCTTTCATGAGAATCGGTAATCGCGACAGAATTGAAACTCTGCGCATAAGCTCTCCAAACAGACTTGTTATATCGGCACCGTCCTTAGGCGATGCACCGTTAGAAGGGCGGTTCAATACAACCCATCTGATATGGCGTGAAGATCTACTGCTCTGTCTCTCTGCATCAACGCTATGCAAGATGATGCACTAGGGATCATGCGAACCACTGGGGTTCGAATCAATCAATAACTAAGGTCCTGCCAACCTTTTACCATCGGATCGGAAATTGTGTAGATCTGCTGCGCGACATGCCGCTTAGCTGGCACAGTTTCAGATCAGGGAACCGGTACGCATCTGTCGATCCAACATGGCATAATTATCCGCAACCCGTGGCAGGATATTGCCGAAAGTCAACATAACCGCGAGCTTGGGGGACCAGAATCTTCACTACCTCTTTCCCAGGCAGCTTGATACCGCCAGGTGCTCCGACGCAATGCGCCCATTCCGGGCTCCTGATCATCGCTACCGGGAAAACGGGCGGCTCGGTGTCATTGAGCTGCCAGGCTAGATGCGAGACGCTGACATTTCCATCCCGTCATATAAGCCATTTTGAGCCACCATGGGCTTCGCCCTAACTTCCCTTCGGTTTGCTTTGCGTTTTCTGACGTTCTTTCCTACCAGATGGCGATGAGCTGCTCTAGCTTACGTGTTGGCTATTAAAACAACTTGGCTACTACATGTCTACGTTATTATTGCCGACTTACACAGTACACAACTTTCTGACAATAAACCCTCCGAAAATGTATTTTCCCGGCCTTAGGCTTCAAGAGAGACAAAACTCTCATGCGCCTTGCCCTAATGGCAATGGCACAATGATCGGAGACGAACAGCAGTTTGTCGTGTATTGCGATACTCGCTTTCGTGGCGACGAGGTGTTCCGCCAGAAAGCCGACTCACTCATAGCATGCGCAGAGATGTGGTAGGTGTTGAAACTCCAATACCATCAGTCCTTGCTTGTTTCCCGAAGCAGTTGGGACAAACTTGATCACATTAACACTAACTATAACATGAATACAGTACCTCATTTCAAAATCCACGATGTGAAGGTGCGGAATTCGGGGGTAACAAGGACTGTGTACTCCTTGGGAATCTCGTGCCGCAGGGTACACGACCAAGTCGTTTCTTTGATAGTGCGGCGGCGGTCCTCCCACAACCTGGTCCGACCAGCTCATGCTCTCAGCAAGGAACAGGCACCACTTTTCTAAGTCAAAGCACAAGTTTCACCCTCCAATGCGGCAAGATCGTGAATGGAAAAGACCTCGAGCAGCAATTTCAGATGACTCTTGAGTCCTGCCTGGCTGCCTGCAGTGCGAACCCGGCTTGCGGCGGTGTTACCTTCGACCCTCAGCAAACGGCCGGGTTCAGGAACTGCTACCTGAAGACGACGATAGACGCTGCAGATCTTTTCGCGAAGACGGGCGTTGATTCAGCCGTTATCGTGAACAATGCGAACCAGGCGGCGAACGGCAACATAGCAGGAGACGCAAGTACAAGCGTGATTGCAAGCATACCTTCGGATACGATCTCGCAGCCTACAGCATTTATAACAGTAGTTCCAAATCAAGGCGCGGCATCCAGCAATGTCGTCACGGTCTCCGTGCCTGTTCCAGTCACTTCCACGTCAAGTACTGGTGCTCTAGCGGATTCCACCCCCGAAGCATCTGCCGGGGCCGCTTCTACCGGAACTGGTAACGGTCGGGGTGGTGCGAACAACAGCAGCGAGCGTCCAAAATTTGGCAACGTCGGATCGAGCAATTCGTCCAATGCCTGGATCGCTGCGCCCGTTATTGGTGGCATAGCCGCCCTGACACTTATACTCGCCGTGTTTGTCCTCTGGGGACGACGCCGGCGGCGGGACAATTCCCCGCCCAGAAACGGGCGTCCCGGCCCAATGTCGAGAAGAGCCACCCTCAGCAACTTCGGCAAGGGGCTGGGGGACGCCGCTAACCGCTTCTCTCGCGGCCGGGTTTTCGGCAGCGAGAAGACGAGATTGGGGTCCTCGGATCTGGACGACGACGATGACGAGTCTCGCTACGGGACCAACCGAGGCGGGTTCAAAGTCGTGAGCGGTAGCGGACGTCGTCTCGGTCTTAATGGGCAGGAGATCCCCGGCACGGGACCGGGACTGGGCGGCATGATTGTCACGACTGGCGGAGGGAGGGTCGTCAACGTGAACGCGGGCGGTGCCCGGTCGAGTAGTCCTGCCGGTTCCGCCGGACTACGGGACAGCCAGAACGGATTGCGCCAGAACAGGCTCACTGGGAACTGGCTTGATTCACAGCCTGGAATACCGGCAGAGTTCAGGGGGCCTGATCTTAAATGATCGTTGTTGGCCTGTCAAGCACGATGGACTACTCTGCGAGCGATGACCGATAAGATCCGGGTCTAAAACGGACTGCTGTAGGATCAGCGACGGCCTGATACTGATACATCCTTTTCCTGCTTTGCTAGATATTGTTATATTTCACTCGGATACCTGTTACTAATTGACTTCTTTTTTTGTACAATAAATTTGCCATTCGCGTCTTCTAGATGATCAATCACAGTTCATGTCTTGTTGCTTCATCTTGTGCCATTAGCCTCGATCATTATGAATCATTATTATCTGGATGGAAATTCTTGTGCTGTTAGCCTCAATCATTATGAATCATTATACCTGGAATGGAAGTTGGCGCGGATGAATCGACATTCGCGGGACATGTAGCTACCTACCTAGGTAAGTACTTAGGTAAGTAGGTAGCTGTAAATCAAGAAGCCACCGGCGCCACCGGAGCTCTTGTGACGAACCTTAGCTGCCGGGGACGCTGCAAGACGAAGGCATGTGGCCAGGATGGGGACCCGATTGGCCACAGCCAGGGTGTCCATATCTTATCTCTCAACATCCAGGGCACCTGGTCAGGGGTTGTGGCATGTCGACTCGCAGTGTCAGGACATTTCGTACCTACTCTACTCTATACCCTGACCTGAATTGAATATCCAATTGTGCCGTTTGAACAATTAGTAACCCTCTAAAGCTCGCGTTCGGAGAGAGCCTTTTGTTCTATCTGTCTAACGTCGTGAACACCCCTCCCTCTATTACCAATTGCGGTATTACACAGAGACTATAGGATGGCTATCTTCAGTGCGGTCCCGCCACCTCCGGAGCTCGGGGGCGCTGAATCCAACTCCCACAACGATGCGCAACCACATCTGTCTTCTTTGCCGACAAATGCCAATGGCGTCGACATCGAGGCGTGGACCATCGAGGCGCTCCAATCGCTGAGCGTCTCGTCCGTCGCCCGCGGCACCGGCACCCCACTAACCATCCCCCTCGACGAGACGACGACGGCGAAGAAGGAGAAACCGGCCGTCAGCATCTACGACCCGCGCGCGCAATCGGACGCCATCACGCCGCCGCGCCGGCCCCCGTCGCGCCGAGACAGCATGAAGCGGCGCGAGGCGCTGCTCAAGGGGAAAGAGGGGAGCCGGCAACGGCGGCGGTGGGAGAACGGTAAGAGAAACCCTTTCCCCCCCTTTCCGCACACATCCGCGCAACTATGTATGAGAAGGTTGGTCGGCCCGTCGTCCTAATCCCGCGGTCTAGACCGTCTTCTCCACGTCCCCAACGCGATGCCGCCGGAGCCCCAGGATTACACGCCGCGGCCCACGCACCCCGTCCACCACGTCCCGTACGGGATCGCGGCGAGGTGGGAGCTGCGCCTGCGCGCCGAGGTCGAGGCCCGGGACGCCGCCGCCGCCGCCGCGCTCGCCCGCCGCAGGCAGGCCCTCGTCCCGCGGGAGCTGTGCCAGCGCGCCAAGAAGACGCCCGCGGTGCGCACGTGGGTGCGCTCGCTCGAGGAGCCCGTGCGCAGATACCTGGTCGAGCGCGAGGTCGCGAGGGAGGGGGACGCGGGGCTGCGGACCGACAGCGAGAGCAGCAGTAGTAGTAGTAGTGACCTGGACTCCGAGGACGAGGAGATCGTGTTCGTGGGACGCGGCGGGTCGATGCGCGACGGGAAGGGGAAGAAGGACGGTGCGAGGCGCGGCGAGGCCAAGGCGACTGTCGGCGGCCAGTGGAAGAGAGCCCGTCGCGAGGAGAAGCGCACCGGCGCGACGCAGGACGAGGGCATGTTGTTCGATGCCTTCGGCGACGAGGACGGCGGTGCTTTTAGGTACGTATTTTCCCCGCTCTCCGCTCTCCGCTCTCCGCTCGGGAGAGTCGACGTCGTGTTATGTCGTCGTCATGCTGCTTGAGAAGTCGCGAAAACTAAGACTTGGTGCTCGTTCCGTCGCAGGCGCTGGATCACGCATTCCATATCCGACTACTACGGCCTGCAGTCGCGGTCCGTGCTGGTCGGCGATCCCAAACGTAAGGTCGTGTATGTCGGCGTCAAGCAGATGAGGACGGGACGTGCGCCCGACGTCCGCGCGGATCTGCCTCGGCCGCTTTGGGAGCTTTGCTGAGAGGCGAGGACGAGTTTCTGCCGCGCATCCTGCGCATTTTGTTGAGTGGTTGCGTTGTATTGGGTTTGTTTCGATTGACAAGTGTTTTGACTTTTTGTAGATCACCGCGTATACTTGCATAACAGAAGGTAACACTGAATTATAACATGGCGACGAGGCAGATATTTTCCCTGGCCTCTGCCGAATCATACAAGTCATTACGTATGGCCCTCATGGACCTGAGAGAAACACTTGCACGTCTACACACCAGTATCAGATTTGTTGGCCATTCACTGTACCGTCAGAGTAGCCTCATCATGAGAATGAGCTTTCCAGCCCGGCACGTGAGAACTACCTATGCCATTTATATCTTCCCAGCGATCAGAACATTACATCATCATCAAGCAAGCCCATAAGCTGCTGGTTGCCATAGAACCAATGGCTTAGCCCGTGCGAGGGAGGTTGATTTAGATCCGAGATGTCTACTCCGTTGCTTGTATCGTTCCCAAACGACGCAAAGTCAAATACGCTCCAGGGGTCGATCATGCCCATGTCTACTCCGTCGAGGGATATGGGAGGATTCTGCTTGATATAGAGGCGGGCGGCCCGGCACAGCAAGTTGTAGAGCCGATAAGGGTGCGTGATGGACTCCGCGGAAGACTCCCCATGCTGCAACGACTCCGAGAAACGGTCTAGGTAGTAGAGGTCGGTATCGTCCGAGAGCTGGACGATTCGGGTGAACAAGACGCTAAACGGCACGAAAGGCGTATGAAGGATTCCCCTGAACACGTGTTAACGATTTGACCTCGCGGAATTCTCGGCAGAGGAAGCAAAACTAGCAAGCGCAGGATCATCCTTGCAGAGATATACTGTAGAGGGCTTTGTGGCTTACCAATGAAGGTACCTATGCATCGTGAATTGGTCATCCTTGCAGTCTTCTATGGCGGCCATGGCTTGCTGGTGCAAATCCAGAGTCTCGTGAGCGGCCATCGCACACTCATCCGTGATGGTACTGGGCGAGCCTGCTGCTGCCGGGACCGCCCGGAGGATAAGAGTCAATAGCGAGAGCTGCCTGACTAGTTCGATCTTGAGGTACACGGCGAGCATTTTATCGTGCTCTGCGCCTGGCGCGAGGACTGGGTTCTTTCTTCCGCCGTTAGTTAGAACAAGGAATACCTCGTGTAGAAGATCAGACGTACGTGACAAGCGATCTTAGTTTCACTAATAATCTCGCGCAGCTCCGACGCCAACGACTGCGCCATAAGACCACGCTCGACGTCGAATCGGGCTAATCCGGTCGGGCTATAGAGCTGGTCATAGATCTTCCCTTGGATGCGCGAGGTGAGGGCGCATCGTCTCATCTTGATATTACTTGGTAAAGGGGTGGTAATCTCAGCGTCTCGGAAATTGGAAGAGCGGCCAAGTCTGAGGGAAAGGCTTTTCTCGAGCAAGAAAACCATCCAGAATAGGTTAACCTGAGCCTCTTGCGAGCCATCGTCTTGTCCTAAGTTGACTAGATGATGTAACCCTAGAGTCTGAGAGAGGTTTGCTGCATTTGAGATATACGTCCAGGCGAGCGTAGCCTTTGAGCTTTCGACGGCATAGGATGTCTATTAGCTAAGTCAGTGTGGCTCAGAGAGAGTCGCGATGAGAACCATACCCCGAATGTAAGTGCCGCTATAGCTTCTATGGTCGCCGGAAGTACAAGTGGTAACCGAGAGAGAGCTACCTGGGCGTTCTGACGACACCGTGTGTAGTACTCTTGGTAGTTATTCTTACCAGTCACTATAATATACTCAGAGAATATGTAGGACAAGTAACTATTAGCCAGGATAAAATCGAGCTGGGAGTATTCATCGATCGCGAAGTACACCTTTTGGCAAAGCTCAGTGAACTTTTCAAGGGGAAGAATACGAGAGACAGCTTCTATCCTGAAGAACACCTTGTGCTCTGAGGACATGAGGCGTTAGACTGTGAATTCAAGAAAATGATGATTGAATTGACCAACCTTTCGCCCACCGCAAGACAAGCACAGCAGCTTCAATGGGAGGCATAGATACATGTTCCTGTGACTTAGAGCTTCTAATCTCGGGAAAGGATAGATCGCGAGCCGCATTGGAGTCATCTAGAGCTCTTGCCAGTCTTCTCAAAGAAGCAAGTATGTCGTCTTCTTCCGTCCCTGAGTCCTCTCTAGAAGCTCTGTCTTCAACGACAGTTTTGACGAAGTCGGTGACCTGGGCCGAATGATCCCATTTTTGAGGCTCTTTTGATGTACTAATAGTGGACTCCCTAAAAGGTATAGGCTCCGTCGTGACAGGTCCTACATTGCGCGGTGAAGGGTTGTCGTTACATTCTCGCCCGGTAGGGAGATGCGACTCTTGCAGGAGGGCTTTGATCACTTCGAGCCCCTCGGCGATTTCATCAATTTTCCGTTCACTGGCGGTGGCGGGAGATAGGTTAGCATATCAAGATTTTGACTGAAGAATTTTGGCAAACGCATACTATTGCGCAGATATCAAGACCCTCTGTTTGGAAGTCGTTGTCTTTGATGCCACGGTACCAAAGGTGCATGCCAGCTTCGCCGAAACACAATTGGAACAGGGTGATCCTCTGTCACACCCGATCTGCTCGGACAGCACATTGTCAGCCTATCCATACGGTTCATGACAAAAATGAATACATGGCCGAATGAATTAATTACTTTTCGAGACCGACATTGGTCACACTAGCCCAGTATGATTAGCTCCTATATCAAAATAGCAAGGAAGGATGAGAAGACCCGATACTTACAGACCGGCGGGGGATAGCAAGCCGACGACGACTCGAGCCTGCATTCACAGCGTCTCCGCGGGATTCCATATCGATTCATTGAAAACAAAATAAGGACATTGGTGTGTATGAAGGTGGAGGAAATCGCGTTGTTCCCTGGCTCATGCTAATGTCATAGCGGAATCGCGCGGGTTTCCGGCGGCTTACCAGTTTGGCCGGCTGGAAGCTTAGCACTATTACGAGACACCAATCACACATCAACTTCTCTATCTGTCATGAACCACAGGCTTAGATGCCTCCTAGAGCGAGGAAATATTGATAGTAAATGAAATACCTTGATTCACTGGACATAGATATAAAATCGCTATGGCTTCAGTTCATTCCAGATGGCCTTACGAACAATTCCTTCGTACAAAGTACGCAACATCTTACCAGGTCCCGACATATAAATTTCGATAGATTGAAACAAGAGGTAGCCAGGCGGATCCATTTATCAACAATCATGGCTACAAACATTTTGGTCACTGGCGCTGCCGGCTACATTGGTGGTTCCGTTGTTGCAGCTCTCTTATCCGCCAATGCTCACCTCCCGAGGGAGAATCTCTTCGCCGCTGTTCGAACCGAAGAGCAAGCGCAAAGCCTTCAAGCACTTGGAATAAACGTCCTGCAATTGAATCTCCAGGACGAAAAGGCAGTGGCGGAAGCTGTGGTTCAAAACGAGAGTATGCCGGCTAAAAACCCTTAACCCCTATTATCCAATACGGCCATTGGGATTTAAGCCACTAATTTGTTTGTAGTTGACATTGTCATTCATACAGCTAGCTCCATAGATGCGCGGCTAGGAATTAATCTCATCAAAGCGCTAGGGAAGCGCCATGAAGTTACTGGAAAAGACACTTACCATATCCACGTAAGCCAACACCAATTTCCTGGCATTTACGGTGGGTACTGACGTTTTGGCAGTCATCTGTGACTAACGGCTACTCAAAGGAAGGTGGGTGGCCGTATGGAACCGTCAAGGATGGCGATCCGGTGTATAAACTGGAAAAGGAACTGAACGACGGGTTTCCAATTCGAATGGTAATGCACAATGATGTAGAAGTGATAAAGAAAGGAGATACTGAACACCCTATAGACCAATACGATTATTACCGAATTGGCCAAAGCGCAAGGCGTGACGAACTTCGTCGTCGGAGTGCCATTTGTCTGTGAGTTAAAGAACCCTTGATTTGGAGGCGCATGGGGATATGAGCTAATAACTTTACAGACGGAACAGGGGCCGGGAAATGGAAGAAGATATCCCAAAACATTCCTGCAACTGTCAAAGCGGCTATTTCACTGAAAACGGTGTATAAGTTCGATCAGGATAGTGTATGCAACCCTAGCCCTATCACCATGATGTGCTCGTTCCGTTGCTCACTACTATGGTAGAACTTCGTAGCTGTTCACATTTCGGACTTGGCGGAGTACTATGTCCTCCTCGTCAAGAAGATCTTGCAGGGTGAAAAGCTCCCGAGCGGAGAAGAAGGCTACTACTTCGCTGCGACCCATGAGGCAGGTTGGTGGGACATGACACAAGGCCTCGCGGAGGCCCTTTATGCTCGTGGGCTTGTGACGGAACCTACAGCCAAAGTCTGGCTGAGTGACGATATGGCAGCGGAGGCGCTAGACCTCCCGCGTCAATACGTGCGACTGATGCACACTGCGCGGTAAGTAGTCGATATCAATCTGGCAACTGATCGCATCTGACAATTCGAAGTGTGACCATAGATTACAAGAACAGATATCCCCTCGGTTGGCAGCCCAAATGGGATAAACATAGGCTGCTGGCAAGTATGGATGACGAGGTTGCCGCTACCCTCCAGTACGACAAGGGCAGAACTACTCTCTTCGATACCTTGAATTAGACAAAGCATGCCTGGCGACTTGTGTTGTACGTTAGAGTTACCGTGGACAGCTACCAGGCATATTTAGATCTCAAGTTTGTCACATCGGAACTTGTCATGGGCAATAATGCAGACGTTGACGATGGATACGGGGCTTTACGTAGGGTAGAAAGGTGCCAGTACGGGATGCGACCAATTTAAGCTCGAACCGGCTTAGACGAACAATTACCCATAGTCCATCAAGGATAAAGGTGTGATATATTAGTGAATAAATGTCTACGTCTTGTATACACTAAAATGCATCGCGAAACCGTCCACAGAGTAACATGTCTTGCTTCACATCCACTCGAAGTCTCTATTACGATGCGGCGCTCGTCGATACCTAGTGCCGCCTTTATCAAATTCTCACGTCCCCAGCTTATCCAGAAGCCCGCAGGCTATATAAATGCTAATATTACCGTCTACATGCAGCACTGCAGGAGCTGTGGGCAACACAGCATTGTTGTGTACATAGATATAATGTGGCATATATTAGGGTCACCTACTAATAGATGGACATATTCCTATCTACGTACCACTTCCCTGTCAGCATGCAAATCCTGACCCCATGTATTCCTCTCTATAAGGAACCAGAAGAAGTGATATCCTCTATCCCTCCCCAGCGTGGGTGTAAAGGGCTCTATAGGTTCTCTCTCTCAGTTCATTTGCTGTCACATAGAATAAACGAAACCATATCATCAAGACGGATCTCATATCTGAATTCATCCCATCGGCCCTTTCCTTGATATATAGGTGCCGATTAATATCTCACAACGCCCAACGAACGTTTCAACCATCATTGCTTCTCTCCAGCATACAGGAGAACCCTTTGGCATTGCGACCCGCCCAACCCATTACACATGTTCGAACCAACATTCAACGACCACCCAGCCCAAGTCATTTCCCTTCGTCATTTCCCTCCGTAAGGCACAAAACGCCCACAAACTCCGTTATTGATATCAGGATTCTCTCCCCAACTCCATTTTTACTTTCTAAAACACGATTACACCGATGCACATTTCATCATCGGGTCGAAAAGAAAACACACACAAGCGAGCCCGGTTGCGCAAAGATGAATCTCACAATCACCTGCGCACGCTACTAACAACACTGCTCATCGTATCGCTCATCATATCGCTAACGCGGGATCCGATGCCGCCAGCCCACTCGGGCATCTTGAGGCTTATGCGCACGCGTCCCTCGACGACCATGTTGATGACGTTGAGGATGGCGAAGGTGGTGCTGCCGATGGCGCGGAAGACGGCGAGCACGGCGACGGACCAGAGGATGAAGGAGAGGTAGATGTTGTTGCCGACGTCGTGGATGCCGTAGGCCTCGGAGACGGCCATGGCCAGGATGGCGTTGGCCACCATCCAGATGACCACCATGTACGTGCGCACGCTGCGGTAGTAGTCCTCCTGCAGCTGGGCGTCGGACACGGCGGGCGCGGGCACCTCGACGCGGTCGCGCAGGTTGCGCAGCGCCTCGTCGTACCCGGAGTCGATGTCCAGCTGCTCCGACGGCATCTCGAGCTCCACGGTGCCGCCCGACCCCACGGCGCCGCCGAGGTCCGTCTTGATGATGTTGTCGCCCTTGGTGCCCCACGTCACGTCGTGCGTGTTGCAGAACGCGTACACCTGCAGGGTGCAGATGTAGCCGGGCAGCAGGGCGAAGTACTGCGCCGAACTCGTGAACAGATGCCACGGGTCCAGATACAGGAAGCTCATGAGGAAGTACAGCCCCACCGTCGAGGCGATCGAGAGGATCAGGTTCGTGAATGCGCCGCTCCCGACCTTGATCCCGCCATCTGTTGTTATGGTGTGGATGATGATCCAAATCGTCGCGAAGACTGTGTATATCATGATGACGCTGTAGGTGCAGATACTGGCGAAATACAGCTTCTTGGCGCCCTGCGGCCTATTACCCAGCGACAGGATGAATTGTATGCTCGTCAGAAGGATCAGGACGTAGCGCAGGATTGTGAAGATGTAGAACGCCACGTTGTGCCCGAAAGGATCGACTTTGGGGTCCGACAGGCCGCCACACAAGAAGTAGAAAGCTAGGTAGTAGTTGGCGAGGGAGAAGAAGGTGAAGAGGAGCTGGATGAACTGGTACACGAATTCGATGTGTAGCAGCACCTTCCGGGCGACGGTGTGGTCCGTGGCCCAGACCTGTTTGAAGTGCACAAGCGAGTAGACGGCGGCGAAGAAGGCTCCGTTCAGCCAACGTCGACGCTGTGAGATAAATTCAGGGACAGCATCTTCCGTATATTAGCACCTTTACGCAGACATGTCGGAATCAGTATTGACTTACCAGGCACATCGGTTTCACCCGTACAGTTCTTCACGTACTTCAGAACCCACCTCTCGCTCCTCTTCGCCACCAACTCCCAGCACAGAATACGATCCTCGGCCAGGTACATATTCGCCGTGAAAACGTCGGCATGCTGACCATGCAGCGTCTCACCTTTGAAGTACTGGCTCAGCGGGCCGTGGCCCGTCTCGTCGTTCTGTAGCGCATGGAAACGGTACGCACTGAGGGCGCCGGGCAACACTGTTATGTAGCCGAAGACGGACTCCAGGGGCTTGTCGAGGATGTTGGACATCTTGTACTCGAAGTTCTGGGACGCGACGAGCGGGTTGAGGAGGTAGCTGCCGAACTTGCCCTTCATGGCCTTGATCTCGCCGCACGCGCCGGCCACGTTGGAGTCGGTGTCGAAGGCCTTCCACAGGTGGTACAGCGAGTTGGTCCCCGGCTTGGTGCCCACGTCCAGCAGGATGCACACGTTGGGGTTCAGCGCCTTGCCGAACGCGTTGAAGAACCACCGGTGCGAGTTGAGCTTCCGCTGGTTGCGCTCCTTCAGGCAGAAGATCATCTGGCACGGCACGATGCCCTTCTCCGCGCCCTTGAACTTCAGGTCCGAGTCCAGGGAGACCTGCGTCGTGTACTCGTACACGTGCGCCTGCACGGCTTTCGAGTTGACGAAGTTCTTGGCGATGCCGTGCTGGTAGACGCCCATGGCGGCCAGCGCGTCGAGTGTTCTCTGGTGAACCTTTTCTCTTCCGTCGGACACGACGCAGACGACGATCTTCTGCCATCCCATCTCGCCCCACGTACGGGACTTGTTGCGACCGCAAAAGTGGCTGATGTTCTTCATGATAGCATGCATAGTCCGTGTGAATCCTATCTCATCCTCGTTGTACATGGTGACGCAGATGAAAAGTTCAGTTTCTCTCGTCGTCCGTCCAATGTTCTGTCGCAGCTTGTATCCTCGTTCAACAAAGTCGTCGGGGTCGCACGTCACGGCCGTGTACCGCATGTGGGTGAACTCAACCTCGTCCCGACGCGGCAGAAAACTGTACAAGATGGTCGGGATCTTGCATTCTAAAATAAGCTCACCGTTGATAAGTTGGACCTCCTTCTTCGACGTGACGGGGGCGCGCACGCCACGACGCTCCTGCTTTCCTTCGGGGGCGGCGCCGTAATGCTCGACCTTCTCGCCCATTGGCGTTGCCAAGTCCTCCTCATTAAGCGTGACCTGCGACTGCGCGAATGACTCTCGGTAGTGGTGGGCGCCGCCGATGTCCGAGTCGGGCCCGAAGACATCGTCGCCGTCTTCTAGTGGGATACTCACCGTCGCATCGTCGGCTGTAAAGGCCGAACTGCGATTATGGGTTGAGAACAATGGCGCAGGTGGCAACGGCCTGCGAGGGCTTCCACCATAATGTGATGATGGTGTGCCTGGTCTAGGGCTGCCATTGAGGTCTGCTGGTTCATAGGTCATGTTAGAAGGTGGTGGGCGCGTGTAGTCTGAGTAGCCCGACATCCTCGAAGAGGGTGTCCAAGGTCGTGTAGGTGATCCGTCCCGTTGTCGGAAGGGTTCGTACGCCGAGTCCGGCAAAGGTATGTGAGGAGGGTCGCGAATAGAGGATGCTCGCGAGGGTGTCGAGCGAACGGAGGTCTGGTATGATCGACGAGGGGTCGGTCGGATACTATCAGGTTTGCTTGGTGAGTTATCTCCATCGCTTACTATGCCTGTGCTTGACGGGGGTTTCTCTGTTCTTGTTGGTTTGCGAAGGGAGCTCTTCCTTGGTGACGGGCCTTCTGGGATGGTGGGTAGATTCTGTACGATCTCTGGCTCGGGGGCATGCATGGACTTCTGCTTCTTCTGTAACTTTACAGTATGGGAGCGCTTTGGCACTGGCTTGTGTGTGGGAGATAGAGGAGGTAGACCGCTAGGAGGGATGGCCAGCTGCCCTTCTTCCTGCCTCTCAAGCGTGTCGAAATGATCTGGTGTAGATATCTTGACGGTCTTCCTCCCCCCTCCTTTTGGCATGTCGGCCGTCCTTAAAGCAGGAGGTTTCGGCACGAGAGGTTTCGGAACAAGTTCAGTGGATACAATGCCAGGCGGCGGGTGTACATACGGTCTTGTCTCTGGTATTGATTCCTCCATGGATGTCAACAATCTGACTGCCGGTGAATGGCCGGAGCCTATGTGCATGTGATGGTCGGGCTCATCGTCGTAGCCCGGAAGCGCGTACTCGGGCGGTCGCCCGTCCATTGTTGTTTATATGTTGGCCAAAGGGCCAATTGGTGGCTGTTTTGAGACAATTACTCCCACTGCGACAATTGGAATGCAATGCACCACAAGTTACTTGCGCCACTCGAGCTTGTATCACTGGTGTTAGTTGAGAGATGTTGATTAATGGCAATGCGACGTGTACTCGGGTCCGTTGGTATCGATCTTTCGAATAAAAGAGTGAGCAGTCATAAGGGATTGTGAAATTTCTAAGCGACTGACTTTCTGACACGAAAAGGTGAGATTGATTGAGCCGGTGTGGGGGGATCTGGCAGATACATAGAAGCTATCAATGTTGAATATTTGGGCTTGGAATCAGCCTGTTGTTGTCTAGGCAACGCGCTGCCACAACCAAACGGTCCTCCCACTTTCCTAAAGTAGGTACCTATCTGGTCCCAATTTTCTGATGTTTGAGCCAAGCGTCTGTATCAGCCCTTTGCCGCGCGTTTATTCGCTACTAGCCTTCCCGTACCTTGCAGTTCAGTCCCTTAGTTACCTTTGTTACATGCCCATGTGGTATTAAATCTGATAAAAATACGACTGGTCCTACACTACTACGTATAGTATCGTAGGAACGTGTACGGTTATGTAGTAATCACTCATACTAGTTCAGTTCGCGTCTATAAACTGCGTACCAGTCGCGTTGGATCTATTAACATTATCTCAAGTCGACGGCGCCTATCAGCCAGTGAAGGCTGAGCCGGAAACCTATCCGATCTGTGTCTTCATATACAGCTCAGATTTTGAGCCAACTTCTGGTCCCTCAAATGGAATTAATCATTCAGATCTTCAATACATGCCGTCCAGCATGAGCCCGTCTTTTAACTGTTCTTCCCACCTGATCTACAAGGCTTAACTTCCTATCCGTTTAGTATGAATACATAACATTTGTACAGTATGGTGTATAATTCGCTAAGAACTTGCCCATGGCCCAGTTCAATCGTCCGTAATGGAATACAGGGCTTCAGTATATTCTAGAATATCGTTGTTGAGATTATCGGCAGCGAGGTGAAGTATTTCACGTTTGGGTTTCCTTGAGCATTTCAGTTACGCTCATTACGCGATACCCGTCGCGCTTCAGCTGTCTGAGAACCTTGCGCAACATTGGCGGAGTCCAACTCCTCCTGTCGTGACATACTATGATGGCACCCGGCCTGACCATGCTTAATATATGCCAGCTGTTGAGCCATGAGAAGTGAATCTGCGGGTCGTGCGGGTATACGCCACCCAGCACGATCCTGTAGCCCAGCTTAGCCACGAGCTTCCTCATGCGATCGCTGAAGAATCCCGAGCCGGGGCGGAAATATTGAGGCGGCATCGCAGCCTCGCCCGTCTTGTAAGCTGTGTGGATCTTCTCGCGGACGGCCTCGATCTGGTTCGTGAGCTCTTCGTCGGAGAGCGAACGCGACGGCTCATCGTGCATGGCGTGGTTGCCGAGCTCGCTGCCGCTCCGCACGATGTCGGCGAGCACATCCTCGCGGCCGGCGACCTGGCCGCCAATGACGAAGAAGGTCGCTGTGGCCTGGTGGCTGTTGAGGATCTCGAGGATCTCCTCGGTGTGCTGGGACGGCGCATCGTCGATTGTCAGCGCCACTATCTTCTTGTCCGTGTGCACCTCCCACAACACGTCCGGCCACCGGCGCGCGAAGTAGGAGATCAGCCCCGGCGGCGGCTTGTAGATGATGTAGAACGGTATTATGAGCAGTGCGAGGACGGCTAGCAGCGCTAGCAGCGTAGTCATCCTGCGACGTCGCGCCCGGCGCCGGAGTTTGGAGGGCAGGCGGAAAAGCGAATATATGAGGCGCGACATCGGAAGAGGCAGCCGGAGAACGAAAGAAAGTGGTCGGTGTTGGCTCTGCTCGCTTGCAGTTCTGGCTTTATGCGCGTAGCAGCAACATTTGCTGGTGTCCCGTCCCGCTCGGCGTATCCGGGGTCGGTCGTTCAATTAGATGGATTCCCGATTAACTCGACGGTCGACAAAGACAATATCGGATTCGGAACTTCGTTGTAGGTCCCGTCATCGTTCGTTCGGGATAGGAATATTTGATGAAGCCCCCAGCTTAAAAAAAGTAGCGACGGGTCGTAGTTAATTTAGTTGATGGGTGCCTGCTGTAAGTGGGCTGTTACAGGGGCATATGCTACAATCCCCGTCCTGGGAACCCCACAACTCGTAACCCCTTTCCTGGATACCGGGTAATCCTGCCCAGACTTGGTAAAAGCTTACATCCTGACCGAACACGTAGCAATCAATATGTACTCGGTAGCTACACATCTAATTAACACTTAACTCGTAGTCAACCACGCGTATCAAGATTCAGATGCTAAAAGTCGGAAGCGTACCTAAGGTTGCATAAGCAATCAATAATATGCGCGCCACTGCCGTAAGTCGGTAGATCCCAACAACGCATTCGTAACACTTTATTCAGTGGCATTCCTGGAAGATGGAATAAGATGTGGTCAGAAGAGATGAAATGCTGGTTTTCTACATGGCCTTCTTGCATCCGTCTAGCTTCGGATATTCCCATGTGTTTGAACGCTAGAAAACAGCTTATAACCGGCTGAGTACCTAGGTATTCAACAGACAAACGGACAGGCCTGGTAATTATCTACGTATGGGTCTTCCTGTGTCATTTTGCACCACCGTAAACCACCGTACTTTTACCACCCGCACAGTTACACCTCGGCGTGGCTGGGCATCCTGATGGAACGCCTAAGACGCAGCACAACGACAACATGTCGTGTACCGTATCACAGGAATTCCAAACCATCCCGTACAAGGCTACACGGATGCATCTGTGCCGCTTTGGGACCGAACACTGTGCCACTCAATTCGGACACAGTCTTAGAATCAAAGTGTAGCCGTTCCGTGGTCTTCCGCAACTACAAGCGAGCTGGGTTGACCATATCACCTAACTATGATAAGATTCACTTATGCTGAAGACATTGTCGCCTTCGTTTGCGAGTAGTATCACGAGTGTAATGCGGCAACACGATAAATCGGCATGACAGCTCAGTTTGAAGAGTTGTAGGCATCGGATAGCCGGCGCTCGGATCGTTCCACGTGAATCAATGCCCTCTCGCTATCTGAAACATATGCAGCTAGTATACCATGAATGACACGTAGTGTTGCCCGTTCAGTACATAGGTAGACTAAACACGCATGCTTGATTAGTTGATATTCGGAAGCAGCTTGGCCCTGCGGACTCCGAAACCCGAGGGCGAAGACAAGCTGGAATCCGACGCTCTTTTACCCCTCAGCTCTCCGGAGGCCGTCTGGCGATCCAAGGGAGGGGAAAGCTGATGGGATAGGGCTATGGTACTAGATAGCATGCTGAATGACGCGGTCGATCTATCCGCCCTTACGAAGTTCCGAAGAGCGACAAAGAAGACCCGAGGAAAGTCCTATGAGGATTTCTCAGAAGTGATTCTTGATTGATAATGACTGGCTAGCTCACAGGGCTGAAGTAAGACGGATCCTATGTACCACCTCCAGTTTCGGCCCCGTCGATCCGAGGGGAACAGGTGTTCAAAGTCGAGAGACAGAAGCATCTCTGCCATAGCTGTATACTTTCGCATCAAACCAAGTCTGGCATCTAGGAAAGCGGTGTCGCCACGCATATATAACCGAAGGGATATGCCACAAGAGGGAGACCTGGGTAGGACGTCAAGGTGTGAGACAACGGTGAGATAACCGAATGCAGTCTCACACAGCATGTAGCATGTCTCTGCTAATTGATGCATATACGTCATCTAGGTATGCCCTGGGCTATGAAAGACAAGACAATAGGCGCCTGATTACGTGTGTTCTGTATAGGGAGCGTGCAGAGTGCCGGGATTGGGTAATTGCTTGAAATAGGTAGTGGCATCTATTGGGCACAGGGATTTGAATTAGTCAGGCAGTTTCAGTCATGCTTATTCTACGTAATTAGTAAATGAAGGTGGGTAAGCATCTATCTAGGTATGTAATGCGACTGCCTACGTTAAAGCCGTTGAGATCCAAGGAATATTGTGAGGGGCGCTGCGCTGCGTTGCAGGCGCGAGTACTGTAGTGTTTACTGTATGGTTTCGCGTCTCCCTGATTCGTGGGTGTTTGAAAGAAAACTTAAACTAGGATTTCTCCCTATCCGATCTCCCTAGTAACGGGAAGTGCACCTATCTATCATACTCGTATTCAATTAACATCGGTTTCACTTGCTTAATGGGTTGACGGGGAACTATGCGCTGGGTGCGAGTTTAATACCAGCATGCTGGATGGTAGAAACCAGGAACATGCCTGGAGCTGTAGGGTCTAGTATAGAATAGTTCCAGGCAGCTAGTCATTCCCGGTAACGCTTGACCGCGGCATTATCGGGATCGCAGTTACGGGCCAGCATATGCGGATCCAAAAACCCGGGAATTGCAACACCGAGCAATTGGGAATTAGGCTGATAACAGACTGAAATGCATTTCTTCAAGCGTGCATAGTCACGAACAAATATGGTATTGACATTCACAGCATATGGTTGAGTAGAACAAGTCCTATGAAGCATGTTGCTCACTTTGTATGTAAATTGTATATCGATACCTTTCTATGCGTGGCATCTAAGATTGGACGAGTTTCCGAAATAGCTCTCGTACCCTTCCAGACTATCGCTCTGCCACGTACTTGACTCGCTAAGTAGCCCCTGTTATAGAAATGTTCGTCAATAGTTGACAACAAAGAAAAAATAGCCTGTGTCTAGGCTTGCCCGATTCTGACATGAACTGTCGGATCGTGAGTGTCCTCCGTTGCGCCATAGGGTACTGTCTCAAATAATTCCCATCGAATAAAAATCATGTTCGATCCAAACTCCAAACAGTCGCTCCTCATCTCATATTTTCGGAATATGTGCATCGACTCGTGCGGTCGTTCAAATATGTACAATGAAATATCGTTAGATTGTGTTCAGCAGCCAAAAAGACGTTCATCTTCTGGCGACCGATTCGCTTCCTGTTAGATCCACACGGGCTGCTGTGGTGGCGCAGTCTCCGGTGTCATGAAACTTGACAGCAATTCATGGATCTCGGCTAAATAGTCCTCGGCTCTGAACTTAAGGAGGCCCTTAGCCACGAGCTGTTTTTCTTCATCATCGATATTCTGCAACTTGTCTTTCACGCCCAGCTCCTCTGCTAACTCGGATACCTTCGCCAACTCCTGACCAAAAGGATGTTGAGACTCTGTAGCATCAATAGACCGGCCAAAACGCGTTGTGGGCGATGGGGCAATTGTTGAGGTTGGCGACATTGTAGGTATTGTTACGGGGGGTTTTTGAGAGCGAGAAGATGACGATACAGACGTAGCTGAGGTTGACGTAGAAGACGATCGAGACATAGTAAAGCTAGCTTTGGTCGAGACTGTATTGCTTGACTGGTTAGAAAAGCGAGCATGCTTGTTTGCTAGGTTATCAAACGACGCTTTCTTGGTGTGCGAAGGAGCTCGTTGAGGAATGCTCGGTGCGCTCCCAGTACTCGGGACTGGCTTCTGAGTAGGAGCGGTGAAGTAGCAAGATAAGTGATTCGGCTCTGGAGATCCAGATATGTGTTCCCCAGATGGAATCTCCGGGCTGGTAGGGGGCGAGGATATAGCGGTACTCGGACTGTCCAATGAAGATTCATCGTCAGACTTTGAAGAACGACCTTGCGGTGACGCTGCTCGAGGATATAAATCAGGGGCATTGTACGCAAGCATGTTTGTTGTATGGGTTAGCTCCATTGGACTCGAAATCTTGTGGCGAATAGAGCCCGAGTATGCATGGCCCTTAGCTGTCGTGTTGCTCCGGTGTGGGAAGAAACCCATGTCTGTTGACGATTGCTTCCCACGCCGGGTTGTGAAGGCCCTTGCAAGTGACATCTTGTATGTTTGGCTCTTTGTCGTATGCAGATTTAAATTATCGTCCGTTACCTGGATACGAGCTCGTTGTTGTGGTATAGTAGAGCCAAGTGAGAAGTGATGGCTTGAATACAAAGCTGGATTGCTCGTATTGGAAGATGGTCCAATTTGATAATGCGAATTGAGTTTCCGAGAACAGGCTTCGGCGCGTTCTAGATATCTGAAAACCCACCAAGGTTCCCTGGTGAATGCTGCAGGTTTTCCAGGGGTGGTTGGATGTGGTGACTGACAAGTGTTTGACAGAAGATCAAGTTGGCCGTGGCGACTGCGAGACAGCGACACCTTGTACAACGGTGTGTGACTCCGTGGCTGGTCTGCAGTGAGTTTCCGTGGCGCACGCGGCTTGTTCACGATGGTTACCCTAATTGGGAAGGTGGGTGGGTAGTCCGGTGGTTTTGACCGAGATGGTCTGGTGACCTTGTGTGCTCCCCCGTCGCAGGTCAATAGCAACGTAGTACTGCACGACCTTGCTTGGACCAAGCAAGATGGGGTACCTGCGGAGTTCCAGTTGCAATGTGCTTGGACTGCAGTGCGGTGTCTTGCAAAGCAATTGCTAGAAATGCAAAAATGACGAGGGCTTGTTTGCTAGTTCGACGGTCCCTGGTTTTTTGTGTTGCTAAAAAATCAAGCGGGTAAAGGGCGATCAAAAAGCTTATGCCTATTTGCCCGGTGTTTTTGTATGGCTATAGTGCCACACGGTGTTGATTTTGCCTGACTGTTGTAAGCCTGAAGTAGTGTCGAGTTGGCTGTCGAAACTATCCAGATATTGTCGACAGGGTGATCCGGCTGTACCAGTCAGATGTGAATGTGCAAGCACAGTTTGAATTCAATCGTTCGCGCTAATTCTGGCTTGACGGCCTCGACGTATACAAGAACAGAAGGCTGAAACTTCCAGGTTTCTGAGTGGCGCGTCTGAACGACGAGAAAGGATGGTGAGAGAAGAAGAAAGTGCTCGTCCTCGGGTTCTGTATTCCAAAAGATAGACTGTGACCAGGAAACCCAGCGAGTTTGAATTTCGTAACCTGCGAAAGATAAAGAAAAAATGGCAACGAAGTAGTCAAGAATCAACTGATTCAGAACGATACGTCAAGGAGTGAATAAGAGAATAAGACGACAGGGAACAGGTCCCGATGGGATGGAAACGTTGGTGAAAACTGAGAGTAGTGAAGTAAAATGAAAACGCTTAGACGCGAGGGACAGCGCGATAATAAGAAGCTTCCCCAGATGGCAAGGTCTTCCGCTACCCTTGGACAATACCCTGGGAGAAACAATCTCAATCTGCCGGAGCTGTGTGTGCGTCTGTGGGGCGCGAAAGGACAAGGGGGGAAGGGTTGAAAGAGGCAGGACTGTCAGGACTGGCTGGTGTGGAAACGGCGCCAAGGGACGGGATCAATGGACAGCGTTTGGGCGCATACCTAAGTAACACCACCTGCCAGTATAATATACTGGGTATATGGTCCAAGTGTACATAGTTCCAGACTACGGGGTCAAGGATACAAAGAAATGCCAGCTCAGACTGACAAATCCACGTGATAAATAACCATCGCATTCTGTATTTGCTACCTACCTATTCTTTGCTTTGTTGCCGTCCTGTCACCAACTGACATCGGAAGAGAACTATCAAATTTCAGGGGCGCGTGGCTCAATAATCCACGCAGCTGTCAATCCATTGATAGGCCTTCTGCATGACAGCGTCCCCTTTTTAGCAGCCTGGACAGCACACGCCATCCCTGCATCCCTGTCGGCAGGGGTCTTAAGGGAAGGACGAATGACTCGGCTCAGTGGTCCGCTCGATTAGGTGCTCTAGACTAGGCCGAAATCGATTGGCAATTGGCCTAACTTCCCGATCTGTTTAATGGACACTGACCACAAAGGTGGGTCGATACCGTTAGCACATCTTGAACAACCCCTCCCTGGGAGTCTTGGTGCAGCCAATTGTTTGTCCGCTTTGCCGCTTTCCTTTGACATGTTAGCCCTTCAAGCGCAGTTCCCAGGAGTACATTATAACAAGTCAGCTCTGGTTTACAGTACATCATTGCTACAGGTGTTAAACAAACGCGCGTTCTGGTCTCAATAATGGCCGAGAGCGGGCACTGCTGGAACTGGTCACTGCAAGTAATCCTGCAGCCAGAGTTCCGCTGCGGGTTACTGACGGAAGGGACCTGCAGCCAGCATAATTTATTACTGTACGTGGCCATCCAAGGAGGCTCCACGACTCGCCACCTCTTTATAGGGCGAACGAATAATGCAGCCAGCCAGCTGTGATGTGATGGAGGGTTCGAATTGACAGCCAAGGCGTCATGCTGGTGTCAACGAGTAAGCGTCGAAGTAAGCAGCGCAAGTCAAAGACTATTAGCTGAACCTACATAAGCTACTACCTAGACTGCTCGTCCAGCAGAGGCCAGATCGGCCAGTTACCATGTGAATACCAACACACACTGCGATTCTCATGCGAAGTGCGGACGAACCCCTCAACTTCCCTGAATAGACTACATCCCTAAATAGGCATAGCTCAGCACATCCCTCAACCGAGCCTGAAACAAACAAGGGTGAGGCAAAGACCACGAGGTGAGCCCAACGAAGAGAATGATTGGCTCTTGGTTTCACGCTTCCATTGGCTATCGCTTCCCCAGCGTTTCAAGTTTACCCTTCCCGTGCCTCCGCTCCGGCCAGTTAGCAGGTTACCTACAGTAGTTCTTCCATCTGGTAGCGCCTGTTATGTTATACATCAGTAGTTCATTCGGCTGGCCGGTGTTTGACTATTCTTGTTATTGCGCGCGCAAAGGCACTACTCAGCCTCAAGAGAAGCGACGTTGGTTTGTGCGCAGTAGTGTCGACAGTGGCGGATGAGACGACTCGGCTAAGACCGCACTACCGACCAAACACGTAAAGTAGGCATGTGCATCAGTCTGTGGCCATTGAGAGACCACATGGCATCATGAACATTGTATTTTCATGCTTGTGCCTTGTTCCTACGACCCACCAACAGGATAATTCACTATCATGAGCAATTCTCATGCTATATTCGTCGGCTATTCTTCCTATTAAACAGTTGTTATGTCAGAAAATCCCTGTACTTGCCTAGCCGACGGATGAAGTTTCACAATCCACCTTTCAAAATCTTGTTTTGTTGCCAGGTTGACGGAGGCGAAATCCCCCAATGTTATATTTAAGCTTCTTGCTAACAAGAATCTCTTGAAACACTAATGTTAGACTCGGCCATAACAAATTTGCAACAATAATTTGTAGCAACTTTGTTGCACGTCCATACAGCATCATGTTTAGACGCGATAAACATGTGACGGAGATCCCTAACATTGCTATCCAGCTACTGTCAGATCCTCTTAGGTATCACCCAAGTCAGCTCTGTATTTCGTCAGGATTTAAAACATATGTAGCTGTTCGTCTGATAACGCCATGCGAAAGAAAACCTGGTAAGGATCAAACGATTATAGGATCCAATCCGTCGATCGAGCAAGCTATATTCATCCTCAACCCTTACCCGGTCAGAGCCTAGTCGGTGTCTTTAATCTTCGTCCATAGAATCTCCACTCTCTTCCTCATCATCCTCGTCACCGCTTTCGTCATCTTCTGAGCTTTCGTCGTTTGCCACGCCAACTAATCGCTCCTCGACTTTATCCGTAGGCTTAGCCGCTATTTTGTGAGCAAAAGCTTGGCGGACTGCTGCGTTGGTGCTTGTGTCCCAGACGTGCAGTGTACCTTTGCTACCGGCCACCGCGAGACGGAAGGCTACTTCGGGATCCGGGGCAAAGTTGGTGGAGAAGATCCTGCCAATGTCCAAGTTACGTGACACAACCATGGCGGGCCCCGAGGGTTGTATGTTCCAAAGCTTGACAGTCTTGTCGGTCGAGCCTGTGGCTATGAATCCGGGCACATGGGCGTTGATATCAAAGGAAGACAGCGATTCGTCATGTGCCTGGAGTGTCCACACTGGCTTGCTAGCCGACGGACTGGATGGAATGTTGCGAATATCAAAGTAATGTATTATTCCATTTTCCGTAGAGACGTAGAAGAAGTTGGAGTCATGAGGATCCCACTTGATATTCTCAACGTCACTCTCAACACCCCACCTCGGCGTCTTCGCATCCGGAGCCCGCATGTCGGCAGCGACCACGGTTCGGTCGTAGCTCCCGCTTAGAAGCACTGTGGACTCGACCGCATGCCATGCTAATGAGCATACCTTATCGGTATGGTATGAGTATGATTTGGCACATTTCGCCGTGTTCAAGTCCCAGAGCTTAACCGTCTTGTCGGCTGACGCGGAGGCCAGGAGGTTTCTGTGCTTCCGGTTGGCGGCTAGAGACAGAACCGCGTCCACGTGGTACTCGTCATTGGCCTTCTTTGACTTTTTCTTCTTTTTCTTCTTCTCTTGCTCCTGTAGATTGCCGCCCTGGCCCAGGATGGCATTGGGGTATAGGCTATCCACGGTGTCCAAATCCCAAACCTCGATATCGGGATCCATGGTACCTATCGCGACGAAGTTGGCTGTTGCGTCCTTCTCCACCCCGGCTTTGGATACCGGGTAATCTAGCCATTCAAGACACAGCGGTATGGCGGGCAGCATGATGTCGTGGTGCACATAGAGATTGTCGGCCTCATCCTCATAGACATAGACCTCAAGGTGCGCAAGCTCATCTTCGACCTTGGCGGCGAGCAACATGTTATCCGTACTTAGAATTTGCAGCTCTTCGCGATCCTGTTCTTCCTGGTCCTGCTCATCGGGTATCGTGATGTAGGGGTCTTCTTTGTTTGATTGGTAGTATGCCAGAGATTTTATGTTGCCAAACATGTCCATGCGCTGGCCGTGGACATCATCCTCTTCGTCGTCGTAGTGTTCGAGGTCATACTCTTTGAGGTCCGCGTCATTGATGTCAACGCTGCAAATAGGTCAGTATCGCAAAGGCGATGGAAGACTAGGCTGGAGAGCGTACTCTTCGGTCTTATTTTCCTTGGCTGAAGTGTTGTCCTTTTCCTTGCTAGCGGCAGCATTGCCGCCTGCTGTTTCTTTATCGTCATCGTTATCGTCGTCGTCATCGCTGCCTCCGCCTGCTTGCGCTTCCTCCAAGTCCTCGTTAGCATCGTCCAGCTGTAACTTGGCCAACTCTGCGATGCGCTCGAACTCGGCCTCATCGAAGTTATATCTTGAAGGGAAAGGCGCCGCAAAGCCCCGCGGCACCCAAGCGGTTGTCGTTATCATAGATTCGGCCATATTTTATTTTTTGGGTGCCTGTTGCCGGTAGTCGCCAAAGCTCTGCTAGCGGTCGAAGCTGTGCCGATTCCACCCCTCCAACTTTTTTTCTCGAACTTGGAGAGTTTCCCAAAATTTAGCGGGGCTTGTCCTTATCGATTGCTATCCGTCCCTGTACTCACGCTAAGTGTACCTAGTGCACTCACCCCCTGAGGTTGCCTGGACCAAAACAAGTTCGCGGGTCTGACATCAATTTGTTACCATACCTATCTAAAGCACGGGTTCTCAACAGCGTGTCATTGCCCAAGATGGATCGCGAAGACGCAAACTTCAGTCCCAAGCGACGCAAACTAGATTTCAATCCCTTGCGCTCCGATGATCGATACTCTTCTCTCCCCTCGCGAAGCAATAGCGCGTTTCGTTCGCATAGTCGAGCCGCCAACACCGCCAATTCGCGGGCCCCTACGCCTCGAGGCCAATCCAGCTATGCAGCGACTCCCAGACAAAGCGAATTCGACGGGCCCGAGCCCCTGGTCAGCCACGAGGATCAGCTTGCTCTTGATCGTGATTGGTATGGCGGCGATGAGACTGGTGGGCACACGTTTGGCGACGATTCGCACAACCCCTTCGGCTCCTATGATACGTCGTGGGTCGAGCAGCAGCAGCGAGAGGCTCAGATGATCGAGAAGAAGGCGGGGAAGCATATGAATGCGCGCCAGCTGCAGAGACAGAAAGACAACGATGCGTGGGAGACAAATCGCATGCTCACCTCTGGCGTTGCGCAACGGCGCGACCTACGGGACGACTTCGACGACGACAACGAAGCCACGCGTGTCCATCTGCTGGTGCATGACCTGAAACCTCCGTTTCTGGACGGCCGCACTGTCTTTACCAAACAGTTGGAGCCCGTACCCGCCATTCGGGACTATCAGAGCGACATGGCCGTGTTCAGCCGGAAAGGTAGTCGCGTTGTAAAGGAGCGGAGACAGCAAAGGGAACGCCAAAAGCAAGCGCAAGATGCCACAAACATGGCGGGTACTACGCTTGGGAATCTGATGGGCGTAAAGGAAGAGGAGGGTGATAGCGCTTTGCCCATCGCCACGGAAGATGACCAGGCCAAATCCGGGAACAACAACAAATTCAGCGAAGTGATGAAGAAGAACGATGGGGCGAGCAACTTCAGTCAAAGTAAAACTCTGAAGGAACAAAGAGAGTTTTTGCCTGCGTTTGCAGTCCGCGAAGACTTATTAAGAGTTATCAGGGATAATCAAGTGGTCATAGTGGTGGGCGAAACGGGCTCTGGAAAGACTACTCAACTTACACAATTCCTATACGAGGACGGATATGGAAAGCAGGGGATGATAGGGTGCACACAGCCTCGCCGAGTTGCAGCAATGAGCGTTGCCAAGCGTGTGGCAGAAGAGATGGAAGTAAAACTGGGCGGCACTGTCGGATACGCTATCCGATTCGAGGACTGCACGAGCAAGGACACTATCATCAAGTATATGACAGACGGTGTCCTGCTCCGAGAATCTCTCAACGAGAGAGACTTAGATCGATACTCATGTGTCATTATGGATGAGGCACATGAACGTGCCCTCAATACAGACGTTCTTCTAGGGCTATTTAACAAGATCCTACAACGCCGGAGAGACCTCAAACTCATTGTCACATCAGCCACGATGAACTCGAAGAGATTCTCTGATTTCTTTGGTGGCGCACCGGAATTCATAATACCGGGAAGGACTTTTCCCGTCGATATCATGTTTCACCGGTCCCCAGTTGAGGATTATGTTGATCAGGCAGTCCAACAAGTTCTTTCAATACACGTTTCTATGGGCGCCGGAGATATTTTGGTGTTCATGACTGGGCAGGAAGACATTGAGTGCACCTGCGAACTAGTGCGTGAACGTTTGGATGCCCTTAATGACCCGCCGGAGCTTAGTATCCTACCCATCTACAGTCAGATGCCTGCAGACCTGCAAGCTAAAATCTTTGACCGAGCGCCACCCGGGGTACGCAAATGCATCGTGGCTACTAATATCGCGGAAACAAGCTTGACTGTGGATGGTATTATGTATGTTGTTGATGCCGGATACTCGAAGATGAAAGTTTATAACCCTCGAATGGGAATGGATACTCTTCAAATCACGCCCATATCGCAGGCCAATGCAGGGCAAAGAGCTGGTCGAGCCGGCAGAACAGGGCCGGGAAGAGCGTTCCGACTCTTCACCGAAAAGGCGTTCAAAGACGAACTGTATATACAAACGATTCCCGAAATCCAACGAACCAATCTTAGCAACACGGTTTTGCTTCTCAAGTCGCTGGGCGTCCGTGACCTGCTTGACTTCGACTTCATGGACCCGCCCCCACAAGATACCATTACCACATCAATGTTCGACTTGTGGGCGCTAGGGGCTCTGGACAATTTGGGAGAACTGACGGACTTGGGTGCCAAGATGAATGCTTTCCCCATGGACCCTTCTTTAGCAAAGCTTCTGATTATGTCTGAGGAATATGGTTGTAGCGAAGAGATGGTAACAATCGTCTCGATGTTATCTGTCCCGAACGTATTCTACCGACCAAAAGAGCGCCAAGAAGAGTCGGATGCGGCGCGGGAAAAGTTCTTCGTTCCGGAATCTGACCATCTCACTTATCTCCACGTCTACTCGCAATGGAAATCGAATGGGCATTCAGACGGATGGTGCACCCGCCATTTCCTACACCCAAAGTCTTTACGCAGAGCAAAAGAGATCCGAGATCAGTTGCTCGACATCATGAAAATGCAGAAGATGCAAATGGTCAGCTGTGGTACGGACTGGGATATCATTCGCAAGTGCATCTGCTCTGGTTATTATCATCAAGCGGCCAAGGTCAAAGGTATCGGGGAGTACATCAACCTACGAACTTCAGTCACGGTCCAGCTTCATCCTACTAGTGCACTCTACGGCCTAGGATTCCTCCCGGACTACGTGATATATCACGAGCTGATCCTCACATCGAAAGAGTATATGTCGACAGTGACCTCGGTAGACCCACACTGGCTCGCTGAGCTTGGTGGTGTGTTTTACTCGGTGAAAGAGAAGGGTTATTCGGCCCGGGAGAAACGGGTCACAGAGACGGAGTTTAACAGAAAAATAGAGATCGAGGCAAAGATGGCAGAAGACAAGAAGCGGCAAGAAGAGCAGCAGAGAGTCGAGGAGGAAAGAAAGGTCAAGAAGCCAGCTACAGCAGATAAGACGAAGAAGATCATCACATCTGGCGCAGTGAAGAAGCCGGCGTTGAAGAGAAGGGGTAGGGGTTTTTAAGCTGAGACTAGGTCATATTTTGGATACAATTGTGAGGGGCGTAACGGACACAACTTCAACCGCCAACTTTCCGCACCAAGTTCCTTATATACCCCTACATATAGTCCAGGCGGTGATTGTTTTTTTCTAGCGGCGTACCTCGAACTGAGACTCGCCGTCTAGCAACTCGCGATCTTCCTTGTCTAACTTGACGACGCGAGCGTACCGCGGTCCCTCGTCAATGGCCTTGAGGAATTGCTTGATCGCGTCGGGGCCACCCTGAGCCTCGCCCTCGACCTCAACCGTCGAATTAGCTACCCAGTCAAAGCGGCTTGAATATACCCGGTAAAAATTTACCTTCTCGTTATCGGTGTTGCGACACCATCCCGTGACGCTCAACTTGCTGGCCTCTCTCTGGGTGAAGTTGCGAAAGTTGACGCCTGGCCTGACGTCAGTTTGTTTGGTTGAACACTAACGGTTAGAGACTTGTAGATAGATCATGGTGGTGTCGGACCTTGGACTTGGCCGTGGACTAGGAAATATATCTAGATCATCGGTTAGGTGATTGCGAATACTATGCCATCTACCTACTTACCCTCTGCGACATTTTATGGAGGATTTATTGTTTGGGGAATGTTAAGTCTGACGACGTTGATAAGGTTGACGGGACGTTTAGGTAAGACGCTTGGGAAGCTAACCGAGGCGCTATCAGGGAAATCATTCTACATAGGTACCTGCCTTAGGTAGCTACGGATGTGGGTAATCTCCATACCTACCTACATATTGTAACACATAACCTACATATGCCGTGCTACATACATAGTTGGGTATATCTTAGATAGGAGAAAGCTACCTCGAAGGCGTGCGACCTGACCTACGTGGGAAAAACCCGCCAGCCAACTTAGACGAGTGTGTGCACTTAAAGATAGATAGATCCTACCACAGCTACCCAGCCCATTTTCGCTCAGATGAACACCACTTACCGAACCGCCGCTGTCCGTTCATTTTCCACTTCAGCAAACAGTCTGGGTCAAGGCGCGCATCTGAAAGCTGTATCTTATAAGACAAACTTGAAGTGTCACTTCATTCCGCCCATCTCTCTGTACAGAAACGGCACGCTCCTTGCTCTGAAGAAATTGTATGATGCAGCTGATGTTCCCATCCCTCAGGCATCGTCCGATGCCGAAACTGTGTGGCAACACGCAGGACCTTTCTATACGAGCCATCTGTTTATTAACTAGCCTAGGAGTTGTTCAGGTAGGTACTATATAGGTCCCATAACAAAGATCTACCTACTAAAACGGCCAAATTCGCTCGGCAGCTTGTTAACATAGCGAACAAGACGCTTGATCAAAGTCGACGAGCTGGAGGTCTCTTCAATTAAGCTATATACAGCTTAAGCATAGTATAGTAAAAAGGATAAGGAGATAAAAAGACCAATAGAATTATTAACTGTTTAAGGCATTATAAAACTCCGTCACGGGGTCGCTGTCTTTCATGTCGCTGGGCTGTTACACGGTACTTAAGCGGGACATCCTCGGGGAAATCTTGGCATGGGATGCTGGCTAGTGACGGCAGAGTGGAGACTGGAGAGCGATCCCAGGCTAGCCGTCATTCCTTCTTCTTACAACTTATTTCAAAACACAAACACCAGGCAATGTCCGACACAATAGACTCTATATCCCCGGTCGCGGACTCTGCGCGACCAATAGTCTTTCGCGGCAAGAAACGAAAAACCTATCGACAGCGGCCAGGCACCGAAGCCGAAGACGGAGCAACGGATCCGGTCCCCGACGCGCCAAACGCCACCAGCACCCAAGCCTCGGCTCCCGGTCTTGTCGCGACATCCATTGACAAAGAAGATGACGAGGCGCTGTCCATCAGCGAGGCACTTCGCCTACGAAATGCGCGCAAGTCCAGATTGCGTGGCGTCACCTTTGGCGTGGACAACGGCGCGCAAACCGTGGGGGCCGAGGGAGGAGATGACGAGCTAAGCCTTATGATCCGCGAGGAAGAGAAGAAGGCCATCGAGCAGTCCGTCACAGCAGCAAATAAGCGCTTCGCGCCACAGACTGGGCTATCTGGGGAGATAGTGAACAAGCACATGTGAGTTTCGCCCCTGGAGGAATCAAGTCTGCTTCCCACCCGTGTGCAATGCTGATGGAGCAAGGGAGGAATACATAGAGACCGAACTAGCTAAGCGACATCACATGGCTTCCGATCCTCGGAAGCTCGGACAATCTGATCAATCCGGCGGGACTACGGCACACGGTGAATCGACAACCGACAAGGGAGAGGAAAAGCACACTGCGTTAACGGGCAAGCTGCTCGAGGTCGACCTCGGCGACGAGGCCCGTAGCCGGAACGCCGTCATGACGGATCGCGCCAGGCGGAAATTGCAAGGTTTAGCCGTCGAGGACGAGGAGAGCGCCGAACGGCCGAGGAAAGTCAGGCTCGGGAGAGACGGCAAGCCTTGGAAGCCGCGGAATAGGCGGAACAGCGACGATATCAAGAGAGACCAGCTGGTTGAGGAGATCCTACGGGAGAACAGACGTAAGTCCATACACACCCCTACTATTTGCCAAGCAGATATAAGAGCTTCAGCTAACGACACGACAGTAGACGTATACGAGACACCAACACCACCCCCAGGCACAAATACAGGCGAGGGCGAGGAAGGCGCGGCCGATGACCGGATAGCGGAGGAGTTCCGCCGCGAATTCCTGGACGCGATGGCCGAGCGGCAAAGGCGGAAAAAGCCCGTGGGCCCACCGAGCAAGCCGGGCGCCAAGAAGGAAGAGGAAGTCCTGAAGGGGCCGAAGCTCGGAGGGAGTCGCAACACCCGAGCCGCCATGAGAGACTTGCTCCTCAAGAAGGAGAAGGAGAAGGAAGGGAAGAAATAGAGCTTACCAGTTTCACCGATCCCGACATGATTATACTCGCGCCTCCGAGAAAGAAACGTCTTATTATGAGTACTAGAGGTGCGGATAGCTGCGTATCAAGAGCTGAGCTGAGCTGAGCGAAATACGGCGTCGCCTCGCCTCGAATGATTCGACCTTTGGTATTTTTTACCTGAGAAGAAACTCGCGTACACCGGGTCTGGACAGACGCACGCGGCTCTATGTGACCTACCTACCCCGACGACAAACAATATTGGAAGTCCGTGCTATCTCTTCAATAAGTACATTGTATATTCATGTCTCGCGTACTCGTTCGACGTCGAGAGTTCCCCTTCCTCACAACATGGCTTTCCGGGTTTTTTATAGGCGCTCGCCAGGCAGGCACTAGAATAGCCATCAAGACATTTGTGCCTCTGGCTCGGTGTATATATATCACAGGAATACAGCATTGTCTGATAAAGACAAATCGGGTTACAAGAATTGGGTTTCCATCTCATTAATTTACTCTTGTGCTCATATGCGAAAAAGCGCTCGCTTGGGTGAAACATTGATTCCAGTGCTCGAGAGTTTTCAGATCAGGCATACCCATGAGCGCTGATGATTTCGGAAGCATTTGCATAATATAAACACATTTAAACATTTATTCGCATTTCCACTAAACGTATCTACCGTTAGATCGCCAGAAGAAGAGATAGATTATTATCGTTATCTACCGTTGTGCGTTGTGCGTATGTACGTTGAGCCGCTTACTCCTCCCCGAAATCGAAAAGGGCCATATCCTTTGCAAAGCCCCAATGGCGCTTTCCACCTATGAGAATAGGCATGCCCGAACTCCTATAGACTAAAGCCTTGTGTGTACTTAAATGCAAACCGTTCATCCAGTATGTCCCGCTGGACGAGTTCGCATGGATTGAGAACGTTTATAGTCAATGCAATACGCCAGTGATCCTAACACATAAAAAAAACAGTGATAACCCATCGCAGAAAAACGCCCGTTTCAGAGCTCCGGTTAAAGATCATACCAACCTTAAAAGGGAACCCGTATGCATAGAAAACGATTAATTAAGGGGCTCTTGGGGGGGAGAAAACAAATGTTCAATTGCGCGACGCTCTCTTCCGTTTTCTTCATAAAGTCCGAGTAGGAAAATGTCTGGAATCCACATTGTCCCTCGATGACCGGATACCAGAAAGGGTCTGTCAATTGTAGTTTGACGTGATTCGTGATTCGTCCCTCGAAATTGGTCGGTCTTGCCGTTTGCTGCTGGGTATTTGTGACTCCTGGCTTAGAAAACGGCCCGGCACTTAAGAGGGGTAGATAAGCCTATCGTAGAGAGCCGCATACCTACCTATGCAGTCATGCGAGTCTGCGTGTTAACACCAGGGCGCCACCACCATATCCGTCCCGAGACTGAGTTTTCTATTTGTGGAAAGCGAAGCACCAAAAAATTGAGTATGTCCTGAGAGGGTGACGATGTCTCATCGGATGTCTAATTGGAAAGGCTTATATCGGCCGCCGATCGTGGCGCACCGAGGACATTTCCTACGAGTGCCTTGCTCTTCCATCAGTATGTTAACACAGTCCCGACAGAGACCACATATGCATTCTGTGCAAGCATAGGATTCCCTCAGCTTTGATGTTCGTTGGCATGCCGCACAGTATATATGGACATCCTGAGATGAGTAACTCGGCGATGAGTCCGATAGTCCTACGGTTGCCATGTGGAAGGTCTCTCCGCTTCCTGCGCTCTCCACTGATGGGAAAGGCTCGGGAATCTCTTGAGCAAATGGTGGAGGTGTTAGAGCTTGCTGCAGGGGGGATGCCTGGTAGGCATGGAAAGTTTGAGGAGGAAGTGGTGGCAAAGAAGCTCTATGAATTGAAATAGGGGGAGATTGCGGCACCTGGTATGTTAGATAAGAAGAGTAAGTTCGTTTTTCGAGGCTTACTGGTGTTCTATCCTCGTCAATATCTTCAGTTGCCGAAGCTGCTGCATCAATCAGGTCTTCCCAGCGTTTGCCATAGTCTGCCGAGGGCTCAACTGAATGCGCCTTGCGGTCGGCTCCGCCAGGCATGAGATGGTCGTCGTTCTGGATCCGACGAAGCCAATCCGCAGCTGTGCCGCGGGATTTTTGCTTCCTATGGCTGCTGCGCTTGGTGATAGACTGTTTTCTAGGCCGGTGAGGGCCCAACGATCGCTGCAACGGAGGCAGGGTGGAAGATCGCCCTGGTGGTGAGTTCGAAAGAATAGAGGGTAGTAGCTCTCGCCGCCCCGGCCCCGCATTCAGCCGAGGGAATGGCTCGCTGGTCGGCTCGACACCGTACTGTATCGGAGGTAGCTCAATCGTGCTCCGGGGAATTTTCCTCCCCTCTGTGTCGGAATGCCACCCCTTTAGGGCCCTAGTTAGTTGGGCTACAGGTGATGTTGGCGGCCAGGAGGGGCATACAGTTTCCGAGTCCCATTCCGTCTCAAACTTATGTTGCCCGCCTAATTGAGCCAAGGCTGCTGCAGCACTTGCAGCAGGAAGCTGCGAGCCACCTGCACGTTCGTCGTAGTGCCTCGGCGTGACAGGCGCGCTCGACTCATCACGGAAGAAGGCATGACGGTCGTGCGGGTAACCTTTTGTCGGGTCGACGCCCGATTGAGGTGGGCCGGCGGAGTTTTGAGCCTGTGGTCTTTCAGAGGGCGGGGTATTGATCATGAGTAAGAAGCTCTCTTCTGTCGCCGGGAGCTTTGAGATGTAATGCTCAGGATGGGCTCGGCGAATATGCTCCTGCATCGAACGATATCGCTTCTCCTGTTTATCGCAGACGGATAGCCAGGTTAGCCTAGCTAGGCCTCTAGCTGCATGTGCATTGTCCAAGGTAGGGGATTTGAAAGCGAAGTGAGGCAAGATAGACTTACGCCGACGCATCGCTTCCGGCAACTCGAGCCATCCTGGTTGCGCAGCGGGCAAACAACCTCATTGTTGGCATCGGTGATAGAAAAGGAGGATGTCAGGGAAGATCGAGGCGGCATCTTGAGCTGTTGCTCAACCCCACCATGCGCTGGCTGGTCGGGTTGGAAGCGGGGGGTTCTCGTGAGATTGATTGATACGCTGTTGTCGATAAGCTCTGAATTGATAGCTATGTACCGGTAGAGTGTAAATCGTGGTTGTCCGATGCTAAGCTTTTTGGCATTTGACGTGGAAATCCGGGTTGAAATTGTCGCAGCCCTACCGAAGCAGCTGCAAGCTTCCTCCTAGCTGTCCGAGGTGTTACATGGACTGTTTCGAGAGTTTGCTTGGGCAGGAGTTGGCAGGTAGGTGTAAGTAGAGGTAGGGAGGAAGTGACTGGAGACGGCGGGGTGGTCAGGTATTCTTGGGGGAGGGGAAGTCTGGCTGAAAGCAGCAATGCCCGTTTGGGAGGTACTTCGAGCTTAGGCTTAGCGAGTCGTCGCCACAGCGCAGTCAAAGGCAGCACGGCACTACAACATCCGCTGTACTATCTGCACCCGTGGATTTGGTAAAGAACCCGGACAATGAGCGTGCGGACCCACGGGCTGTTCTGGCTGAGCCTAGGGCTCGTGTACGTACCTTACCTTTGGATATATGAAACAGCTATAATCGAGGCAAACTACACTACAGCTGAAGAAAAACGAATGGTCAGGCACCTGTCGACGGAACTTAACGAGATAGGTGACGGCGGAATAGGGTTGTGGTAGCTTGAACAACCCTTCCAGAGACGGCGGCTGCAGTTCCACGGCTCCTGGTAGACAAAGACAAAGACAGCTTGCCTGTTCCTTTCATTGGCTGTCTGCCGTCGATGGTGTGAATAACCAGCTTCCTTTCTGACTCGGTTGAGGATCGACCAGGGGCTTGCCACCGACGGTTGGCTCTTGCTTGTCGAGGTGGGACCTCCATCCCACCGAGAGCAAACACATGTGGAAGCGGGAGACAACCGGATCGATTGACGAATACAAAGGGCATTTAATGGCCTGTCTAGGTAGGTATCACATAGTTGGGCAGCGTGGGTTCTTTGGGGCTTTGGGGCTTTGTGGCTAACTCGGGAGGTGCTGGCACCCGTCAGAGCTTTGGATCTGCTTTATTTGGAATATTATACAGCATACAACAAAGCTTCCTCGGGGAAGCTCTGGATCAAAGGTCCACGGGTGTCAGGTGTCGTGTGACATGGGTAGAGCTACTCAAAGGGGAGCTGCTGTCTCGCAACACAATGCCGTCAGTATCACCCCGCCGTTTGCCTACCTACCTAGGTAAGTACCTTAGTAAGTACCTGGGCAGGTCCATATTACTCCATGCAGTACTTTCTATTCTGTGCTTTGGCATAGATAATTGGGTCTATCGCTCTGGCTGTCGATAAGAACAGCGAAAGGCGGGTCTGCTGCATGACCTCACCTGGTGCTCGAGTCGAGGTGCTGCTGTTGCTTGCAGAAGCTTGAAAAAGAGGGGTTCTGCGAGTGGGTAATGTGATGCCGGAATCCTGGCACCTATTTTACCCAGTGAACCCTGGCCTGTCTCCGAGCTCTCGGATTGGCCGAGGTAGAAGAAGCTTGGAGGTGATGCTTAAAATGGCGGGGTTACGTTACTGCAGAAAATGGAAGCTCTTTCGGGGCGTGTAGCTACAGTAGGTACGATCCCTGCCAGCACCATATAAAACCAAAACCAAACTTCTTATTGGGTCAAATGGGAGCTTCACCAGTTTGTGCTTGTTCAACGCAGCCTCTTCCTCTCCCTACCAAGACGAAACCAGCGCGGATCATTTACGATACAATTGGATTCAGATACTGTCAAGACAGTCGGACATAAGCGACAACGCGTCTCGAATTGCTTACATCTCGGTACTGCAAGTGGTCTCGGGGCCTGGGATCGAGATCGGAAAACTGCCAAGGTTGTGGTGCAGTCAAGTAGCCGGTGTTCAATGGCTCATGGCATTGGATGTTGGTTGGTTACTTTGGAAGCTAGGTCGGCGAACAACCCCAAAGTTGGCTTTCCATTTTAGCAAAGCAAGCAAAGCTCGTCGATAGCTCAACTGGCCCCCTGCTGCACCTCACCCTGCTTGCCTTATCTTGCATTGGCGTTTGTTATAGGGTGTCAGCTTCAGAGTACACATGTAGGTACCCACTCGGCAGTACATACCAGCAACACCCAGCTTAGGTAGGTAGCGTAGGTACCTCTTACTTGCCAATAGGGATGTCTTCCACCTTAGCGCCCTTCAACACCACATGTGCAGCGTCCATCCAGCCTTGAACAAGGATATATACTTGTAGGTATAAATCTCAATCTTCCACACATCTCGTTCTGAGTACCACGGAAAATTAAGAGTGTGCATGCTAGTAGCGATCGACCGAGTTGATGGGAAGATCTGTTCTCTTTCTGATTTATTGCTTATTGCCGAGAAACGACCCGACTCGCCCCTAACCCACTCCCCCAAGGTTAGTCGTGTACTAAGCTCGATGAGGGCCTAGAATGCTGAAGCCGCCTCGGTGCTAACTTAGGTAGGTGGACACGATTTTGGTAAATATGGGGAAGAGGAGGTTCCAAAGGGCATGCCGTGCGGTTTATCGATAACCCCATACCGTGAAGATCTACTGTCCTGGTCTCTATCCGGGTAAGTGGGCAAGCAGGGTAACGACTCGGGCCTTCTTAGCCCGGGTTCATTACCCCTTGCAGCTCATTGAGGTGGAAGCTATTTCGCTAAGAGCTTGTGCCGAATGGTGTCGTTATCATGTAAGCCTAAGAGACTTCTAGGTTTCATGGATATAGGTTTACAACATCACGAACGCACTTCCAAGATTGTTGCGTGAATATGAGGCCACTTACCTAGGTTTCTCCGCCTATATGCCTGAATACTGATATAAATAGGAACCGAGTATTGAAGAAACCGGTAACAACGTCCGCATACAGCGAGGCCCCGATGACTATGGTACTACCGGCAACTTTGTTACAATAGCATGGGCTGAAGTCGATTGTTCCGAAATAGACTTGCTGCTGTAGACGCCTTCCGAAGTTGTTGCTGTGAGAATCTTCTGATTATTGAGGAACAGTCAACTCATATTTACACATCTATACTTCCTAGCGATACTCTACTCTTTTTACCTCTCGTGTTTTACTTCGATTGAGCTACAAGTCGGTGGTAGACATTCAAATCGGACTGAGGCCGTTGCAATTGAGTCAACTTTTTCTAACCCTGGATGCTATGCTTATACCTTTAAAACCTAAACTCCCCCAGATTTATGAAGCACCTAATAATCCCGCTCGTAACCCGTGTTACTCCAACACTTTATAGCGTGGCGTCAACGTTGCCCCTGTCATAAATGTCCTTCGTCGAGGAATTCCGTCTCCCTCTAACCCCGGCGGCCTTGGTCATATACAGTCCAGCATCTCAGATGTGTGTATATTAAGCAAGATAACTCCTCCAACCCCAGTACGCGGCGGCAACAGTTCCTAATACCATGGCCCATCTCCTTATACCCGTACGGATCTCGCTCCTGAAGATCTCCTCCATGGCTTTAGAGTCGTTAGACCGCGGGAAATCGATGCCCTTTGGCACTTCGCAGTCAAGCGCCTTGCACTGTAATATTCGAAGTCAGTAAGCGCCATCTTTAGTCTACTATATGCAAGTGTCCCAGAAGCGTAGAAAGCTTCTCCAGCATAATTATCGCCCGCAGGGGACATTTCTTGCCCCGAAGACCGGAACGAGGGGACAAATAAGATTGAGAATTACTCACCAATGGCTCCCAGCCGTCCCTAACATCGAAGAACACCAGCTTCTCTGGGGGTACGTGCTCTTTGAGGAATGCAAGATGTCTCTCCCACACCTGACCCTCCTGTGCACCACCGCCTGTCTGCTTCCTTGATGGGAATACCTCGCCCCAACGACCATCACGCATCGCAGTTGTCCAGGCGCTGAAGTGACGCATCTAAAAAGAACTTGTCAGCAAACACTCTTGAAGTTCAATATTCGAACGACAGTAGGTGACTGTTATCAAAAGAAACGAGTCCCGTGGCGACATCTCTCTATATAGGTTGTTAAAAAAATAGAATAAATCTTACCGGGTTGTTGAACATTAACACGATACCAAAGAACCAGACTTGAGCGTTGCTCGCAGTCTTGTCCAGCGACTCGGCCCATTTGTCCGAATCTCGGACCGTGCAGATGACTTTGGCATCCGGGTACAGTTTCATCAACTCCGGGACGAAGACACAGGCCGGCGTATCCGTGACCGCTACGTAGCCATCCATGAGCTGCTTCAGTTCGCTCAATACGAACTTCTCATCTTCGGCGCTGTGAATTGGCGTGCGCCTTAAGATCCTGGTCCATGTCTTTATATTGTAACTCTCGCCCTTGCTGACCTGAGTGCCGCAGTGATGTACCGGGCCGTCGAGGAGGATCGAAAGAGCCTGGCTGAACGATGTTGTCCCGGTCCGAGGTAGCCCGGCTCCAATTACCTGGAGTTTCTTCCCGGGCTGTGGCCTGGACGCCTCTTGACCCATATTCAAAGGCGAGAAGAAAACTTCTGTTGTCCGATAGTGTATTACGGAGAGTAAGTCCCAATGTAAAGTGCGATTTGATCTTTCGGCGCGTTTCGCTCAGTTGCGAAGGGGACAATAGTCGTTGGAAGCTGAACTATTTTGGAACCACAAAAACAACCAACTTGTGAGGAAGCAGGCAGGCAGCGGGCTTTTATATTATTCAGAAATATGCAGATAAGATCTCTTACTAAGTCTTCAGGACTGTCATGGGAAAGTTTATGGAATAGACGTTACATAGCCAGATTGATGTGCATGGTTTTATGACGCAAGGCAACGGACCCTGCAGCACCCCGTGAAGGATTCGGGTTGCTCGCACAATGTTCCCAGTTGTCAGATAAGTATATGGAATAAAAGTAGACAAGCATGTTGCAATCCTTGCCCCCGAAGTTGCCATTGGACCAACGGATTCCGTAAGCTCGAAGTTCAAGTGCCTGGGCGTGTAGCAGACCCATTGAAATGCCGAACTACACTAAATACCCGCCTGCAGTAGGCTGGAGATACGAAATGTCTCGACTTTTCTATCTTCTGGGGTTTCTGTTTCACGCGGGATCCAGTCACCGCGGTACACTACGGGCGCTCGCCGCTGGTTGGTATGATTTGGTACCCTAAATTTCACTTGGGATAGTGTCGTCCGAAATATAGGAATTGTATATTTAGATATGCACAACGCACTGAATCCTTTTCAGCGCACTGACTGCACCCCTATATTCGAATGGAAAATCTGATGGACGATCAGAAGAGAAACATGATGATCCATGGGTGGGGGCGCACTGGCACTGCCGCATGAGATTACACAGCAAGTTGGTATTATGATTCGAATCAGTTATGAAGCTCCCTGTCTTGGCGCTTGGCGCAGCTGAAAAGATTTGCACTAGTCTCTTTCACAACGCTGTGGACGTTTACGATATGACTTGTCCGGCGTTTAATTGTTTCAACATTCGTAGTTATCGTTATTTCTCCTATCTACGTATGTTTATCAGTAGTAGTGATGTATCCTCCTCGGGAGTTTAGAAGGGCCAAGTTGTTTGTTAGCCATGGTTTGTGAACGGGATCTTTATATCACCGGCAGCCGATTATGAAAGGTAAGACGCGGTGATCGACAGCTACCGAGTTGAGCCCCAACCGCGCGCAAGGGACCGACAATACCATGGTGATCATCCTAGCCTTATTATCTGCATCCTGTGTACTGAGTACGTACATAGTAGCTTAGCTGACTGGACCGGACCGGACGATCCTCGTGCCTGGGCATACCTTCCATCGCCGACCACAAGATTGCGATCAATTGCTAATATTAAGTCCTAATCTCATACATTTATGTCAATATACTTTGTAGATAGAATGGTAGCATGAGCATATCACTAGTGTGGTTGTATAGAAACATTCCATTGACTGCGGAAGTATTCGTCGTGTTTGGGAGAGGTGTAGCACCAGGAAATGGATTTTACATGGAATTTTTGCTGAAAGGGCTTGGCCACGCTGAATAATTAGCCTTTCGCGGCGTTGTGTGGTTCATCGTAATAGCATCGATGTGATTGCCTTACCACTGGTTTGGTAGGTATAGTATCGCAGTCTAATTGAGGGTTCAGTAAAATACATTATGCTGTGCTACCATCGTCAGATTGCAACATTAATGGGTAGTAGAACATTGTCGATTTGTCAGTGCTTGGCGGCAGGGTCTGGGCTAGTGATTGTACCCGCTTCATACGTCAATACGGCCTTCATAAAGCTACCTATACGCAGTACAATACCTAGGTATAATAGTTGCCCAGGCTGGTAGCATAGGCTCGGCACCTACTGCATCATCTCGTAATCCTTAGAAGAGAGGGCATATAAGCTGACCGGCTCGAGCGGTACGATACTATGTACGTAGGTAGTTGGGGACATTACGTGGCCTCGATGACAAAAATGGGTAAAGTCGGAATTTAGTGGCTAAGCCTATAACGATTCATGGATATTGCTCTTTATTTACAGTGAAATATATACTTAGACTACGGAGTATTCGTTCTATGTTACAACAGGGTGTATTAATTCTGTAACGAGGACCGCTTACTACTCATACCTAGTTGTCCTGACGGACGTCGGTTTGATCAGGGGGTTCTCATACAATACTAGACCAAACAGAGGCCCAAAGTAGGATTATTATGTCCGGCTTCGGTACCGACTTGACACTTAACCCAGCCAAAGTGCCTAGGTCGATAAGGAAATAAGAAAACGTTCTACAAGTAGCTAAGTAAATACATACGATAGCAATAATTGATTACAAGATGGTTGTCATCGAGACCGAATATTCTCGCCAAGGAGGCTTCTTTACGTAGACTACATAGATAAGCAATTGCCAAGCGAATTAAGTCCCTAGTTTCCTCAGCTGACTTATCTAGCGGTAGTTAGGCGGCTAGAGTATATAGTACACTAGGTACACTATTGGAGGTACTTGGCGCCTCGCGTCGTACGGTTGGGTCGAGCATTGGTATGAATATTATATTGCGTCTAACTATACTGATTAGCTCTATGGTTCACGCATGCAATTTAACCAGCCTCCATTCTGCAGAGCAACATTGGACTACGGCATATTCGAAGATCTTGGGGTTGTTCGGAGCCGTTCGAGAGATCTAACGGGCGAATTAGAGCCGGACCCCGGAGGTAAGCGCCGGGGTGGGAATCAAGGTTTTGAATGCATCAGGGTAGCAGGCAGGACAGGGCATAAACTGAAAAGTCGATGTGTCATGCTTGGTTCAGCTCGATTCCTACCACGCCTGTCAGCTTGCTATATATACTCGACTGCATGTGCGAAATAAAGAATTCGCAAAGAATAAAACTCGTGAAGAGCTTCTAGCAATTAACATAAGCAGGAGTCAATTGTAGGGACTCATTCTTGTTACTTAGTGAAACTTGTATAGAGAACCATTTCTCAACCAACCTTGAAGGTGCACCTTGGTAGGTACTTACGTACTAAGGTACCTACAAGTACCTACCTAGTAGGTATAATGCGCCACGCGGTCGTAGCGGCTTACTTCTAAATAGCGTACAAGTATACCTACTACCTGGGTAGGTGGTACCGACTGATATTCGTGGACCAGCCCACGACAGCAGCTGCAAGATCCGCAAGGGTCGAGGCCGGCACCTGCGTCGTTTGGCTTACATCTCGTCTACACTTACCATCTTGTGTCCGATTCGTAAAACATTTGAAACAATCAGGTTATTAACGTCCGCCTCATCCTCCTCACCATTGGCTACGTAGGACCTACATGTGACACGACCGACAAAAAGTAATAAGAAGAAGACATTTGACGACCTACCCGGATACTGTATTCACATCTCTCCGTTCACTTAACGTTCACTTGACACAATTGCTCTCGATTGAACCAATCCACAATCGGATTTCTTCCAGCCCATCATCCTCTATATGGATATACATATTCCTTTCTCCATCGTGACCGCACGTACTCGCTCTCGATAGTAAGACAATACCTTAAGTGAATGAGCGTTGGACGAGCCCAAGACAATTACTTTCAACCCTCATGGCGGCTTTACTGTGCGTGTGTACGTATGTACGTATATGTGCGCGCATCTAGCTGATCAGCCGCTGCCGTGTGTTTCGATCTCGGCATTGTTTCTTTTCTTGTCCCTGCGAAACCCGCATTGACCCCGTCGCTGAACTTTCTATAAACCTTGTTCTTCCGATGTCTCTGAAGTGACGTGATCCTCCAGATCCTCCACTCCCGAACGCACTCGTCAGCAAGCCTCTTGTATACGGGCCAAATGACTCTCCGCCATACTCTGCGTCTTACGAGGAAACTCGCTCCAGTACAACTGTCATCAAAACACCGGATTGATCCATCATGGCATTGACCGTGAAGCACCTTAACTCAGATTCATCTTTCCTGCTCTCTTTCGAGCCAGTTATACCCGAGTCTGTGGCGGACTCGGTCATACCGCGCCCCTTCACCATACTGCTGGATCCATGGATAACGGGCCCGTCAACTATATTCCATCCCCGGATTTCCATCACGTCACATAAGCATCCGGCCTGCATATCATCGCTCACGGAACTATCACAGCCTCCCGACCTTGTTGTTATCAGCCAGCACAAGCCGGACCACTGCAATGAGGCTACGTTGCGCCAGTTGCCGGCGCGGGGCAAGACACTAATTCTTGCTGAACCTGCATCCGCACGTATAGTCAAGAGCTGGAAACACTTTGACAAGGAGAAGATCCGGATCATCGACCGATGGGAAGACCCAAGAATAATGGGGAAGCAGTCCGTAATACGAATTCCGGTCCCACCCTTGCAACCTGGTGGCCAAGAGGGTGAAGTCACTGTCGCCTTCATCCCCCAAAAGCATGATCTCGCCGGGCTGCACGGGGCCATCGGTATTACGTACAGATCACCTCCTACACATGACCTGATCAAACAAGTGCCCCTAGCTAAAGTTCTCACGCCGCCTTCAACACCGGAATCGTATATCCAGCAATTCGCCAACGCGGAAGGACAGTTATCCGCCATAACACCGACAGGAGATACATTCCTGCTGCCTCCCACTCCCCCCATGTCCCCCATGTCCCCCATTTCGCCCATTTCACCACAGTCGTTACGATCCATCCGCTCTGTTTCTACTCTAATCGCATCACCAACACATTGTCTATATAGCCCTAGCTTCCGCCCGGCAACTTCCCGGAATGAGAAAGCTCTACCGCCGAGCCCTTATAGTCACAGCCGGCCAATCTCACTGATTTTCTCACCTCATGGGATACAGTACAGTTATATCGCTCCTTATGCGACATCACACCTCGTCGCCGAGGCCGCGCTACCACTCACGGCGCTTCTCCATTGCATGGATAGCATCAGCAATCCCTGGTGGCTCGGCGGCAATATCTGCGCCGGTGTGCCTTGCGGCGCCGAAATCGCTTCGAAACTAGGGGCCAGGTTGTGGATAAGCGCGCACGACGGGGAGAAAGACGTCCGCGGTTTGGCGACGGGGCTTCTCAAGACACGGCGGTGGAAAGACGAGGAGATTCGAGGCGCTCTCGAAAACGGACTTGATGGGTCTTTAAACAGTCGACAGGGGGACAACATCAACGTTCGGGAGAAAACCAAGGGCACGCGACAAGGTGATTACACCGAAATATTACGGCTGGGGCGTGGTGAGGAGATCCTCGTCTCGGGAACAGGGCGGTTGTGGCGCAGTATTGCTTCCGACGACAATATCCAGTCGAGCGTAAACCTTGCCAAAGAATTACCACCACCGCCTCTTTCCCTACCGAAAGACCAAGCAGCTGCGACTAGAATCAAGCATCAAGGAAAGCACAAGAAAATGCTAGAGACGCTAGTGTTGCCTATAGTCCAGGATTCCATGTCGCCTAAAAAGATGGGCATTTACAAGGCTCTTAGGACTCTAGACTTGATCAGACCATCACCAAGGCTAGTTATAGACCATGAGGTGGCGAGCGAGGTAGACTTGCCGGAACGCCCTGTTCAAAGTCCCTCCGGGACGAAGATTGAGGGGACGACGGAGACGGCTGTGGTGGATGGCACCGCACCCAAGAGCGATTCGAGTGGTGACCGAGCCGTGAAGTTCGCAGCTTAGTTTTGACCGATGTGGCACGAAGGGGGCTTGTATATGCCTACTCTCTTGACAGGTATTCTTGTTGTTGTATTTCTCTTGGTTCTTCTGTTCATTGCGACGATAGGCAGCCATACGACATGGCGTGGTGCGACTTATTCATCATATGAGGTACGGAAAGGGGCGGGGGCAGGTCTTCTTTATCAGGTCAACAGGTCGGTTTAGTGATACCATACGCAGGCGGCACGGGGAAAGGCGTTAGGCTAGGTTGTTTTTCTGGCTTCATGTTTACGGCCGACTTCAGTTCTTTCGGTGGCGTTCAGGTGGTGTGCGATGAAGTATTGGAAGTAGATAGAAATCTCACGGACGACTGGATGGTTTCTCACACCAAGCAAAACGAGACTTGAGTGTGTAACTTTTCTTCTTGCCTTGGAATTCGGGAGCACACATAGCTACTTGCATACTTCATTAGTTGCCAGGGGCAAGGGCACATTCTACAGAAAATACGAAATCCCCTTTCAACTTGCGCAAAGCAAACAGTCGCGAGATGCAATGAATATTTTCTGGCTTTCAACCTCACAGAGGTATTTATGATGTACCTGATCTAAAATCCCATCCTACCCGTCGAAGCTCGTCGGAGGGAAAGAACCTAATGCAGATACACCCATGATCTTATGAATTACTTCTCTTTCATATGACCTTCCCACTTCTCTTGCTGGAATTCATTATCATCATCATCCCTTCAAGGTGGAGGGTATCTTTAGCGGTATCTCCGTATATCCCAATCCTGAGGTATGCTTTCCAGTTCAGATTGCAACGCAAATATCGGTGGCCTACGAGCACCAAATTTGCAAACCCTGAAAGCCAAACCCAGTTTCTCACCCATACAAGTACATATGTCCGAGTAATGCCATCTCTGTGGGTACCTGATTTCACTCTGGGAATTTGAGCGACCCGATTCATGGACGAATATATATATAGTGTCCCGAGGAAGAGTGAGGCAATATTACTTCAGCTGCTTCAGGATCTCAACTAGGAAGTCCTCGAACCCTAGCGTGATATAACCATCGCGATCATCATCGTACTTCTTGAATACATCGGTCATGCGCTTGAGACTGATACAAGCCTGGACAAAAAGATCAAAGCTCATGACGCCTTCGCCACGCTTGTCGTAGGTGTTGAACAATAGCTCCACAAATCCGGGACTCAGGCGGTAGCGGAAGGCAACCAGAGCGTTGGTGAACTCATCGAGGCTGATATTGCCGGAGCGATCAGCATCAAACCTATCGAACAGCGTGCGCCACGAGGCTAGGAACGACCACAGCCCGCAAAACTCATCGAACCCGATTGTGCCTGATCGGTCGCTGTCGAACATTCGAATCATCATGCGCACCGTCTGCGGGTCGAAGGCTGTCCAGTCACCGTTGACTAGTGCAGCCGATAGTTCACGCTCCGAGAGCTGCCCCGTACCTGTTGTATGTGGTCACCATGGTTAGCGCTGCTTGACATTACGCCTGGTCATGTGCGTCACATGATGGAAGCTCATGTGCCTGCGTGGAGTCGGCTATCTGCAAGACCCGCAGAGACAATTCAATGTAGACTCGATATCTTGCGTCATGCGCGCAATCTACACCGTGTTCCACGTTCACCAGGGAAGTGACTAGAAATGGGGGGGATACGTCCCAACGTGATAGAGAGACACTTACCATCTTTATCTACTGCGCGAAACAATGGCAGGAGACTGGGGTCGGCGACGTTGTCTTGGGGCACCGGCGAAGCTGGGGGTCTGTTCGAAGCAGGCGGCCGGTTGTGCGCCGATGGACGCGGGGCAGTGGCCTGGGGGGGCGGCGACATCGATGCATGCGACATGGAGCCGTAGTGTGATTGGTCTCGATGACTTGACTCGTGCCTTCGGCTCGGGTAAGTTTCGTGGCGGGAAGGACCCGGAATCGGGGCCGGGACTGGAGGCGGCGGTTTAGACTGGTAGTGCGAAGGTGCAGGTCTGGCACCGCCTTTCTGTAGATGGAGGAGCTGAGTGTCAGCTATATCGCGTACAGCGCCGCTTTGTGCGCTTGTGGGACAGGGTGAACTAGGAACTCAGGGTCTGCTGTGACAAGGTGTAGACGCAAGCAGTTATGATCGTTGCTTGCCGGATATATAGAGAGGAGAGAAGTAGATAGAGAGCACACGAACCTGTTCCGGCTCTGCGAACCTACGGAGCGATGTTAGTCTTGTTGTCTAGTGTCTGATCACCAACAGGCAATCCTTTGTTGTGTCACATAGGCGCCTCCCGACAGAAGGGGGCGCCATAGTATTGTCATAGGGTCCAACCATAGGCAAAAGACAAGGAATGGGGATTGCGATGTTGGTGGGGTAATGCGATTCACGGGATTGCAACTCACCTTGGCAGTTCGTCTGGGTTGTATGGCCTGTTGTATGCCATCTTGGAGGCTGTTCCTCTCCGCGGCAAGAGAACGGACGGGAAACGAAACAAGCAAAAGCGCCTTCGAACTATAGATATTGAGTAGAAGTGAAGTGTCAGTTAGGTTTATTGGATTAAGTGCGCAGGGAAAAGAAGACTGATCGTTGAGGTCTGGGTCTCATGGGAGGTATTGAGAAGGGTGTGACGAGGAGGGAGCGTGTTGTTTTATTAACTACATCTATTACCTACCCACCCACCTTACCTACATAGTACTTAGTTATCAGTAGGTAAGGAGGGGTCAGCTGCAAGACTGGGTACTTAGAGGTACCAACTCCTTCCTCCGGACACCCACAGCACATCTACTACCTACCTAGGGAGTACCTACAGCTGATTACCTACCTAAGGTAGATGGGACCTTCCGGCATCGAACGGCATTCCACTAGCCGTAGCAGCAGTTTGCAGATGGGGTGCAGCACTAGAAACCCACTACTCAGCTTAGGTGCATCCCTGACTGAGTGAATGAATGACTGCGCAAACATGGATACTATCCGCAGCCTTGCAGGACTCTGTCAAGACCAAAAGTAGCCGCAATCTTCCCTGCAACAGCCAGCAACAGTAGGCAGATATATTTCAGCCGACATCATTGGCGCTTACAGTCCTGACCATAAGAGCGTAAGCATGGTTCCATGGTTTACCAGTGCCGCCATTACATAATGAGCAGGGCAGTGCCTAAACCCCAGGCTCTGCCCCAGGGAGTGTCGTGGACCCACTGATCGAAAAAGATGGCTGACGGCACGGATCGAAAAGGGGCATTACGACACGGCAGAAGCAAAACGGGGCGACGCCTTCGTTAGACTGGGGAGAGGAAAAGAAAGAAGAGCTGGAGAAGGATTTGCCGCGTGGTAGAAGCCAAGGCGCCTTACAAGGTTGACTATGCGCCGGGGCTGTGTACAGCTGAAGCCCAGTCCGATATAGACTAACTATACCATATACGATGGTCAGATCTCCTTTGTTAATATACCTAGGAGGAGCAGCGAGTTTCCGGTAATTCTGGCTATGCGATTCGATCATCTGGTAAGCATATATCTTGGCTGATGAAGAATGCCTGGATCCGCGACGTCGAGCCCTCATGCAAGACGAGAGATTCAGGCGTTATGGCCGGCTAAGCGAAGCGCATGGCGTCGCGTCGCTTTGATTCATCGCCCCGCCGGCCTGACGATCTCCCATCAGCATACAGAGCCTCATTCCTTACTCATTCCTAGGCAGGCCACATTCTACGCGCGGCAAAATCCGGGGAGACCGTTGGCCCGCTCGTACACCAATACAAATCGTGCCTCTTGCTCACATATGTAAAGGCACCACGTGAGCTGTAGTGTAAGATAGGTGTCGAGGATCCATAATAACGGCCCTGCTGCAAGTCAAAAAGGCCAAACCCGGTAAGGACGGCACCCGATGTCCGGAGGCGGAACCCTATCCCTAAAGACTCAATTCGTTAGGCCGGTGACGTGATGCCACATTACCGAGGACCCAAACAAAAGCGTACGGCTGTCCCGCAGAGTTGGGTCTCTTGGCACCGCTAATTAAGGTACCTGGAGCAATAATGTACCTACGTAGTATGTATTATTAATTGGGTATCCAAGCCATCCACAGTCAGATGTGTCACAACCAGTTTTCGAGCCTCCAAGCCACTATCAAATCACTCTCAAGAATACATTAGACGTAGATATTATTTGCTGGCCATGACAGAGACGAACGGAGTTGTTGTGGACGCTGCGGGCCACCTTTCCACATCGCCGAATGAAGAGTTTTGGATATTTGGCTACGGGTACGTAGGGCGCTTTCTTAGCATATCATCCGACGCCGTATAAGACAACAGCCAACAACTAAATTAATTCTCGCCCGATATTGCTAACCAACCTACAGAAGCCTGATATGGAAACCCCCGCCGCATTATGGTGAGTTGGGCACCGCCAACTCCACTGTAGAAGCAAGGGCAAGGGACTGATATGAAGGCTGTGAATCATAGACAGACGGATACCAGGCTGGGTGACTGGCTATGTGAGGCGATTTTGGCAGGTATGATGAGTCAGAGCAAACACTCTGTTACCCCCTTTTTACCTTCATGATATTCATTCGTACGGGACTAACCTCTAGCTCAGGCAAGGTACTTACCTTTCCACGCAGCAAGGGAACCCGTCGGCTCCGAGTAAACAACACAGGGGCAACTATTCTGTCTTTGCCGACAGACTAGACTAACACAACCAACCAGCCAGGACCACCGCGGAACGCCAACCGCCCCTGGGCGTGTCGTAACACTAATCGAGCGTTCCTTCTGGGCGGCTTTGGCGGACGCCCACGACAGCGCGCCGGAGAAGGTCTGGGGGACGGCGGTGCGTGATTCCCTTAGTGATTTGCCAATAATCACTCTCGAAACAGGGATGACTGACTCCGAGCGCCGCAGTACCGTATTAAAGCGGAACACGTAACCGAGGTTGCCGAGTATCTGGACATCCGTGAGATCAACGGATACACAATTCACTACACGCCGTTCTACCCGGCCGACGGGTCCGCGCCCATCCGCACGCTCGTCTACATCGGGACACCGGACAATGACCAGTTCGTCGGCCCCCAGGATCCGCAGGTCAGTACTCACTCCTATGTCCCTTATGCCCCCCTCTTATGAAGTGTCTTGGGAGTTGTCCCGACCAAGAGTTTTCTACTTTTATTACTTCCACCAACCTCTGAAACTTCGATATTGTTACCTATAAATGGCACTTACAGACTCTGAGTGTGTGAACAGGCCCTCGCCGAACATATCGAGCGGAGCGAAGGCCCAAGCGGCCTGAACCGTGACTACCTCCTGGAGCTGGAGAAGGCGCTCGGTGAGCTCAGCCCGGAGAGCGGGGACGCGCACGTCACAGACCTGTCGGACCGTCTGCGCGAGATCGAGCGGAAGATCAAAAGCGGCGACGTCAAGGCCGATGTCCACGGGCCACCGGAGCACGTGTCGCATGAGTTCGCGAAGGTGAGCAGCGTAGATGAGCAGGAGGAGACGGAAAAGGCGTGAGTAGGGGAATAGAGAGGCGCTGAGGAGAGGATACGTGGTGCTAGTCACGACATTAAACATGATATACATCGCTGCCCATAGACTAAGAGAATATGGAGCTAGGCACGTATCAACAGTATACAAACGTGCATGAGCGAGCGCTTATTCATAAGGGGTCAAGTTCCTGGGAGTAATCAGGTGCTTTATTCAAGCCCCTTCCCACCAATTTCCTCCTCAATGTATTCCGCTACGTACACTTGAAACATCTTATCCCCCTTAACGTGTCCGATTTAACCCTTTCCCACAACATGTGCTAGCCCTCGAGCCTCCCAGGCTCCACCCTCCTCCCAGTCTTGAAATTCGTTAAAGATCGTGTGGTCATGAGTGTCATGCAAAACAGTGTAATAAGGGAGAAAAATAAAGGCAAGGAATGTAAGCATTGCTAAAAGATTGGGGAGCAGACTGGCGAAGCGTCCGATCGAACGTAGTGCGTTGATAGAGTGTATGAGAGTCGTACCGCAGCTGAAGTTGGATTCCTTGTCTGTTGGCATAAGGCGCCGCGACTGCTCGGATTCGTGGTCCGGTTGGCGATCCGCGGGTACTCTCTAGCCTTTTAGGGGCACTTTGGAACGGGTACTTAGTACCGAGGCGGCCCCTGAGGCTGGTGGCCACCATGCTGGTCTGGATAGCCGTATTGTGTGGGCATACCGTAGCCTAAGTCATTCTCATTAGCAACTATCCAATCCTCGGATGATTTGTTTGTGTTTATAGATATGTGGCTCTTACCCTGCGCTGGAGATGTGCCGTAGGCGACAGGTTGTGGTGGATATCCTCCCCTTCCGTAAGGCGTCGGCGTATACATCGCGGGGGCATTTGGCATTCCGTAAGTCGGGTACGTCTGCGGCTGTTGCGTGTAAGCTCCCCGGCCTGAATACGGTGATCCACTTCCTCGGCCTTGGCTGTTCTTTGGTCCGGCATCTGAGGCCTTGTCAACGCGGATTGCTCGTCCGTCAAACCTGCCATAATTCAGTAAGTGTCAGACCGAAATACCCTCATGAGGAGGGTTCACCTACTCAACACCATTCATATTAGCGATTGCTCTATCAGCGTCGGCTTCAGTGGTGTATCGGACGAAGCCAAAACCGCGGCTCCGGCCAGTGTCTCGATCCTTTACAACAACCTATTTAATGATAGTATCAGCTCCTGTGCTTCCTGGCAGTAGCCTTAACACCGCTATGCTGATTATGCTGGTTTAAGTTTGTAACGCCTTCGACAGAATCGGGAACCCAAAAGACCTACCGCTTCCTCGATAGGGCCGAATTCCTCGAACTTCTGCCTCAATGTTGCCTCCTCGGTGTGCCATGCGAGTCCTCTGAGTATCCTATGTAAGTAGAGTTCGGCAAACAATTCCCAGTTTCGGCCGTATTCTCTTACCCGATGAATAGTTTCGCCATATTTGCTAAAAGGGGAGAAATAGTGCCAGATAACCTAGAGACAAGACTTAGAAATTGCTTATGTAAGGGAGTAGCAGATTGATAGGTAGAGATCCGTGAGAAAATTCTCGATTTTGGATTATAACCACGACGGCACCAGCCTCGAGCATATGTAGAAATATGGTGGATGGGTTTTCACGGACAGGTTTATAGCTCAATGATATCCAAACCCACAGATTGGAGCGATAGTGGTTCGGCGTACGCGTAGTCCGAGAGAAGATTCAGTAGCTAGCGGTATATAATTGCGAGGAGAATCTTTTCGAGTAGCGATTTCGTTTCCAATGAACGATAGCTGGTGATGGAGATCGGAGAGAGAAGTAAGTCGGATCATATATAGTGGTGGTATCGAGAGGGGTACCAGAGTCGACCAGCCGGGGGATGGGGGTCGATGACGAAGGGCCGGTAGCAATTCCCAGGAACTGAACAATATTCGTGAATGAGATAGAGGCGCATGAGGGTGATCAATAGCTTCAACCCGTCTGATTTATACCTCGCATCTGCGGTGATGTACGATATGCAACGTTTCCAAGCCCCTCGGTTCAACTTTCTCTTGCTAATCGAGAGGTATTCCTAATCGCTAACGTTACCTAGAGTCTTACTTAGTGTACCGGCAGGGTCATCCCCAAACAACCATCAGACGAATGAAGTCAAATCGCTTTCTGACGCTCGAGGTTGAGAAGAAGGAGAATGTTCGAAACAGCATGTCCAAATGACAAGGTACCTCGCGAGGCAGACTAGGAATCTCCTAGCAATGAGCAGAATTGTCAAGAATTAGCGATCTTGGTGATCTCGAACCAGGGTATAAGAAGTAAGGGGTTCAATGGGTCGCTACCGACATGTACATGTTTGTCACTAGACAAGATACTTACTGCTCCACCGACTTTGTGTTGTCAACTAGTCTACGAAGCCGAGATGCTAGGATCTTTGGTCTGAGTGCTTGATATCTCTGTGAGGCTAACACGGTTTCGCAATCCTAGCCGAAATCGTGAAGATCATCAAACCAGCATTTATGCATGTTACCTGGGTAGCTCCTTGCCTTGTTAATTGGATTGGTCTTAGCTCTCACCGGCCCAAATACGATTGCCGACAGAGTACTCAGACTTTGCTGTTTAAAGGCATTATACCGAAGTGATATGCCGGCAACGCTAACTAAGTATCCTGGTGCGGTTGTTGTGGGGTCAACTTTCTGAGGAGTATGATTGACCAACCTCAACCGCATGCCAATTCGCGAGGCGATGTTGAACAGCCGATCTACTAGAATGTGACACTCAGAGGGTTTATGCGGCCGCTTTTCATCAACGAGAATGGCTCATTCCTGACAGAAATCATATACTACAAACCGTGAGGCAATTAAGTCCTTGTCTCGGCCTTTGAGGACGGTCTCGATAGATAGACTTGTATCACCAGACTGGTCGATAATGTTGCCGTGAATAGTAGCAACCAAGAAGGCTAATTTGCCAACGACGCCTGGTTTCTAATCCTGGTCCTAGTCATGATCTGCGGTAACTTCAACCCCTCATCGTCTATTTCTCAATAGAGTCAGAGAATATAATGTTACGGGCAACACAATAGCACAACTACGCAGCCGAAGTTGTTAGTAACCGCTGGCCAGTTCAATCCACACCAGATGGGTCAAGGTGGGCCAAGAATAAGATACACTGTAGATACCCTCTAAGCCCTTGACTTGGCAAGATTAGACGCCCTAAGAAGGGTACGAAACAGAGGGGAGGGCGAGAGGATGCTCGCGTAGATACATTAGGCTTGGAACGATTCACTACCTAACAAAAGATGAGTACGAGTGTCTGAGATGGAGGAGACTGACGAATGTGGACAAACCCGACACACGAAGTGTTCCGTATTGTTGAAGGTTTGGCACCTAGCTACCCACGCAAGTTCTTTGATCATCATGCACTGTTTGACAGTTAGAGACTTGGCATAGCTTGAAGGCGCTTGGTAGTATCAGCTGGTCTGGTCTGAGGCGACGATGGTGCACACGACCGATGTGAGCATTCAATATTGATGTTCTGCCCGCAAATCGAGTTGTGACAGTGAAGAACCGGCCCGGAGCCAATCAGGACACAAGAATTCTCTAGCCGTGTGAGCATATACCGTACAGTTGTGTTATTCTGTACTATAGTAATGTGCCGGAAGGGTCATCGTCATGCCTGCTAGTAGTATAGTAGGGAGTTTCATGGTCGCAAGTCTAACTTCTTTTTTGAAGGGCTTCAATGGGTAAAGCTTGGCAAATGCACAGAAGATCTGTACCCAGGTTACATGTAAGTATCTGCACCTGTGGGCGCGAGGGGATCAAACTGCTACCCTAAGTAAGTCTATACTGTAGGTAAGTCTACCTACCGGGACCTAGGCAGCGCCAACAGGGGTGATAGCTCGCTTACCTACGCACACGCTGCGTACCCGGGCATGCAGCGTTACATACCTAAGGTTAGGTAAGTCTACCTAGTACTACATAGCCTGCCTAGGCCCTACTATACTACATGGTACATGAATCGGGTCTATACCCAGCCCAGACGGAATTATTGGCGGGAGTTTTTGACGTTGCGTACGTATAGCTGAACGTTTGGAGGGAGCTACCCCGTGTCGGAACAACAAGGGTCTTGAAGATGGATTCGACTTTCATACGTCTGTTTCTCTTTCGCAGGTACTCTGTATAGTCTCGGCATACAGTAGTCACCCAGATGATTCTCGTCGAAAGCATCTAGAACACATTGAAAATTTGGAAGAATACGCGCCCCGCACGGGATCCGTTTACCACTTGACCTAATAGTCAGCCAGCCTATGTGCGGCAACAATGGCCGTCGGCGCCTCCCACCTCCCACACATTACGTGTGGACAGAGGATGGAGCTTACGAATCCCCTATAGAACCCATTTTCCCTGCCACGGCGAGTTTCAAGTTGTAACCGTGCTCTAATAATAATAATAGTATTATTTTTATCATCTTCGCAGTTTGCCGACCGGGTTGTCAGCCGAAATCTATGTTGGCAGTCGAGATCTGAGTCCCTATACGTGATATCGAATAACAACAAGGGTAAAGGACTGACAGATCCCCACGGTTCGTGCTCAAGTACATCATGCTCACGTAATTGACATTATATTCGGTTTGCTATTTCTTCTGCAGAGTGTGATCTACCAACCATACTCGGTACTGCAATGGGTGATAATAACTCACTTGTATCTTGGGAGCGCCAGGACGGCGGGCGATGCTCACAGACCTATCCGGGGAGGTTAAGCTCACTCCACTTTCCTAACAAGGAAATGCGAGAAGTCAGGTCCCTCGCGCGAATACTCACACAATGTCCATGTCCACTTACTAGGTAACTTAACGGGACGTGCCGAGTGAACATTCGGGCAGGCGCTGCTGCATCGCAGTATCATGGCGGTAGGTCACATAAGCCTCCCGCAGGCAGGCAGGCACATACTCCATCATGCACGCGAGGATCGACAGACCAGGGAAAGGGCAAGTGTTCAGTTTCATCGACTGCTGCATGCGGGTAGGAGGCAGGTTCTGCCGCACGTGTACATGCTGATACTTTGGGGAGGCATCATCGGTGTGTCTAAGGTACTAAGTTACCTACACGCCCGCATGCATGCCTGTCTTTTACTTAGGTCTGTACGGGTGAACTCAAAGGGCCCTTACCAACTTCAATGAATTATACACCCCGTCTCGGGTCTATCCAGGACGTCGCCTACATGGGACACCTGCTGGTAGGTTGATCGCCCTCAGATCCCGTGGCAGACGCGTGTGTTAGATGAAGCACTTCGAGCTAGCGCTGGCTCTCCATCGCTTCTCTATTGCCTGCTATCTCTGTCCTATTGAGTTTCAGTGACTCCTTGTTGCTTCACTGCATGCGTGGAGATGGGCCACCAGGAGTCACCGCCACCCCGTCAACATCATCGCGTGCCTCACCACCGTCGCCGTCATCACCACCACGAGCACCACTCGGCCTCTCGGACGGCCAATGGCAAATCGGCCTTAAGTTTGGGAAGGTTGAACCGAGAATACCACGCGCCTGACGGCCATAACGTTGTGGAGAGCTGGCTAGGGCAATTGACAGCTCCTGATCCCACATCTTGGCTGGTTTCGCCAGAAGCTCAAAACCAACCGATCCACCGTGGAAAGGGCCAACGTTCCCAAGATAGACATATCTTTCCCTGCAGCCAAAATCCCAGGCGCGTAGATCCGTTGTGGAGGCCTCAGCACATCCCTCTTGCTCAGGGCTCCTCGCCTCCTCGTTTTCCTGTACTGACGAATCGCGACACAAAGCTGAAGCGCCATAAACAAAACAGTGGCGACAGCTCACTGATAAGCGATCCAAGTCCTTATCGAGCGCTTCGGGAATTAAACTACAAAGAACCCAACTCTAAACATGACGAGGGTTCACACCACAAGCCCCCGGGTGAGGCAGAAGTAGGCACCGTAGGTGCTTCGTCACCAACGTCCCACAAGACTATATCACCTGCCTTCGGGAAGCGACCTAGGCACAAGACGAAGGCGGACAAGTACGACACCAAGAAGTCAGACGACCGTAAGAGAAAGGCGGAAGACGAGCGTCGGCCACGGAGATCCAAATGGAATAAAAGAAGGCCGATAGTTACTGGGAAGAATGTAATGAAGAATTTCACGTCTGAGGCCGTTCTCAATGATCGGATTACAGTGCGTGCCCCTGGTTGAACATTACGGCTTGCCGCCGTCCTGACTGATTGCTAGGTTCAGGCTAATCTGAAACCTGGACTCTTCAACAATAAGCGTGTGCCAAAAGAGCACCTCAGTGAGAATAGCTGACACCCATTTTGCGGCAATTGGCTGATGTTTCATTCATAGTTACCGACCTTTCTTTCTCAGAAATGCCATTTCCAACACACCAAGAGCGTGACGTACCCCAACAGAAGGGCTTATCAAGTTCCCGGCTGAGGGAACGTCGGCGTGAGAGCAGAGAACTTGAACAGATTTCTTCCTTCTTCCTACCAGCTCGTGCAGATGCAACATTGCACAAGGAGAGGCAAGCCAAACTTAAGTGTGATAAAGAAGCCGATAATGAAAGGTCGTATTATAGGAACAATGCAACATCAGGGTACTACCAGGACTCGTTTGCAACGCCATCCTCACCTGCTTCCCTAAAAAACTACCACCAGCAGTCTTTTATGTCTTGCGAAAATCCCCACCTGATACCTACTGTCACGCCCAGTAATCTCGATTGCCGTCCAAGCTCGAGTGGAACAACAACATATTTTACATGGCCTAGCAGTCAAGACTCACCCCAAGCTAGGCAATACCTAGACAATACACGGCTGCGGTCTATGGAGCCAGCAAGGTCTCCCACACCCGAGAACATACAAAAAGCTTTAGTTGCCACCGGGGTGTATAAAGACACGGGTATCTATTCATGTGACGTTTCAACCAACCAGCAGAACCGCGCGTCGAAAACACGTGGCGAGTCGTCATCAACACGCAGCAGTATAGTTCATCATGTAAAGACCTGCGAAAGGGAAGATTCGAGGACGAAGCGTAGGTGCTCCAATAGCACAGAAGCTACTGCGGCATTGCTCGCCCATCTGGAAGCGCGCTGGAATACAATACTTCCATCTGAGTGGAAGCCACTGAGATCGCCCGAGGCTGAGGTCTCTCTAGCAGACCAACAACGAGTGAATATGGCTCCAGGTATAACGGTAACAAATTCGAATACCCCTAGCCGCCAAGGCATAGTAAAGCAGGTTCGAATCAAGCCGATACAAGACGTTCATACAGACCAAAATGCTTGCCGTCGTAGTGATCACCATTCCGGGGCCAGCCCGCATTCTACGGCTAAAAGCCCTATGCCAGTCCCTCCGGTAGTAGATCAGATCATAAACCATGCTACCATCGCCGATGAAGTTCGGGCTACAATCTCTTCCAGAGATGCAATGCCGCCTCCTCCGATCCCCTCACCTCGACTTGACTCTTTCCACTTCAGTAGTGTCAAGCCGGGAGATGATTCTAACTCCTCCATACGTCTCGGATCGGCTACACCAGTTGGGACTCATGGCCAAGTTCCCAATTATGAACACGCGCAGGTGATGGATGTAAATAGTGCAACAGGTCAGCCGCGTGAATCGAGCAGAGAACCTGAGAAAGTGATTCCTACTCTCGACTCAGCATCATGGATACCCCAAGCGGTAACTTCTGATATCACCAATTACGAACGACACAAAACGTTATCAAGGCTAAGTATGAGGTCACCAATATATGAAATCCACGGCAAAGATAAAGATCCTCAAGAGATCTTGGCTCCCACCCGGCCGCCTCCAACGCATATGGCTGAGAGTATGGCCGACTTCATTATGAGAATAGAAAGTGAGCTGGAGGAGTCTACTTCCATTGATGGATTCTGCCAACCGGAACCAATAATGGAGAGTTGGGAATACTCTTTGGAAGCGATGGGGAGTAATAATGAGGCACAAAATCCACAGCTAACAGCGCCCGACGGACCACAGATAGATCGCCGTCAGCTCGCCACTGGCATACTAGATCTTGGACCCCAAGAGGTGGTCGAGACGGATCGCAGGTTCCATGAGCATGAAGAATTAGCAGCGCCTGTCAAAGATAGATCCACCACGACGTTCACAGAGTGCGCGAGGGATGATGATGAGTTTCTAGAAATGTCGAATTTTTGGCGACCTAATCGGTTCTCCTACTTCTGAACCGTCTACATACTGCTTTAGAAGCTATAATTAACCATCTGAATACATATCATCTCACACCCTGATGCATTTAACACGCGCTCGGTTTTTATTCCGGCTCTTGATCTTTCCATTTATTCCTTAGACTTTCGACATCCATTTCGCACTTCTCGGCCTTGGCAACAATGGCCTTAGCTTTGCCTACGACAGGTGCATCGATCATAGCGCCGTCGAGTGTCCAGGCGCCTCTCCCTGCGCTTGCAGCCTTCTCATCGGCAATCACAATGCGCACAGCCCACTCGACCTCCTTTTCGCCGGGTGCAAACAGGCGATGTACCGTCTCGACCTGCGAGGGATGAATGCACTGCTTGCCGTTGAAGCCCATGGCCTTGCCACCCCGACACTCTTCCTCCAGACGCGCGAGCCCCTCCTCGCCCTTGTAGGATGTACATACGAGGTCAATTGTACTAGGTAACGCGGCGGCACGAGCGGCCGTCGCGATGGCGGAGCGCGCGTACAGAAATTCGGAGAGTGACGGCGTTCGCGTAAGGGACATATCGAGCGCGAAGTCCTCGGCTGCGAAGATCAGGCCGGAGAGGTACGGCGACGCTGCGCAGATGGAGCCCAGGTCCATGATGGCGCGCGCCGACTCGATCAGGGCTATCAGTTTTATAGGGTTCGTAGAGGAATGGGAGTGGCGTTCCGGCGCGAGGTGCCGCAGCGCATCGGTCACGAAGGTCATGTCGCTGGCGCCGTTCACCTTGGGGACCACGATGGCGTCGACGTGCGGCAGCGCCGCGAGCGCGCTCAGGTCGTTGAGCGCGAGGCCCGTCGAGACGGCGTTGATGCGGACGGCGAGCTCGCGGACCGTCGACGGGCGCGACGGGAGGCTCGTCAGGTGCGCGCGGAGCGCGGCACGGGCTCGGGGCTTTGCGGTTGGCGTCACGGCGTCTTCGAGGTCGTAGGTTATGTTGTCGCTTGTCAGGCCGAGACTCTTCGTCAGCATGCGCGGCGAGGAGGCCGGCACTGCACATTGCGGCGTTCGTGTCAGCCAGCTTCCGACTGAGCTATGGGCGCCGATTGATGCTTCCTGGGCACGACGACGTACCGTAGAGCAGAGCCCGTCTTAATATTGCGCTCGAATTGGCCGCCATTGTTAAGGTTATACCTTACGGGCGGCGAGCTCGTAACTAGCTTGTTTACATAGGTGTAGAGGCTGTAGTTAGGCTTATTACCTAGTTAATAAAATGGAGCTACCCCACGATATGCGGCAGTTGTCGTCATTCCTAGCTTACACTAGACAGAGCCGAGGTCGACGCTCCTTTGTGTGTACTTGGACCAATTATCGGAGATAAAATATGTCCTCTTTACAACGAAGCTCAATCTACATCCTGTTTTTGACTTTACTACCCAGACTACGCTCACCACCCCCTACTTGAAAAACAAGGGCCCTCTATAAAATGTGTAAATGGACGCCCGATTAAAGGTCTACCCACTGTATACCTATGTTGTTAGGCTTCAAGCTCGGGGCTGTGTCTGCAGAACGATTACATATCTCGAGGGGTAAGACGTCGTGCGGCCAATCGCGTGGCCGAACTGGGAGAGCTTTGCCACTGAACAAGGTATGTAAAAGCCCGGAGACATACAAGATAGAACAAAAGCGAAGCCAGTAGAGATACTGCGCCCATCTGTTGCGCCGTAAGGACTGGTCAGCACCGTCAGGGGACTATTCAGCACCGTCCCTTTTGAGACCGAGGCAGCCGGCTGTTCATGTTAGAAGATATAAAGTCCAACTACTAAGAATCCTAAATACACATAGACCTTAGTATTTCCATCTAGTTTCTAAAGGCTAAGAATGTCAGATTCAATACTCCTCCACGCCTTAAAACATTAGCCCTTGTTAAAGCCTCTGCTAGAGGCAGGCTGTGCTCACTGCTTAAGATCTTCCCACGCATTTATTTTCCTCTACAAGTGCCGGGTCAAAACGGACGCCAAACTACGATCCTCTCGCGTATATTTGAGTACTCCGAACTAAAACCTTGCATTTTCATGAATTTTATTCTCATAAGTTTACACCTCTCATTGCCCCGAGATAGTAGACACGACAAGGGATGATGTCGAGCAAAGTAGTCAAGCAAGTGGAAGAAGCGGAAGACGTTATTCCGCTCGCACATCATGAGACCGGCTGGACTTTTTACAAACGTACCCCACGATACCCTTCAATATTTAATACTGGGGGCTCTTTGGGGACGCTGTCATGTGTTGTGCATGACGATAGAGAGACATTTCGCGCGGCTCGGTCTGTGAGTTGGAACTATTTAATTGATATCTGCCAGCTTCTAATTTACACAGAACAAGAGCGCGAATCCAAATCCCACCCGTTTTGGTCCTTATGCCGTCGTCACAGACCCTAGACTTCGAGTGCGGCTGACCGGGATAGCTGGTTATATTGAATATCTTGATCGTGGGTTCGCCGAATACTTTCAGATTGTTGGACACTCGGACGACCGCGAAGCTGTTGGCAAGCTCCTCAGACATGCTAGACAGTACATCCAAGAACGGAAACCATCTAGTTGCTCATATACTGGAGAACTCGGCAAATTCTGTGAATCTGTATTTGCCACCTGGAAACGCTCGAGTGAGACCACAAAATGGGTGCGTTACTGCCCCCGGCACCGAAATAACGAGGACAAGATAGCATACCTGCAAGATGCGCTGGAAATACCTTATTGGGATTTTATGATCAAATCGTTCATGGATTGGAGACACAGTAACCCCCATCACATGGGCGCAAATGGGATACTCTACGTGCTAAGCCACATTACTGCCACCTGTCGCAGAAGAATTAGAAAAATCAATGAGGAGGCCTCATACCTGGATCCACAAGAACAAGAAGCAGTTCACGCCGTGATTAAGGGCGTTGAGTCACGGTTGGAACTTCTCGACGGTGTGCTATTTGGAACTACGATCGCTCTCGAAGACCTGGACGACGATATGACAAACAGACGACTAAAGAGCGGTTCCAGCGGATTAGCTTCTGGGGGAGACATTGGTAATAAGTCTAGCGAGGTAAAATCTAGTCGTCAAAGGCTGTTCCAAAAACCGCCTTACTTAAGTTTAAGTATATTGGCTGACTAAATTTCAACAGACATCGACCCTTATTGGCCTGGTGTTCGGGTTCCTCATTCTCTCCACCACATTTTTCAGTAAGGGGTTTGCTATATCTTGGGCAGAAGACAAGACAGGCAGCTTCGCCGACGCCGACTTCTGGTATCTTTGCCAAGGCAACGTGATGTTTGTCCTCGGCAACCTGGCGACTGCCACGCCTCTTCTGAAGCACCACAGCCTAGAGCGCCCACGAACTGTTTTCTGGCTCTCCTTCGCCGTAGGTCTTGTCACGGCTATCATATCCATCGCGATCTACGCCTGCTTGAACACCTGCTATAGTGCCCTAGTCGCCTTCCTAGGTTCGATCGCGTCAGCGGCGTCATTGCTAACACTTACACAAGCGACAAGTCAGGGGTCTCATGGGAAAGCGACTGTCCAAGATGTCAAATCGAAAGGACGGACAAATAAATTGAAAGAGCATTGAAGTAGTGGACGTGAGCAATGCGCAACCGACACCATACATACTTAAGCCCAATTTCTGTAGCTAGATTCCTTCCCTTCCTATTAGTCGCAAGCCTATATTACTCCTCAAGCACCATACACAAGATCAAACCATATTGCCAACATCTATGCGCAATAGTCTCCTGTCCCAAATATTGATACTATGGGCGACAACCTAGATCATCACTTACGACATAGGGACCTAGCCAACAAACATCGGAGATTGTACGGACAGTCTTTGTCGCTATCGGAAACTCGTGAGCGACTATCTTGAAACTTCACGTGTAACCATCGACTTCTTCACAGGACTTAGGGGGCCCTGGTCCAGAATCTGCGCAATTAACATACTGGATCACTAAAAAAATGAACCGAAGCTAAAACGGGGTCGGTCATTGGTATTCCGTCGTCAGAATTCACAGAAATATGAGTCAAGCAATGTTGTTCGGATCTTCCGGTCGGAGAGGACGAATTTTAGACAAAGGGTTCGACAACGTCCCAGAACGAGTAATTCCACTCAGAAGATAGACGACGGAGTGCTGTCTTAAGATAGCAAGGTAGTCACGGAAGGGACATCGCTGATGGTGTTCTGGGATACAAAGGCGTATCTGCTACTCGTTTAATGTACAACTATTAATCGTGATATACTCGACTTGGTCCTAGGAACCGTAACGGGGTCGCTCAGTCCTCTGAAGACTCCTCTAGGCCCAGCCACGATAGCCTAGAGCCATTCCACTCTTCCGACATACCCAATTCTTTATATGATCCTCCAAAGATTTTCTATACCGGATTGCGCCATAGGTAGATACCTTGGACTGAATGATGCCGCCGGCGAGCTCACTCAACTGAAAACCAGTTTTCCGATCAACCCTAGTCTCAGGGTGGCAACGCTGCTATTTCCGGCACCATCCCATCATATGCCGCAAGATCACGGATGAATCACATCAGGCTAGAGTGGTGTTGACGACAATAGTCTGGCCTATTCAGTCATCCTCGGCATCTCGAACGAGAGCGTCCCTTGCATCGTGAACTGGTCTTAGTCCACTTCGCATAGCGTATCGTTACCAAGCGCTGCGTTCACGGTCCGTCAACGACAAAAGCTTAGTCTTCGGGCTCATCTAGACAAGCAATGGCGGAAGTCTGGGCTTGAACAGGCTCGCGTAAGTCGATACCAAAAATAGAGCCTCCAAGGAGAACGGCGTCGTCATTTTTGGATCCCTGCCCTAGCACCCACGATGGCCGTATTATCGGCGGTTTTATATCGGCACAGGTCATAAGTTATCATACGTATTTCCTAATTAACCACTATAGCTTGGCCTGGAATAGATGATTGGGACGCTGCAGTGAACGAACCATCATCTTTCGTGGTTCGCTAAGAGACTCGACCCGGGTAAATGGCTCCGGATATTTAGATGATACGGTCCAGTCCTCACCAAGCTTCATATATCGAAATTGCGTCTAGATGAGCTTCCGAGCCTTGTTTGCAGGTCGCCTATTCTGAACCAGACTCTTATCTTTCCCAGCCGTAAGGTTCAGTTCTATAAATGTAGAAGTGATCGACAATGGCGAGGAAGGGACGTTCTATCGGATAGCAGCAAGACAAAAACATCTTTACCGCCAAGAGTCATTCCTAATTGCAAGTCTTTACAACAAGCGATACAGACAATCATGCACCGAGCAGTCCTAGCCTCCCTTGCCCTTGTGGCGCTTGTTCATGCGGCTCCTATCACGGAGGCCACGAAGACGACGGGAATCTTAGTGGGAGACGCGGCGATTAGGGATATCTTTCCCAAGCCGACGTTCATTCTCCTGCCACCCATCACCGGCCCCATAAAGCCATCGGACAAGCGGGACACCGCGGTGAAGGAGCGTCAGACCATCATTGGTGGTGGCGGCGATGCGACCAAGACCAGGATTACCACGCTGGAGCTTGAGTACGAGACACTGCTGCACACATTCGGCACCAACGGACCCCAGCTCGTCAAAAACCGCCTCAAGGCCATCAAGGACGAGCTCCTCCACAAATACGGCATCACCATCATTCAATCCCCCGACGGCACCACGACGACATTCACCCCCGGCAAGAGAGACTTCACCTTCCCCGGCGGTCCTCTTCCAGGTGGTCCTATGATCCCGGAGACCCCTATTCCGGGTGGCCCAATGGAGCCAAGCGACTAAGGTTCTACCTACCTCATTGCTACCAAGGTCCCATATCGGGGGGCGTCAGAGAGGACCAGGTGGACGAAGTATGAGAGGGCGAGGAAAAGTTTGATGACTCGCATGAAGTCAGTGATATCCCCGATTTTCTGGTATCTTTACGAATTCGAAAGGCCATATTGGATTATGATGGCTGTATGTAGTGTCTGTTAGGCCTTGCTCAGTTTTATGATAGAGTGGATTTTCTACCCATGAGATATTCTCACTCATGATACTTGTGTGCAATACAACTCGTAGATGTCCTCCCCACTCAAGCCGCCTAGGACTTCTCACCTGTAGTACTTCGCGCTGATAACTAGGAAACCATCGCGAGCCTCCCGTAACCGTAACCAGAGCCAGATGTCAATGACTCGTTAGCTATTACGCAGTTCGTCTCCCAGCGGAAGCTAAATTAGTAAAACCACTAGGAAAAATATCCGCGGTAGATCTCACACGGTCGGCACCCGAAACTAGTGATGCTCTAGCATACGCGTAGCTTCTGATTACACGTCAGCCAACCCTGCATCGTGGCGGGTCGCACGAGTCAAGATTGTGGACGACGGCACCATCGAGCGCGCGTATGGAGATGGCCAATACGGTTTCTTTGCAGCCAGCTAGTCACCTTCCGCTCACTGCCTAGGTTCTTCCGTCGAACTTACAGTACGTAGTAGTTTGTGGCGCCATCAACAGGAGTCCTCGGGATGCCGGAGATCATGGTCACCGTATCGGTCACGTCGGGGTGAAGGGACTGACCGAAGTCTACTATATACGTGAATGATCAACAACTATCCACCAAAACGAAACGTTCTAGGCCCTGTGGCATTCGGCTCGATCTGATAGAACTTCTCTGACAGCCACTATCGCCGAACTGCGAGGTATCAGCGATGACCCGACGAGTCATTCCGACGAGCTTCACGGTTCGTCAGCACGGCCCGTGCCATCTAGTCATCATGTGTTTGATTGGAGGCGATTGAAGATGACGCTGATGGTGAATCGCGACTCATGAGATATTACCGTGCACGAGCCCATCAAACTCTGTCAGAATTTAGTATGAGGGCCTGTGCTGGTGTCTAACGATAGTCATCAATGGCCACGAGGGAGAAGAAAATTTACTAGAGCCGTGTACAGATGACACACCGGTAGAATATTGAGTAGAATATATGGTGTGGCGTAGACAATATTGCGACGAGGCGAGGGGTGCAGTAAGCCACGAACTCCAGAATTGGCTCGAAAGCGCTATCTTAGACTAAGTTAGCTACAGCCGGACTTACATTCGGGCGCTGAGGCTGAGACTCGGGACGATGATACCGGCTGCCACGAAGCTTCATTCCGAGTCAGACAGGTCAGCCGGCATCCACTTTCCCAGGCAGCACAATATCTGGAGTCTATACGTTGTAATGATGGCAAGAGGCGAGGATGGCACAATTCATACGATCGGCTTAAGTTTCCAACCCCGACCAATCATGTTGTGAAATCGATATAATTCAGGTGATAAGTAGCACTCCACAGACCGGTGGCTGTTGATCTACGTTACATATCGTCATGTTCATGATCTACAAAATGGGGGCGTCACTGAAAAGAAACTTTCGGCCGTTAGATGCGTAGAAGGCTGAGATGAGCCATCTGAGTCCTTCCGCGCGGTGATCTCACACGGCAAAGGAATGACGCCGAGAGATGACAACAGGTGCTCTGTGCTCAAAGCTTCGCCCGCTGGTACGTACGGCAGTAGTTAACATAACATACGACATTTACAATTCGCCGCCATGCGCACGACGCAGGATAGTAACACAAGACAGACAGAGGGAAACACCTGGTGGCGTGCCACCGACGTTCCATATTACTACGTACACGTACACTCGCAAAAGTAGTGTCATCTCAAGTCCTTATGGGGCAGGTAGAGCCATGCAGGCTGGTGGCCTAGACTGAAGTCTATTCATGCCTAGATACCTACTCAACTGTGCTAAGACCTGTAGTAGTAGGTGTGAGGTTTGTCTCGCCAAAGCTTGGAACCCTTGCCACGTAAGATATAGATCGGAAATGCTGTTTTGTTTAGTACCTCAGACCAGATTCAGATGACAACGCAAGGTGGACAGGCCTGGAGCCTATCTGGGAGTGTATGAGTATGAAAGTGCCTACAGTAGAGAAAAGGGAGGATGCGCACACACCACTCGAGCCCGTCCCATTTGGACTACGGCAGACAAGCAACCGACTTGGCTCAATGCGTAACAAGGTCGGGTCCTGCGTGCTTACCGCTCCGCCGAGGCAACAAACAACATCATCATCATCGTCATCGTCATCATCACGAAGATAACAGCGATTGACCAACTCACAACCACGCAAAACGGCTGGACGGAAAGTGCCTCAAGTGGTGACCTAGCCGAAGGATCAACGGTGCTGTACGGATCGTGACCCCGATTTTTGTGTTTGGTCTCAGACCTCCCCATCGAAATGGAAAGAAGAGAGAGAGTATCGAGATGACACGCAGTCAAACATGATCAGGTGCCTAGCCTACGGGTAGAACATGAACAGCCTGTCTCCCTTGGTGGATCGGCCTACTCGCTAGATACCTAAGTTAGTAGGCCTGACAAGGCGCGAGAAAAACGGATCCTTGAGGAGCGATGGGGACTCGGTACTACGTACAGTAGATCCGCTTCGGCGTCGCTCCTGGCCCTGCTACTGCATCACTAGTGCACGTAGACTTTCGACTTCTCTTATCGGGTGCAACCACGTCACCCCATGCTGCATGCTTTCTCCCCACCGACGCACAAATCACCACAACCACTCCCACCGTAACGGGGCACCAGGCAACCGCCGAATCTCAGTTCTGGTGATAGCCTCATCCCGTGCAGCGCCCCCCCCCCTTTCCTCCCTTTGTTTACACGCCATTTCGAGGGCATACGAGGGTTGACAAATGGTAGCTCTGCGAGAATCTAGCTTAGGTCCAGATATGGCGACGGCAGGCTTCTGATGTAGCCCTATAATAGATCGAGCCATGAGGCACTCATCGACGTATCGGATCGGGCACTGTCATCATAGCGGTGCGCCTATTACATAGTCCTGATGACGGCGTGGCCTGAAGTCCCATTTGATAGTGTTCGCGCCGTTATGAGCTTGTTAAGTGGGCGTCAGCAGTAGCATCATTGGATCAGCTCGTTGAGGCGGATCTGAGGTCAGATTCCGGCCCTTGCCTTGAGGGCAGCCTTTCTCTCTACAGATCATAGATTACATACTATGTAGTATATTATCGTCAACTATGCGTCTTGATCCTTTTTTTTTCGATGGGAATGGGGGCCGGAAATTACAGCGCACGAATCTCAGGTTTTCACCGCCATGTGAATCACAACCCAATCAGCCACGCGGAGGATGAGGGCAGCTAGCACCACCAGCCCCCTCTCTTCCCCCGAAAGCGTCGATGCGCATGTGGCATAGGACCCCATCCTCAGCCCACCGGATATTTGATTCGCCCGGGCGTAGAAGTGCGTTGCCGGTCGAGGAGGAGAAATCAGGGAAGAGGAAAGAAACGGGGCCAAGGACTCTCCAGACCCAAGGCTCATTTTTTTCCCTTCCTGCCCACACATCACGATGAGAATAGCGATTCCCACACACCAATGCATCGGGAGCGCGCTACTGCATCGTCAACAAGGGTGTGTGGATGGATCGATGGGTGGGACGGTGGGCACAACGTTGTTTTCTTTCCTGTCCTTCTTCCCTTTCGACACTTCCGTGCAGTTCTACTCGGCCTACCGACATGCAGAAGCTAATAATAATTGGTCCTGGTCTGTAGTAGGCATTGTGATGATGCTTGCTCCTACACCTCTATGCCGCCGCTTCCTGCATTGAAATGCACTGCAACCTGACGCCGCGCAATGAGGTATATGCAGGTGGGTAATAAAAGTCGAGTTCACCATGGATCGACTAATAACGATCACCCCTGGCAAAGGTAGCCCACCTACATCCACCACCCTTCTCGCCAGAGATGCCACCCTTTTCAAGCAGAGGGTGTAAGTAATAATCAGCCTTTGCTTAGCAAATATAACTGTAATAGGATTAGAGGGTGGCATCTCTAGCCAAAAAGGTGGCGGGCGTAGGTCGGCTAGGCAAAGGGGGGCCGATATTGGATCCCGTCGGTGATTTGCGAGAAGCGAAGCTTGCATCGGCGCGCTCGACGATGCTCAGTAGCCTATTAGCGCAGCTCCCACTCTGAAATGCCCGTTGTGCCGTAATGAATATCGCCTCTCGATATACCTAGGACGACGGCTTGCTACGGCTACTGCAGCTACGGTAGCTAGCTACAGTAGCTACAGTAGCAACCGGCACTAGTTGCGCGCGTGTAGAGAGGTGAGAATGACCAATCGTGCGGCCAACCAGGCTGCTTCGGACGGGCTCGCCTGTTTTCCTCTATCCATCCCATCGCCGAGGTCCGGCTGGAGAAGCCCTTGCCGGACCAGACTATTGACATTCGGTATCCGTGACTAGCCTTGAGTCGTGCGTTAGCTATAGAAAACAGGTATTATACAAGTAGACAAGACGATTTAGTAGAACTCTGATCTAGCTATAAGTAACTGAGATTTAGTTCGTGCTGACGACGTTGTTTCCCGTCTTCGTCAGTATGTGTATATAAAACTTGCGGTTCTTACGACTAAGCACTATATTAGGGAACGGTGTAAAGGTGGGCAGGTAAGAAAGGCTGGTATCGAAATATTGCGACGTATCGCACCAGTAGACGACCGAAATTCATATTCATGTCTCCAGATCATCTAAGCAATGCAGTTCTCAAAAATATTTATGCTATACATCAGATGCACTAGGTATGCGACAAGAAGGGGGCATGGTAACGCCAAGGCTAAGGAAGTCAGCCGGTCTAGCGTTCCCTTTTGGTTAGCGGTCGAGATTGGCCAGATGCAGTGGGAAAACATGCAGACACACAGGCCCTGATGCGACGTCTTGATGCGACGCACCAAGGCACTTCGCAAGCCCTGCGCACGGAACGTGATTGCAAAAGTAAGGCGGGTGGCGTCGCTGGTACTGACGAATTAGCTGCGTCGCTCCCCTGGGCAAATCGGTATCCTCCATGGGCAAGAAACTGATTTGACGGATGCGTATCAATAGGTGATGCCGTGAATCAAATAACTAAGAGAGTTCTCCAAAAAAAAAAGGGCAAATATTAATATCACACATTTCACGCAGTGACAGAATAATAGCGGCACAACATTGCAGAGTTGGTTGTAAATCAGCGATGATTCGCTTGAACGTTGTATTTGGGTGTGAAGAGTCTATCCAGTGATATACTTTCTCAAGAACCCAGGGGCTCACTAGGCTTCGTTGGCCCAGCGTCCACCACCGTAGAAAACGTAACATATTTGCAGCGACTGACGCATCAACTTTTTGTAGATGATGTGCGCCGTCCATGGGCTATTGACCCGTCTTTGTTCTAATTTCGTGTCCCATAACGAACCCCAGTCCCCGGAGCCTCGCAGGCTCATGTATGGAAATGGTTCTTTCAAGCCCTCCGTAAATGAGATTGTGTGGTATCATCCGAGCGAGAGATCGAGTCCTCCTCTCTAAGTTGGGCCCCGTAGTGGCTAATGGTCGGCAGATTAAGCATCAGGAAAGCCGCTCCAGTCTTGTGGGAAAGATCCAATGCCGTTCTCCAGCGCCATATAAAAATGCTTTGGCCAAGTCCGTTCCCAAATTAAAAAGAAATAGAAAATAGTATGTGTACCTCGACTCCTCAGTCTCCGTGTCTTCGTTGATACTTTGAGTATCCCGCTTAACTCCACGCTGTGATAAAACAAAAAAGAAATCGAGTGTAAAGATACAGTTTAAACGATTGAAGTCCCTGACTTTTTTTCTTTTTAAAACCGTTGAAGGGTCATCCGGATATTATCGTCCAATTTTTGGCGATGCTTATTAAAACAGATAGTTGGAATGCTGGCATTCATCGTAGTCATAGCCTGGAAGCAATGGGGCCCACCAAGGAGGATACAAAGGGTCCAGCGGTTGTTCGTAATTCCAATAAGGCCCAAGGGAGAAAGCAACATAAAGTTGAAAGTGGGATGTGCCCCGAAACTAGGACAAGTACACTCCAAGTCAATCAGCAAAGCTAATAGAAACCTTGGAAATTGGCCAGCAGAGGAAACTGGGGTTGATGGAAAGGATGGGCTTGATGCAATTGAGGTGCTTGCGCATATCGATTTACCACGTCCCAGAAATAGGGAATAGTGAATTTGGTTGCCGCGCAGCTTGGTTGAGAGAGACCTGGGTCAGCACAGGGGTTGCAAGCTTGGTAAGCTCCGTGAACGGGTCCGGTTTGCTGCGGAACAAATTCCTGTGGGAAAACCATCTTGGGTTCCTCTGGGTCGAAGAATTGGGGTTCCTGCACGGGTATTTTCTCGTTCTGAATTTCAAAGATCTCCTCGTCATCTAAGTCATCGATAGTCGAGCAACTTGACGTAAGAGAACCTTCATCCGAGGAGCAGGTGGATTCCCCATCCGAGTCTGAACCGGCAGGCGAAAGCGGTGCATCGTAACTCATGCTATCAATAGCGTCCTCGCAGTTAACGTAATCGGTGGGCTCAGGCGATACCGGTGGAGTGAGCAACGTTTGTGGCACCGCCGGAATGGTGAGCTGGGAGCAGGCTAGGATTCTATTCCTCAGCTCTGGTAACGTAATTCTTTCATCTGGATTGCGCGTAAAGATACGGCCCAGAATATTGTTAAGATCGTCCGATAATGGCAAAATGGTCCTCAGGAAATCCTGGCTCCTGGTGAAAGCGCGGTATGTGGAATCTTCAAATGATGCCTGTCTCCACGGGTTGCGGCCGCACGTCAAGTTTACCAGGATAACACCAAGACTCCAGACGTCATTGGGAGCACAGTAGTAAAAAGGCCTCCTGGACGAAGGGTCTAGACATTCTATAGTAAGTAAAGACAGTGTCAGTTGACATCCACGGTGAAGCTGGTTCGCGCGAAGAAATCCTACCTGGAGACATATAGAATGTCGAACCACAGCCATAGTCCTCGGATCGGTCATTTGCGGTAGCTAGGCCAAAGTCTGCTAGCTTCACGGTATCGCCCTGGTTCGAGACAAGAATATTCTCCGGTTTCAGGTCCCTGTGGTATATACCCAATGCGTGGCAATGCTCAACGGCGTCCAGGATTTGAAGGAAAACACTCTTTACCATGTCGTCCTTACCGACGTATTGGCCACATTCCGTGATATTGAAGAACAGGTCTCCCTCCGAACAATACTCTAGCACCACATAGATGCAATCGGGGTCATCGACGATCTTGTGCATGGAAACCACGTTGGGGTGGGCAGAAGCCAGGTAGTGAAGTCGAAGCTCTCGGTGCTGGAAGGCTAGCTGTCGCCTGTCCAGTGGGGATCCATCGGCATTAAACTTGCTGAGCGTCTTGACGGCATATTGGATCCTAGTGGTAATGTCGACGGCCAAATACACCACACCGTAGGCGCCGGTGCCGATAATTTTTATTAGCTGTAGGCTATCTCCTAGAAATTTCCCTAGTCTCTCCTCTGGGGCAACTGGGGTGTAGCGTGCGAATGGTTGTTGTAGATATATGGGCTTGCTGCTCTCGTATAATGGGGAGGCCGGTGGCGTGGGATATCCGTATACCGCTGCATTATTCATCGTATCCTCTGGAATATGACGGTCCTTTCTTAAATTCCCGGCTTGGTTTTTCTAGATAAAAAGGCAAAGGAAAGGAGAGAAGACAGTCTGTTCTATGAAAACGACGTCCTCAACCGAAACAACAGCCAAAGAAAATTCCAACGGCAAAAATCCTCGGGTCGAATATCCAGGTGTCCAGGAAACCAAACGGCTGGGAGGGATAGTTACCGGCACGTCGGCGGGAGAAGGTTAGAGGGGAAGGGGAGAAGATAACTCAACGGCGAGTTATCATCGGGTCCTCAGGTGCTGTCGTGATATTTAAAGGATGTTTATGATGAGCGAGACGAGTTGTGAGGTCTGAAGCAACTCCAACACGCAGATGCGGCTGGTGGGAGATTGATGTAGATATTCGGATATCAATGCTCTAAAGTAGGTACCACCGATAGTATAGAATGACAAGGGTCTGTCTTAGATTGTTTGGATGGCTCAACCATTTGCCTTGGCTAGCTTATTAGCTTGGTGAGTGAGTCGACAGTCCGCGACCGTGTGTGTAATAAACAGCCACTTCGTCCACCTCATCCCCCATCCACCCTTGTCTCACACACCCGCACGCCTGCGCTATTCTTAAAAATTCGATGGGCGCTAGCCGTAAAGGCGGCCTGCCTCCCCATGTCTGTGGGCACGGGTGGGAACGCTGTTGGGAGCTGTGACTGGAGTCGGTGGTGCACTGACTGGCGTCTTGGAAATTCACAGGCGAGCAGGGAGGCCAGGCAGGAAACGTCTAGGAATGGGCCCAGTGCTTCTAGGGCGCTCCACTTAGGAGGAACGAACGGATGGGCATGTCAAGACGGGCAAGGATCGAGGTCTGCGGGCGAATGTACAGATGTACATGGACTGAGATTTTCCCTTGTAATATACGAGGAAACGAGGGCAAGGATCTTGTCTGACACACGAAAATAGTTGATCCACTCAAACGCCTGCTCTTATTAGTCGAGCATGCTTATTAGCGTAGTGGAGGTGTGCCATTCTGGCCACGAGCCATGTCCAATATTTAACATCACACCCTGGCTAGCAAGGGTCTTGGTGTGGTCATGGTCGCCTTAGAAAGTTAGACAGGCCACACAGCCCCTGTCAAAGAATAAGAGCGGGCAGTGGCGGGCGGAAAGTGAGCTTTCATAGTGTGCTGTAGTGTGCACTACTGGGAGCAAGAAAAATAAAGACACAGAGAGAAGAGAAAAAAGGGGCGTGCGTGTGACCAGTCGATAGACCTTTGCCCAGCGACAAGTTGAAGACTGGTGAGTGGCTGCTGACACTCCACATCCTTTCATCTTGTTGGTACCGTCCTCCTTGTCACTGCCTGGGCGAATCGTCATAATCCACAGGCCCGTGACTCGCATAGTTTTGCTTCTTCGCCTAGACCACAACAGTACTAGATCGCAGGAGATTTGTCGGGCGTGTAAAGAAACACCGCCCAAGACTCGGGTTCTGGATACCTACCTCTCCACTAGTTAGAAGTCTGATAGACTACCTACTCGATATTTGCGCTGTTTTATCAAGGCCCAATAGGAAGAATAGATCTTGTCAACACAAATAGTCCGTTCATCTTATACAATTAGGCAAACTCGATTATATGTACGACGTTGAATGTGTGGGTAGTATGCGGCATTGGTAAGAAAAGAATTAGCATCGTGAAGTCGCCACCTTCTCCTCCTTCCGGGTTGTGCTACAATTTCCGTTGACAACTCTATGACCTATATTTTGTTGTTGTTTGGGTGCATGAAGTTGTGTTTGTGGGACGAGGCTTCTGAGACCTCACGTTGTCCTGATCCATCACTTCCTGTCTCCATACCTGCCAGGACAGGACCCAGCAGGCCTGTTGCAAGATACGCCTCGTCATTTAGGGATCCTGGTTCTTGCCAAAAGTTCCGATGGTTTCTCTAGTGCAGCTTTCCTCAGATTCTGCTCAGATCCTCCGTCTAGGCAGTGATGAGGATCTACTATGTACTATGCAATTAATCTGGGATTCATACAGTCATCATCGTCCTCGTCGTCATGTTATTCCTCCTCCCGTTCATATCCCAAGCTAGTAATCGATCATCGTGTGTGTCTGTGGAGATCAGTCTACACTAGCAGCCAATCTTGGGACTTTCAAATTTGTTTGTGTACACTTGTTATGTTTTTGAAAACCCTCCCACACATTTGAGACCCAAGTATGCAATCACGATAGATAGCGCTCGGTCAGCGGCAAAACATGTGCATCTCGCGTTGACGCCGGCCAGAGCCACCTGGAACCAGCCAGCATGGCGACGAACTTGTTAGTCAATGTTTTGAATAACGTTCGCCTATGCTGTACGGGGTACTGTAGTTGCCAATAGCCACAGGCAGCGGCAACGCCTGCGCCGGCAGGACTGCGTACCAATGCATACTAGTAGGATGGGCGGGTATGCCGTGTTGTGGGTGGCATGTCTACTACATGCAGATGTATGTATGGCCAATGGCACCAGCAGCTGCGCAGCCATCTGACGCCCTGATTCGCTGGTACGAGTCTCAGCTTCTGGGTTGCAGGGCTTTTGCTTTGAGTGCGTTATTACCGCTGCATTGCCATTGGCCACCACAGATGAACCACACGATTATCTCCGACGTGGGAGGGTGGGAATGAGAGTCGGTTCAGGTCTTTCGCCCGCGTCGCATGCAACAGCCTTGCAAGGAATCACAAATTGGTTTGACATGCCCACACGCATCCTGGAGAGAAGTGAGGCTGTCCGAGCCGGGGGTCGACCGCCAACCCGCCGGAAGCACGGGCGAAAGCAGCCAATGAGCAGCCAAAACTATGCTTGGAAGGAAGCCAGTGTGTTATGCGGGTCTTTTAGAATGAAATGGATAAGTTAGCTGACCGACACAAGCGAATCACTCGCTCGCTTTGAATATGCAATGTGCAATCCCTACGACGGTAGGGAATGAGAGCGAGCATCCATCTGCCTATGTTCTTACCTACCACTTACAAGTAAATTGCACAAGTAAGTAGAGAGAACCTTGAAGAGCAATAATAGTAGACAACATAGGTATCAAGGTAAGCAACGAGCTCTTGCCGGCTTGCCGTGCATAATATTATGAACCGTATCTATTTTTGCCTTGCGAGACATTCCCTAGAGCGTCGTCATACTATTCACATTGCGATGTTGTTGATAACACCACATGAATTGTTGTTAGGACGTTTGAAACTCACCGCCGTTCACTGGGTGGATAGCCCATCCCTCCGATTACTCCTTTAGGCTGTTCACGTTCGCACAGCAATCACAATAGTATACTATGTGTAGGGTCAAGTGTTGCATAGCTGGTGGTAAACAACTATCCAGGCATCTAGTCTGTCTAGTCCTCGAATAGAACAGCCGGCCGTTACCACCACATTGGTGCGCTTGCACATCAAGCTTGTTTGTAACGTCCTACGCCCGTGTCATAGCATAGCATCTTTTACAGGCGGCTGTTACTCAAGCACCCCCGGCATAACCCAGCTCAAGGAAACGTCCGAGACATGGGCCACGTAACGAGGTCGTCCGATTTCTCAGACGTTTCTCAAACTGTTTTTCATCGCCCTAATAACAAAAGGTCAAACCCCCTCGGAGCAGTCTCGCGTCTCGCCGAAGCTACTGTAAACCCGAGCGCATATACGCATAAGTATACACCATACTAGTAGCATGCTACACTATTTGATCGGCATGGGAACAGGCAGCCAGGATCGTGGCGTAGCAGTACAGATTGAACTTGATCGCGCCGCTGATCTCGTGCTCCGATTGCCTATCAGGTAGAGTCTTTGAAACAGTGATCGTTTTCCCAGAGAACAGAACATGCCGCGCCATGCCGCTAATGTCGTCACTGTCACGTCCGCAAATTTCGCAGAAACCGTTACATACAGCATCTTGGTGCCTCGTCAGGATCGTCCAAATCGTTCTCGACTGCCCGTTTCGGGTTAGTATTTGACGTCAAAGGCCCGGTACGGTGGAAGATCCGACTCTTCGGCAGATGCTCCACCGCCTAGTTACTCTCTCATTTGCGTGAAACAGCATGGGAGGTATTCCTACACTGCTGGGTACCAGGTCGTACAGAGTATCTAGTGAATTTGTAGAATGGTCTCTCCGTATTACTTGCAGTTCGCTTTTCCACGTGATAGGACCATGAAAGTGCTGGTGCCTCAATATCGCCGAAGTTGATATCACACAATCAATTTGTATCACCTGCAGTAGGACTTCTTCATCAAACCGGTCCAAATTAAATTCGATGTGTATAAACCCAATGAGGCGTGCCTCGTCATCCTATGATACTACCATCCGAGGGGGGCCGAGCATGGCCGTTGGCCCCTGCCACCAATAACAGACTCAGACGCCGATGCTGATGTGAGAATCTGGATATCTCCGTGCGGCTTACTCGCCAGAACGCAGATCGGGCGATGAAAGGGTAGCACGTTCGGCTATCAAACACAGCTTTTGCATGACGTTGATCCTCACCCAAGCGCCGGCTACACTGCTGTATCTACGCCTCTAGACTGTCCCATGGACGCAACGACGATCTGCCAATATCGGATCAGGACGAGACGTTAGACATCTGACCTACCGCTGTATCTCAGCCCCAACGGAGCTTCGTCTACTATTATGAAATTCCTCTGTCTGGTTACGACTATATGCTGCGTGAGTTACGATACATACTACGTATTCGTTCCATGCCGATCACCGGCCAGAACGTGATGACGCAGGACTTTGCCTGTTCCACCAGCGTCCCGGGGCGAGATCTGACATGTCAGCCTCCTTCGGTTGCCCGCATACACTACGCTCCAGAATTCAGGGGGCGGTCCGTCGCCAGATTGAACAAAGAACACAACAGGTGTCTGGCAGCAGAACGTTAATCTCCACAAGCCACAATTATTGCTGCCGTCAACTGCCGCGCGCTAGGGAGGGAGGCAACGCTCAGCTACAGCCTCGATGACTTACATGCGTATCGATAGATAACACTCCCGTCTCTCAGCCATGGGGCTGGATGGTAACGGGGGCCCGAGACCTTCTTCATGCGTGTCCATTACCGAGACTTGAGTTGAGGACCATTGGGCTGGGCTTTGCATTCGTCCCTTAGTAGCCGACCTGGCAGAATCGATACTTACCTATAGGTCAGTATATACACTTAATAAGTGCTGAGGTAGGCACTATACCGGCCGGTCTGAAGGTATGGTTTCTGGCCGCTCTGGCCACAATCTAACTACCGCTTGTTTGTGCCGTTTACTTACAGCCTACCACTCGGCTCGTAGTATGCGTGTCACGGGTATTAACGTGCTCTTGGAACCGCCAGGCAGCTCTCTATCCGATGTTGCATGGATGAACCCGTCGCACGACGTTTGTATTGGCATTCCCTCTGCTCTCGATAACATTACTTGCCGATCAAAATGCCATAGAGAAAGAGAGTGTCGCAGCGTGAAGCACCGCCTACCTCGGGCCAGCTGAGAGACGGTATCTTGAGTCCTGTCTTGAGGACGGCCTATGAGAGCAAGTTTATGCTGTGTCTCACGGCTTCCCATCATACCCCGCCCCCGGCTACCAGCAGGGACACCATATTCGTTTTCTGGGCCGATCATATCCTTACCCGCTGCTACTCTCTGCGATGTCTTACTGCCGCGTCCCGTTAGGGGTGGCCAATGCATTAACATTTACGCAGGGAGCCGGGACAGAGTCGTGCTGTCCTGCCGTGTATCGGGGCCCCCAATTTCATATCACTCAACAAAAACAGCTTACTATGACAGCCTTGTGCCAACGCACCCGAAATAACCGGAGAAGGCTGGCGCCGTCCTCCGTTTTATGCGCCATGGTCTTACTTGCCCTGGCGGTGTATCTACTACGAACGACTAATGAAGAAGGATGCTGGCTCTTTTGACTCGCCACCCAGCCAATGGGATGTATCCGTATTCACACGCTGGGAGATGGCGTTTTCGAGTGTCTCGTCGTCAATACCACAGCGCCTAATTATTTGCGTCACTTAGAGAATGGGGGGGTATCGGCACTAGCAATAGTGTACAAACGATCCCTTGCCTTTGATGCTACTATGTGAGAAATGAAGTAGCAGGAGTGGAATATTGATAGCAGCTACTACGTAGTCTCTTGCTCTCCGCTGGGCTAATGGACGGACCACCCAATGGATCAATGCTTGCAGGCAGCTAGTTCGCCGTTTTCGACATGCAGCATGTGATAGTCTTGTCTCTCGCCGCCAGTAACTACCCTGGCTACTACGCACGGCAGCGTCGATAGGTTTGCACGGACGCGAAGGATGCTGCAGGGTGTTGATGCCAGAGATAGCTGCTGACTCTCAATGGCTATCTTTAATAAAACTTGAACGTAATCCAAACGTATGGCTAGATTGAAAACCCAACGCAATGTTCCGCATGAACAGGACAACATAGCTTGATACAAATTGCTAGTGCCGCATACCGAGGCAAACCCCAAGGTGTCTCTCTACTACGTAGATCACGATACCTTCCTCATATACAATTAAGTGTAGCCGAAGTAGGCGCTACGACGAGGTCCCATCCAAAGAAGGGCCGTTGACACAAGAGAGAACCATTATCAAGGGATGGTGTTCTCGGGTTCTCGGCCGAATTTCCAGTAGGAGTTGAATCCCACGTCAGCCGACTTCATGCGATGTCTCACCATTTAGTTAGGAGAGACAAACCAGACCGCTCTTATCTATCTAGAAGCCACATGGCTACAAGTGAAAACAACAAGTATTCTGTGATGAACAAGACGACCGTTCGCCTCCAACGTAGAGGATGGAGCGACGGCGTCACTTGCGACGGGAGGCGCTCACTCACACAAGTGTACACCCTGCTACACAAGTCTTATGCTAGGCAGTCTGTCAGCTATGGATATTCGATCGGCATGAAACTTGAGACCATTCAGCTAGAACTCGGGACCGTTGCCAGGGATGAAGCCACAAAGCCACTTGGATGGAAGCCCGTCGAATCCAAGTTCGAGTAGGTATATCGCGAGGTCTTTCGACAACCGAGATCGCCCTGTAGGACGCAGCGCAATGCAGCGCAACGCAACATCGTCCAACGAGGATAAACAACAAGTATACCACGGAATCGGCCAATCACCACTCATGCTACAGATAGATGGATATATCAGCAACAACAAAAAGGCATTCGCATGCGAAACCCCTTTTCAAAACAAACACAACCGCATCACCTATGACACCTACCTACATACAGGATCGTGTCCTACGGCCAGGAATACAAGGCCGGCGACTCATGTCTCTCTCGGGGAAACGAGCGATAGAATGAGATTGCGCCGGTACACCACGCCGGCCGGTTGGTCGGCAGCCTCCGTGTTGCTGTCCTGCCTCGCTTGTGTAGCTTTTGTGTAGCTCACTGGTAGGCCAACGACGATTCCTCCCGCTCGCCCCTGTGGCATCATATATACCGGAGAGCCGTTGCCCTGTGGATAGGTAGGGCACACGGCCACAGCCGAAGGAAGTGCCCGTTCTATGTGTCGTACCATGGCTGACTGACTGGCTTGGTCGAGAGGTGCGATTGATTGCCTCATCGACGGTGTCATGCACGACGAAGTAAGTATGTGGTAAACGAGTCTTCACTCCTCAGTGGTATGTTGATATTCATCGCTAGCGCTTGAACCTGCATCGAACTCATGCACTCATTCATATAATAAGCTCTACCTACCCAATGGAATAGCCTGCGACTAATCCTACCTCCCTAGAGTCCGTAGTGCTTGCCAAAGCGCTGAAATGACGAGGCATGCCTTGTGCTCCATAGAGAGAGGTGGCAAGCAAAATTGACAAGAGTATGCCCCGGAAACCGGAGTGTGACTCCTATGTATTCATATGTCTATCTGATTGTAGTCTATCCCTAATAACTTGCTCTTCCAGCTTGTCATCATTCAACTATCTCTTGGAGGAACAACCGGGAGACTGCGTTGATATATACTAGCTCCTGCAGTAATCTTGGACAACTAATACGGCCTGCCAAGATCTGCGTGGTATCGGGCGCTGCTACCAGAACTGAAACAGGGACCCTAGGGACCCTAGGGTTGGCGTAATAGTCCAATTAAACGATGACCCGGTATCTGGTTGACTATCTGTGCTTCAACTCTCACAAAGTACTCTCGGCACGACACCTTGATTTTATCTCAAGGACCCTGCAACCTTGGACAAGAAGAAAGGGTGCTTCAAGGCTTCCGAAGGGGTTATTCTCTTGTCAGGATTGAGTGCGAGACAGCGTTCTAGTAGGTCAACGAAGTTGTTGAGATCCCTAGACTCCACATCGCTCATCCCCCCTGACGCAGCCATGAGGCGCGTACGCAGGTCACGGGTAGGCTTGACAATGGCAAGGGTGCGGACGGTTGTCTGTGACAGTTGGGTTAGTGTCCATCACCTAATTTGTCATGTAATTCGAGTATATGAGGGAGTAAAAGTGTGCTGACCAAATGAGAAGTGGGTAGTAAGGACAGCTAACTCGTCACTATGTGAACAACAAGCAGTCATAAATCGCCATCATCGAGAAAGACTTTATCGGAAATGCGAAACAGGCAAGAAAGGAATGATAAATACCTTTCCAAGTGCTTTATCTTGCTCGGCACTAATGAAGTTTCCAACCTCGTCGAAATGCAGATGCGATAATTCACCACGTTTGTAGAGCTTGGCGCTGAATTTGCCACGGGTTTCCATGATAGCCCTGAGCATCTGGTTGTTACTGTCGCCTGCAAATAAGATTTTTCCGGTGTACAATTCGTACAAAGTGCAACCAATGGACCATATGTCAATAGCATAATCATATGGCATTCCTAGAATGATCTCAGGCGCGCGATAGAATCGGCTGACCAGGTAAGGTGTGATCTCAGTGTGTGCAGTCGCAGCATCGGATCGGTCAATAGCTGTACCCAAGTCGCAGATTTTGAGCACGTTACGGGTCTCGTTGACCTATACAGGAGGTTAGCTGTTGATTATTACAGAGGGACTTATTAAACCTTACCAGAATATTGTCCGGCTTAAGATCAGCATGTACGATACTGCACTTGCGAAGGTGAGCCAGCGCAACAAAAATTTGATGAGCATAGGCACGAGTCGCACTCAGATTAATACCAATGTTATTGCCGAACTTCCTCAGCACCTCGCGTAGGTTCAAACTGAGATTCTCGAAAGCAAGACAAAGATGGCCTTTATGCTCAAAGTGGCGCTCGAACTTGACAATATGTTTGCGGTTCTCGGGATCAGCGTCGTTAAGCTTTTGCAGTATAGCGATTTCAATGAAGCCCCCCTTCCTCAAGGCATCGTTATTTCGCATCATTTTGATAGCAACGAGCCTCTTATTAGTGATGTCGACGGCTCGAGCGACGCCCGAAAACATGCCTTTACCAAGGGTAGATTGGACCTGATACCGACCATTCAGGATCTCGCCGATGCGGATCTTATAATAACCATCTTTATCGTCGCCCTCTAGAATACCACCTCCGTTTAGTTGTGCTAGAGCAGAAGGGTCTTTACGGTCATCCACGGTGGTGTCAAGATGAGTCGTCTTCGGTGCAACAAATCTGTCTTCGTCGAAATCTTCGGCAAACATATCGAATTCGTCATCATCGTCAGCCGTTGATTTCTTTGAGCTTTGTTCTTCATGGACTGGTGGTATTTCAGCTTTCTGTTCAAGATGCAAAATTTCTCCATGAGGACCGACATGACCATGGCGACGCTCGTCCCTTAGCTCATCCTCTCTCATATCAGCTGTGGGGTCATAATCTGCAGCAGAAGGCCCATCTTCCTCGTCGCCGTTTCTTAGTTTGCCATGAATATTGATAAGCTCTTGGTCGTTAGCAATATCGAGTGGTGCGAGTGACAATCCGTCTTGTAGCCCCGGTGAACGGGGAGATGAAAAAGCTGTAGATTGGGTTAGCAAACAGGATGTTTACGGGATACCATGTTATTCTCACTAGATTGTGGAGTGTTAACTTCAGTGGCCATTGGCGTGCTTCCTTGTGTTGTGGTTGGGGATAAGCCGTTAGCCTTCTCAGAAGATTGCAGAGCTTGCACTAGCATTGGCGTCGCTCGTGACTTCGCAAGGAGCTCTTGACGCCGACGGCGACGTCGCTCTATTTCTGCGTCGATGTCGACAGGGTTTTCATCTTCGAAACCCTTTTCTGGCTCAGGTGCCTTCGCCGAGTGATCCCTGGAGGTGGAATCTGCGTCAGATGAAGCAGTACTTGTCTTCTTCACTGTAGATCTTTGTTTAGAAGGATCTGGAAAGCCTTGAACGGGCCGTGAGCTATTCTGGTGGTGACTTGACCTAATACTATCGGTGCCATTTCGATCCATATCTCGCCGAGCTCGGTCGTTATCTCGTCTCGGATAATCACCTCGGTCTCGGTCTCGGTCTCCCCATGATGAATTGTACGGGGAGCGACTGTGGTTTCTTGGTCGCTTGTCAGGATAGCGGTCGCGATCTTGACTTCGATTCCTGGGCCGATCGCGGCCATGGTCCCGATCCCTGTCGTCATAAGGCAGATTGGCAGTCGATGAGCGGGAGGATGGACGATCTTCATCGTCGTAGGGAAGACGGACACGGCGGTGGCTGTCGCGAGAATCTTCGTAATGTACACGGAAGCGGCGGGGATCGGGGTCTAGGCGACCCCCGCGATGGGAATCACGGTCACGGTCATCGTGCGACCGCTTCAGGCCGCGGGGCGAGCGGCTTCGGCGTGACGTGGCAGGGTGGTGTCTCAGGCCGTTCAAATACTCTGGGGATCTTGAGCGTGAAAGTCTAGCTCTAGTTCTGTCGATACGGTCAACACCATGTCCATCAAACTGACGCAGTGAAGTTGCCTTCGAGTTCCCAACACGGCTCTCTACGATCTCGCCCTCATCAGAACTGGATGGCGACGCCATCTTGCTTGCTCACTTTGTCTTCAGAAAATGTCTTCAGAAGGACGCACACGCGTGCAGTCCGCTTCCGGTCTTTGGGGAACAGCGTGTTAGCTAAGAGAACTCGAAGACGTCAAGATGCAGAAAATTGGGCCGAACCGGGAAGCGTTTCTCCTCTCAACTCCGTCGCATGACGATGCTGCGCAGGCCGATTGCAACTAAAATCCAACAGTCGCTTGGAGGAGGGAATGGTGTGATGGGTAAGAGATGGGAGTATTGTCTAGAAGTTTGGATCGAGTTCGGAGCGCCTGATTGTGAATGTAGGTGCAGGAACGAGATGATCAAACAGAAAGACGTCGGACTACGTAGGGGTTGTAGGTACTACGTATGATTCGTACGAGAAGGCTAGGTAGAACTGAGATACAGTATCGGCACTGTCTGTGCACTGTCTGCCGTACTGTACTTGATGAATATGCGCAGTGACAACCAGGTGGAGGCCAGGTGCCACCAGGACTCATATGTTGCCTACCTAGTATCTAGGTACCATGACCTCTGTAGGTAAGTAGGCGTAGACACCTACGCATGTACCTACATATAGTACTGTACCTAGGTAGTATCGCTCCTAGCGGGCCTAGCGCGCTAAACCCTTGCCAGCAAAGTTTCTGCCCCGCCATCACATTCCCTTTGCCTGACCATCCCTCCACTTACAAAGTACTTTAACATCTTCCAAGGTTGTCTGGCCGATCCTGCATTTCGCGACAAGTTCAATCCATAGATTTGGTTTCCTCGGTTTTCTTTTATTTTCAAGTTTCCCTATAATTTCACAAACCAGTTACGATTACCATGGGTGGTCAAAACCGAGAGGGTAAGCTGAGATGCCCCGCGCTTATGCTCTGAGGTCAAAGAATGCGAGGCTGATGTTCGTGGAACAGGCGGCAAGGTCAAGCCTCTGAAGGCCCCCAAGAAGCAGAAGAAGGATGATGTTGACGACGAAGACGTCGCTTTCCGCGAGAAGCAGAAGGCTGGTAGGCCTCTCCGAACCCCAGGGACTTTTCTTCCTGGTTCAAAGAGCTGACGAACGAACCACAAGATGCCAAGGCCCGCGCCGAGATGGCCGCCAAAGCGGCTGGCAAAGGCCCTCTAGCCAGCGGTGGCATCAAGAAGAGCGGCAAGAAATAGGCACACCAACTTGACGAATGCACGAGATCACGACGCTGTTGATGACACCGTCAAGCCAATACTGGATACGACGACCATCGAGACGTCTGGGAAGTAGCCACATGGATGCCATGGGATGCAGGAACGTTATGATGCTTATGGGGTGCCTCTGCCGTAGCAGTCAATACATTTCATTGTGAAGGCGGATCACCGTGTCTTTGCACGATAAACACCGCTGTAGATGAACTGCGTTTTACGTTCAAGCCTCTTGCTAGACTTAGTTTCTACTATTGGATGGAGAGAACCAAAAACACTAGGCAAAGCTCGGATGCAATGTTATGTTTATAAACCTGTTAACAAATATAATACAACGAGCATCTCGAAAAGTTGCTCGTAATTATCGATGCATAAGTATCATTGCCGTTGGCGTCCTCCGAGCTTTCGCGACAAGGCCGATTATGTTTCAAATATGCATCTGAAAAAATATGCTCGATATAGGTAGGTACAACCTGCAAGGCAGTCGAATAAAATATTCGGAGGTGGGTAAGCAACCGAATCTGTTGAATGAAGAAGGCACAATAGGGACTCAGACTCGATGAGAAGCAGCTGCTGCCATCTGGCGCATGTTCATCCACTATCTCTCAACCTCAACAGTTGGTGATAGTCAAGATAGTTCTCCATGAACCGAGGCATGAAGACATTTCACATGCCGTCGAGATCTAGGTATTATAGCCAATACACTCTACATATGGATTACACCTAGTCAGGTCTCAGTCCAAGGACGATGTCAACCCAGGTTCCATCTCACGCCATGACCTCACCCAAGCTAGCTGAAAAGCGCGGTCCCCGGCAGCGGCGCCGGCGCTCTTCATCCGTCGTCTCAGCGCTGACAGACGCCGCACTAGCAACTGAGCAAAAAGTATCGTCGGCGCTCCTGCTGCTCTGGGAGGTTAGTCGCCGGGGTGTTTTTAGCATATCTTAGAGATACGAATTGCCTTAACGGACATATTCCCACTCCTGCAAGCTCCCGAAATCCCGGGTTATGCTTATCATAAGCGGGCATTACTAACTCCAGTGTCGCGAACAGGAGCTCCCGCACTGGCGGCGCGACAACGCCTTCATCGTGTCAGGCTACCGTCCAGCAAGCAACAGCTACATCTCGTCATTCCTAAGCGCGTTCGCGGTCCACAACGAGAGCGTGAACATATGGACGCACGCGGCGGGCTCGCTGGTCCTGGTACCCCTCGCCGTGCTGTATCTCTACGCGGAGATCGCCCCGCGGTACCCGAGCGCCGGGCCGGCCGACGGGCTCGTCTTCGCGTGCTTTCTCTGCGGGGCCGCGCTGTGCCTCGGCATGAGCGCCACGTACCACGCCCTGTCTAATCACTCCGAGTCCGTCGCCAAGTGGGGGAACAAGCTCGACTACTCGGGCATCGTGTGCCTGATCGTGGGCAGTTATGTCCCCGCGCTGTACTATGCGCTCTTCTGTAAGCCCGTGTTGATGACTGCGTATCTGTACGGAGTAAGTCTCTCAAGAGAAAGAGGAAATTTCACTTTTGTTACTTTCTATAGGAATGAATACCTAAAACGATGAGCCGCGAACTAGTTCGCGCCTGTTGCTGACATGTATATCTCGACTACTAGATTTTCCTCCTTGGCTTCGGCTGCGGTATTTTTTCCTGGGTAGAGCGGTTTCGTACACCTGCTTGGCGCCCATACCGTGCCCTTATGTTCGTTGGGCTCGGTGTTTCAAGTGTTGTGCCAGTTTTACACGGGCTCAGACTCTATGGATACCAGTCCCTGAACGAGCGGATGGGATTGGACTGGGTCTTGCTCCAAGGAGCGCTTTATATCTTCGGAGCTTTCTTATACGCCGTGAGTGTGCAGTTTAGATTTTTCGGAAATTAACACGAAGATGATTGTTGACACTGTTGCAAGGTACGTTGGCCCGAGCGAACATCACCGGGAACATTCGACATATGGGGCCACTCACACCAGTTGTTTCATATCCTCATCTTACTTGCTGTCGCGTCTCACCTCAAGGGTATGGCAAAGGCCTTTGATTACCACCATAGTGTCCTAGGGGCTCAGTGTCCGTCTTAGGATGCTAAGTGATTTTATCATGGAAGATCCGGTCCTGAAGGGTAAGCGCACATATATAGATACCCAATAGAGAAAATAAGGCATGTTTCAATAAAAGGAAACAAAAAGAGAAAGGACACAAGAAGCATAGAGAATAGCTCCAACTCGTTGTACTTATTAAGGGTTGCAGCTATGTTTAATATCATGTTTAAACCAACTTACCCCGCCCTAGAAGTAGTGGTAAAATAATGAATCAACATTGTTGCCTGTATATATATACACACACGCCTAAGCTTTATACTGGAGGCCAAAGTGGCTTGTTTTATTGTTTCTCTTCAGTCTTCCCATGACTGCATTTCAACATCAACATCCTCCTCATTATCAGAATCTTCGTCCGTGACATTCAGAGTCCCGGCTTCATCCTCGTCATCCGGCTCAGACACGTCATCATCTTGCTGCGTTGACTGTGGTTCGGCACCGACATCCATGACTCTCACCAACCCAGATCCCATGGCGGCTGCTGCCCACCAACTAAACTCGACGTTCGGGTTCCAGGCCACGCCCGTAATTCGAGTCTGGGCTTCGTATAACACGATTGGGCCAGGTCCCGAGGTCATGGCCGCTTCCTCGTCAACTTCACCCTCTAGCTGGCCCGGGGTCTTAGACTGCGATTTTGCCGCCTTGCCTTTGGCTTTTCCCTTGCCTTTGCTTTTGACTTGGCCTTCTTTCGTACCTTTTTCGCGGTTTAGTCTTTGGGTCTCAGCCATCTTCACACCCGTTGGATGCGAATTTGGTTCAGGCAGAATCCCATGTAGAATCCGGCATGCCCCCCTGGGCTTTGCTTCTTCCTCTTCATACACAGCAGTCGAGGATGGTAAAGCGCGGAACTCATGCTGAAACAACTTCACCTTGAGGGTCTTTTCTCTGTGACTTGAGAGTTTACGTAGGATGTTGAACACCCATACACTGCCGTCTGTCGTCCCGATGAGGATGTATGGGTGACAGGGACCTATAGAAATGCACGTAGGTTGCCCATTCACGGTAATCAGATGACGGCATAGAGGGAACCCTCGAGCTGGCAAAAATGTCAAATTTGGATTTCCAGCAAATGCCGATGGCCACATTGAGGCATAACCTCTAAGATGAGGACTCCACGCGAGAAGATTGGGTTGAAGAGATACCATCATATTTGGATGATATGTCGTTTCCCCGCTCGGACGGGACAGGTCTGTCAGCGTTAGGACACCGCCGATGGGCACCGTTGAGACAAGGAAGGGATCCGAAGGATAGCCAGAAACGATGTCCACGATGGCAGTGGAATGGACAGGATGTCGCTGGAGGATTCGAGGGGGCGAAAGAGACCACACCATTACGGAACCATCCGACAGACCAGTAGCCACGCGATTCATATTGATCCATGTGAAACAAGTAATCTCAATGGAATACTCCCTCGGTGGTTCAAGTATAACCATGGGCTCTTCAACTTGTTCTGCGCCGTGATCAGTGATAATTCAACAGTTACGGCCTTAAAGTCACCTACCGAATATCTCATTATCATGCTCTGAAACATTTTGAACACCTACAATCCTAAGTTTGCCGTCGACGCATAGCACGCCTAGTAAACGAGTGGCATCTTCGGCTGCGAGGGGTACAGGGCACCATTGTATTCTTGACACTCGACCCCACGAGAAGCACAAGGTTTGTGCTAGCTTTGGGGCGCGCCGTGAGGGTCGAAAAATACCTCGGCGACTTTTAACTGCATCGAACCTCAGGATCTGAACTGCACCTTCTTTCTGTTCCAGCTCCCTAGGGGCGTCTTTGAGGTTATGGTAGTAGGCCTGATCGGACAAGGGGGTAACTGCAATTGCCAAGAACTGGTTAACTTGCCCTTGTGCGGGTGCCCACGCCATGGAAACTGGAATGCCTCCAACGTCGAGAAGCCAGCCTCCAGTTACGGTTGCCTCGTCGTCCGCGTCATTAATTGGTATCCCAGCGTTAGAGAAAGAAATACTCTCCCCGTGTCTAATGCGGTACGGTTTTTGATTTGAGACATGACCTAAGAACACACTGAGCTCTCCTTGAGCCTGTGGAACGAACCAATGAAATGCTTTTGCTTTGTCAATAGGAGTAGATTTCTGTAGTCGGAACTGATCTACTAGGCGGGTATTATACAGTTGACGAAATTTAGATCTCTGGCTGTCGGCAAAATCGTTGGGCATCCAACCATTCCGGGCTATCGCAAGGCGAGGTTGAGAGGTCAGCTTGGGTGGTATAAGCTCGTACCGCCACCATAGCTTAAGGTAGCTGTCGAGAATGGACCTACGGTCTGGCTTGTCGCCAAACCACCAATCGATCAACTCGTAGAATCGTGTCCATCTCTTGATCGGCCCTATGTAGGTTCTCGTCCATCTCTGGCCTGGATCTGATGGGTATGGTGGTACTTCAGCGAAGGTCTGCTCTGTTTTATCAGAGTGATCTTGCTTCGAGCGCTTGGGCGGGTGCGTCTTTGCCTTAGCAGTTTTTGTAGCCTTTACGGCTGAGGAGCTGCGATCTGGCGGTTGATTGTTGTCATCGTCATCATCGTCCTCGTCGAATTGCTCGCCTTGCACGTCGTCAACCTCCTCTTCATCACCGCCTGCAGCCGCATCTACGACGAATTCGTCTCCAGACGAATCCACTCTTGGCAGAGCACTGTCAGCATCGGAGCTATCCAGGTCAAGGCCATAGTCCGGCAGCCCGAACCGTTTCTTTTTGTTTGATTGGCGGAGCCTCATGGTGTATGTACATCATAAGCTATTGCCTAGTTAAGCATTTCATACTCACGCAGGATTGGGGAGATAGGAAGGATGTGTGCTGCCGAGCTCCGCTTATGAGGGGTTATGAAGCTGCCTAAGCAGGTCAATTTACTAAGCCACGCAGTGAATCATAACTATGGGAAATGAGCGTGTGCTTGTTTTTTGTTATTGCGTCCGCCAGCTACACAACCCCTTGGCAATCCCGGATTAATTTAATTGTATGGAGTTTCTGTGAGTAGATCTGTGTTTTTGATTTGGTCTGGGCTGGTACCTAGTCGATGGCTTCCCAGGTTGTGCAGACATTCATTGTTCTGGTGGTAGTCACGGCTGAAAATTATTCTTGATAGAAGCATCCAATATTGGGGCAATCAGTGACGGAATGTGATAGCAGGTGGGGACCTCCCCAAAATGAGGGGTTCCGGTCGACTAATGGGGCACTAGGTTAATTAGCTACAGCCCCTGTAAGCCCGCCATCTCGCTACCTATCCAGAGCCCCTCAGGGCCCAAAGTGGCGGGGCAGTCTACGTTCAACCCGTGCATGTGTGCATCTTTGAGATACCCGACATAGTAGGTATTACGTATGTTATATACGTGTAAAACATCGAACTTGGAAGTATTCAGTTGGGGTCAAACCTAATATTACTCGAAACATTTGAGAATCCTACCTTACAGAACTTGGGCCTCAACCACATAATGATTTCGCATGGGCCGGCTGGGGTTTGCGATTTGGGGGCGGAACAGACTCACTCGCACGCGGCTCTGTTACTAGTGTACTACCTCGATAAGTCTACCACGTAGGACTAACAAGACAATATATCATGTAATGCCGCCATTATTGCCAGTATTACCCCTCGGCCTCTACCGACTTAGGTTGTACCTACCTACTCCCAGTACCTAGGTAGACTTAGTACAGGCATCGTGATACCACTACTTCTAGGACTGCATGGCTTCGGACCGCCCGAGATCATCCTCTCCCATCTTACATCTTACATAGCGTGTAGGAGAAACATGGTAAAGTACCGTGCATTGCGATGCCCAGTGCCCTCTGTTTCGAATCAGGGGAGCCCTATTACTGTCAGCACTTACGTTACATTGGGCCGTGCTACCGCCGTCCTTGCGCAGTCGAATAGTCGCATAGTGCTGGCCCGCCCGCCTGAAAGCGCCGCCACTGCTGCCATGCTCTCCACCCCCCTCCATCTCCGTGGCGCCCTTTCTGTCGGTGCAGTCGAGGCGGATGCGACATGGGTTTGGCTGCATGCTGCTTGCGAGGCCCTGCTGACGGCAAACAATGTCTTTACTCATACTCCGAGTCTACCAGCCTGCCTGCCTGCCTGCCTGCCTGCCTACAGTAGTTGTTGCGCGCATTCTTCACCTTGCTACCTGCTTCCTCCACTTACATGGGACCGATATTCTTGACGATCCATATCTGATGCTAAAGGATTCACGCTATGGAAGAAGCTGCCGCCGTCGGCAATCTTGACGCCGTGGAGAGCATACTGCCAAGCCTGTTGCTGAGCCACGACCATACCGTTCCCCTCCACGAGAGAGCCGCTCCAGGCGCCAGCACCATCCTCGACCGGTCCATACGGACTGCCGCTGCCCACGGCTGGTCCGACCTCACTCGCTTCTTCATTGCCCAGGGCGCCGTTATTGACGATGCCCTCGTCTGCGCTGTTATCAACTCGGGATCTATCGAGCAATGTGAAATCCTCCTGAAGCACGGCTGGGATGTCAATCGCAGCTACATTAGCGCTTCTGGCGACTGGCATTTCTGGACTCCTTTGCGGTAAGCTATGGCTATCATAACCCCAATCGTTCATAGCTCACATCCTTCCAGCGCTGCGCTCGGGGACCCGCCGCTCTGTCGTTGGTTGTTAGAGCATGGTGCAGATCCAAACTTATCCGAGTACGGGTTCACACCTATCATGGTCGCCGTTCGGCTGCATTCGCCGGAGGTCGTCAAACTTCTAATAGAGTATGGTGCTGACCCGAAGACCCCGATGCTGCTACACTCTACCGCCAGCGCATCGAGTAAAGCATTGAACGAGGCCTACCCCAACCGTGAGGATGCAGATAGGATAGGAGTGATGAAGATATTGCTTGATCACGGTGCCGACGTGAACGAGATGGAGCCGGATCCGAAATCCCGGCCACGCGACGATGCGAGGCGAAGACGGACGGTCGATACAGGCACACCGCTTCACTATGCGGTGGCCGCCGGCAATCCTATCACTGTGAGCTTCCTCCTGGCACATGGAGCTAATACAAAGCTCCCTAGCTGGTCGGGGCACACACCCCTCCAAGCTGCGGAAGTTTTGGAGTTGAGGTACATTACACAGATTTTAAGGATGTACGGATGAAGCAATGATGGTATCGATATTAGCATGACACGTCGTTATGACAGATTTCCCATGTATTACTATACTATAGTGGGCGTTTCCTTGTCGGAGTTGCTGATGATTGAGAACAGCCAGCTGGGCCTAGTACAGCTTTAATACATAATTTGATGCAATATTCGTAGATATACTCGTGCAATTCCGAATTCCAAGTAGATGAAATTGAGAATAGCTTTGAGAATCAGAGAAAACATAGTCTTTCCTACTAAACTAAACGGGATATTGTCTCTGAACACTCGACGACGGTCAAAAGAAGAAGTATGTGCCCAGATATGATACGCCTTGTATTAAATGTATGAGGAATTTAGGCGCAAGTATTCTCGACAGAAAGCTGTTTAATTTAACTTTCAAATTAGACTGCCTCTACGGAGTTCACGGGTGCTTGAAGAAGGGACCTCCTCGGCCGACGGTAGCTAAGCTTCGCTACAACCAAGACCCAATGCCTAAGTAGCATTACTTACCATCTTCAGGAAATACCCAAGCGGTCGTACTGCAAATAAAAGGCATCATCTCGATTTAGCTAAGTATTGCTCCTGTCGCAGGGCTTCCCGATAGGGAGATTTACTCAATATGCTTAGCATTTAGTACCTCCCGCGCTTTGCGTAGCTCCTAGGTAAGCTTTGATAGCATAAAGTATAATGTGACATAATGGATTTTAACCCTGCTTGAAGGTGTCTGCACGAGACGGCTACTGGTCCTTCTCATTACTGAAAATGGTTCCTTGGGATATCTTGACGGACCGAGTCACGTTCAGCCAACTACACATGAGTGTACAACGTCGGACTAAATATTAGGAGAATACTATCTCTCGAGTCGGCCACCCAATGCAACAGGAAATAAAACTGACATCTTAGTATTAGTCACTATCGTGCGGGTTCACAAAATTAGTTTTCAAAGCAATGTAAACTAACGCGCTAATAGGTCCGTACTGAAGTTAGGAGACAAACATCAGGTCACCTGAACGGATTGGCATTTGCCGTTTACTAGGTCCCGGCGGGAAGCTATCTGTATTGAAGTGGGAAATATTTTGATGTAACGGCGAGATAGAGAATATCCTGACACTTGCCGAGAGATATGCTAGAGTTAGGGGGAGTGTCTTGCCAGCCCATCGCGGTCACCTTGGTTCGAGGTGAGGGGAGAGCCTCGACCGTATACCTATGGAGGGCTAAAGCCAGGAAAGGTAAATTGTAATAACGTGGTGACAAGGCACGTGCTTGATGTATCACGAAGAGTCATACGGCCTGTCTAGTTCGCAATGAACTGCTTTTTATACACTCATTTGGGATTGAAATCCAGTCGGTTCATAGAAATATAGCGGCTCTGGGGCGGAAGTAGCCAAGCTGAGAACACCGAGGCTGTTCCGGTGGCTTTGGTGATGATTAGCTTGATCAATGTAGTTATCATAAGTCAATGAGTTAGTAGCACCGGTAATCATCGAAATAGTTGGTCTGATGCGGTGAGTGGTAAACATGCCACAGAGCCGCAGCGCTGGGCGGGCCGAATTGGTCCCAAAAAGGCAAGTTAATGCAGAGTTGGCCAATCACAGCCCAGGATCGAACAGCCACTCCTGTACGCTGACACCTACTATGCACCCTTACATGTTTTATATTGTGCCAATGGTTATGGGTTGAAACCGACACAATTACGTGCAGCTTCGCCGTTACAACCGAGGGAAAGTAAGGCGTCTTGCGATTATTAGCCTTGTAGATACTGCTATGTGCCATGTTCGGGATGTGCTGTCTCATCGTGACACAGGAATTCGGACGCAGCAGTGACAACTTGTTATTAGACCGGCGTGTAGGTGTGGGTTGTGTTACGGAACTGTATATTTACCTGCGGAATGTGTTCTTGATTATAACGGCTAAGAGGTGCTTACCAGTCAGGGGACAGGGAATTGGACGTGGTTCATACCTTATTCACATCGAATGAGGTGCTCACAAGAGACGTGTCGCATGTACATTGGATAGCGACCCGAGTTAAGAATTGCTAATCTCCAACATGAGAGCATCTACTCCCGAATTGAAGGTAGTCACGGGCAGAAAAATAAGCCATATTAGTAAATAAATTTTAGGTGCATTGAATGCGGTAGCATAGGCGTATCCGATAATGATTGTGACGATGCCTACGTTAAGATGATTAGCATATGTTACCTAAATAGCTGGGTGTGCCAACCAGGAAGTGCGTGAGTGTATATGTGGCCGGTTGGTACGCCAATTAAAACGATAACTACTGCCTCCGAAGCGAGAGACACGTTGCTCAAGATTCTAGTAATACGAATTAGAAGATGTAAAGCAGTACTACTGTACCCTAGGCGCTCTATTGTGTTCGGCTGCTGGTCGGTGGCATGGTCCTTTTCGGATTACCGGTGCTAACTAACTACATACCTAACCTAATATCACTGATAGCCACGCGTTCAATACCTAAGTAGGTACTTTCTATAGTTATCCCGTAGACTATCTGCAAAGGCAATACATCCATATGTATGTACAGTAGTTTAATCAATGCCAAGGGTCCATACCCGGTCCATGCTATTGTTACTGCCCTCGACGGGTTGCGGCAAGCAGTCGAAACTCGGTTCGATACAGTCGAGACTCGGTTCGATGCAATCGAACAACAGCTTGGAATATTAAAAACAGACCAAGTAGAAATAAAAAAAGCTATTAAATATTTAAATTCGATTATTATAGCGTTAACTCGCGCTGTAGCAAAGTATATATTTTTAAATAATATTTTAAATTTATATCGAATTAATATATTAATATATATGCTTAAACATAAAAATATAAAACAATAAAAAATAAATCGTACTAAAAATTAAAGTCGGCTTAATATTAAAATAACATTACTACTTAATATTTATATAAAAAATAAAATATTAAACTTTTTATATAATATTATTAAAATTATTAAATTAAATAAAAAACAATATTTAATAATTTTTAACTCGTTATTAATTAAAATTTTAATATAAAATAATATTTAGCTGTTATATTAATTTATACTTTAATATATTTTATATACTAAGTTTTTACCGTGTAGCTTACGTACTGGAGTTTCTGGACGGCGATCTACAAACGGCGAAGGGGGGGGGGGTCTCCCTTTAGGAATATTTATATATACGTGATATTTAAATCGAAGTGCTTTGTACTTTGATTTATAGCGTGTTCAAAATGGAGAGTTTTCGCCGGCAAAGCTTTTTATTTTAGTGACGACTTGCTTGGCACTACCGGGTATTTTTGTTCTAAATAACGAGGAGCAAGGCATGGTCACTCAATGGCAAACCCTCTTTTACGAGGACCGCTATTCGCATAGTCACCAAAAGAAACCCGATTTCATGAAACTTGCCGATGCCATGGGTGTCCAACATAGGAGACTCATCAAGCCCGAGGACACTCAAGAATACCTTCAGTGGCTTATCGACACCGACGGTCCTGCCCTCCTTGAAGTTATGACGGATAAGAAGGTTCCGGTCCTACCTATGGTTCCCGCCGGCGCCGGCCTACACGAATTCCTTGTGTGGGATGGAGAGAAAGACAAAAAGCGCCGGGAACTGATGCGGTCACGAACTGGTGGCCTACACGGTTAAATGGTTTGACGAGGGGTTGTTGCATACGCGTTCGGCGTTCTGTCTTGCTTTTCTTTATCCTTCCTTTTTCTGTCATACTACAATGGAGGTAAAATTCATGGACCATGAACAGACATTGGAAAGGTGTCCAAAATTTTGGGGTCATCAAAACGTTCCTGTATATCCTGCAATCGGCTTGCAATTTTCGCGGATACGGCGGCACTAACCGGCCGTATACGTATCAAGCTATATGTATATTTTATTCCTATGAGGTTCGAAACGAATTAACTAGGTCGGCACGGTTGGATGCGTGTACGCTCCGGGACACTATGTTGATAGGCATAATGTCGCCAATACTGAATGCGATTGTAGACTGACTACTTATGTGACTTGTACTCTTATACCAAAGCGGCTTACTCAGTAACTCCAATAGCCGCGCACGAATAGCTATGCTTTTTATCCGCTAACATACTACAAATCCGGATACACTCAACCTTTGGCTTGCCCTGGGGCACATAGCTAGTGAGATCGAAACACGGCGAATACATTCGCGCGACCACGTCACCGTAGCAAGAGCCCCCGTCTTCTGTGCTCTCGGAGAACCCGTACCAGCGCCATATCCCGTCGTTCGCCGTCGTTATATACACGCTCTGCGTCGAGTTTCTCACTGTTTGGGGCCACTTGCATTAGTTGTCTGTGCTATCTATCATCGCGTTAAGTCGTGGATGGATGCGGGTGAGCGTCGGACTTACTCTTGATCTGCTGGTTATTGGCGCCGATCCAGGCGTGACTGAACTTGCCACCGCACCCTGGGCCGTCGTACTCGAAGGCTACCTGGTTCCGCCAGGCGGCGGCGACGGCACTAAACGTGGTCAGAGTTAATAGTTTTGTTAGTCTCATGGTGATGGTTTCTGATGATTTGATGTTGGGTTGGAATTTCGTATTGCGATTCTTAGGTAGGAGCGCCTAGTCGTCTTTAATATCCTATACCTCTTATTGCTTCGTCTAATGCGACAAAGATGCTATAGGATACCTAGGAGTCGCCTCTGTACAGAATACCTGACGACAAAGAATAGTGAGGCATTGCACGACTTCTGCGTGAGGGCATAATGAGAATACGATTGTATATGCCATCATATCTCGGTTTATTTGCATCTGCCATTCTTTGATTCGGATGCTTGGCGACGAGGTCATGGGACATTGTTGTCTTTGTGCTCCTACACGGGACTGTAACTCTTATAAACGCAAACTTTAAGAATTAAGCCGTCTTTATACTACCTATCTAATTATATGTGGTTTTTCTTTACCTAACCGCGTAGGTTAGATGGTAAGGTTGCGTCATAACCTTGGGAACTTTCCAATGGCCCTTTTAAGACAATGTCGCGCGTGCTGTACTCCGTACCCTGTCGTCATAGCTAATCCCAGCTACTGGGCCAGGAAGAGGGGGAGGGGTCGGAAGTTTCCATGCTAGCTCTTGAAAGGATGAAAAACGTCTGATGCCTGCCAGGCAAGCAATTGAGGCATTAAAACTAACTTACTCACGAAGTAGCACGCTTCGGAGACTAAATAAAGCCCGTTGTTCTACCAACGACTGGACTGGCGCGGTTACTTGCGCAAACCTGGGGGGTTTTGTGGGGTGATTCGAAAGCAATGACGCCGGTGAAAATGCCCCTCAATTCGGCCGTATTTCTCGAGACGAATTGAACCGAATCTACGAGGTTCACGAGGGGTTTCTCTTCACTCCTTTCCCGGAACGCTGGCTCGCTAAATTCCTGATCGATACGATTGCTACGCAGTATTTTTTGATAACCTGTAAAACGACCATTTAAACAGAGGGCAGCTTTGACGTACGAAGCGGGGTGTCTTGTCTTTCGTTGATCCCCGCGCGCATCGCATTGGAGAGCTTAATTGACTGGGACTTGGCACCCTCGTTCGTCACTTATACATCCATCCATTCAAGATGTCTGGACCCGTGCCCTCTATCGCTACCCTGCACGACATCTACACGACACAGGCTCTGGCAGAGCAAGGAGTGCGATGGAACAACCTTCTCGAAAAGTTCCAGGCGCGCTTCGGCAGCCCCGCGCAATTCGTCGCACGATCGCCGGGTCGCGTGAACATCATCGGCGAGCACATTGATTACTCGCTGTACCCTTGCCTGCCCATGGCCATCACCCCGGACGTCATCATTGCCGTTTCGACCGACGTCGCCCCCGCCGCCGACGGAACGTACAAGATCAAGATCGCAAATGTCGACGAACAACGCTTCCCGACGCGGGAGTTCGACATCCCCCATTCCAAGGTCGAGATCGATGCGACGAAGCATGAGTGGACCAATTACTTCAAGTCGGGGCTGAGGGGCGCCATAGAGCTGCTGAGGAAGAAATACGGCGAGGATTTCAAGCCCACCAGCATGCAGGTGCTCATGGACGGGACCGTGCCCGCGGGTGGTGGCTTGAGTTCAAGCGCCGCCTTCGTCAGTGCTAGTGCGCTGGCTGTTATGGTTGCGAATGGAGAGTCCAATATTGACAAGAAGGACTTGACTGAGGTCGCCATTGTCAGTGAGCGCGCCGTTGGCGTCAACTCAGGAGGGTAAGAGGAACCATCATCATATGCATTCTCATGTCGCTTGCGCTCACACATACCACAGAATGGATCAGTCGGCGTCTGTGTTTGGTGAACGCGGATCTGCTTTGCTAGTATCCTTCGCGCCCACACTATCAGCGCGGCCTGTTTTCTTCCCCAAGACGAACCCTGAGCTGTGTTTCATGATTGTTCAATCGTTTGTCACTTCTAACAAGCAAGTCACCGGGCCTATTCACTATAATCTTCGGGTGGTCGAGGTCAGCATGGCTGCTGCTTTCCTAAACGCCAAGCTTTGCCCGCCAGGCACTGAGCTCCCTAAAGACGCCGGCCCTCTTGGCGTGTCGATTCATGGCTTTCATGAGAATTACTTCAAGGGCACCGAAAAGTCGATGACCGAACAGCTCGAGGAGTTAATTGAGTTAACCAAGAAGACTTTGACTCAAGAACAGGGCTACACAGTTGAGGAAGTCGCTTCTAATATCGGTATCTCGGTCGATGACCTGAAATCCCGCTTCATGTCTAGCTTCCCTGTCCGAGGGGAATACTTCAAGCTCCGTCAACGAGCGCTGCATGTATTCACCGAGGCTTTGCGCGTTATCCGATTTTTGACACTGCTCGAGGACCCCGCAGAGGCCCCCTCTGCTGACCACACCGTCGAGTACAACCAGCGACTTGGAGACCTGTTGAACGAGACCCAGGACTCGTGCCGCGACGTGTACGAATGCAGCGCCCCGGAGATCGACGAGATATGCCGGATTGCCCGCGAGAACGGCAGCTACGGAAGTCGGCTGACTGGCGCCGGCTGGGGTGGGTGCACCGTCCACCTCGTGCCTGCGGACCGTGTAGATCAGATCAAGGCGGCCTTGGTGGAGAAGTACTACTCCAAACGACAGATCGCCGAGAAGGACATGGATGGCGCGATTGTGGTCAGTCGGCCTATGAATGGAAGCGCCGTCTTTAAACTCGACGGCGGAAAGATTTGAAGGGCCTGTCCGATTACTTTAGCTGAAGATCGTCAGCGAAGTGCTCCTGATCTAAATTAGTTAAGATACCAGGATTGTTATATATTGCAAGGTCTACATATATTAACAGAATTATACTGTCTATCTAGTAACTTGCGAAGAATACCCTGAAGTCAATACGACCTGGCGGCGCCGAGGCCTATTTGCCTCGACGTATTTGTCGAGCTTCAGCAATACCTCCTTGGCATGGGAGTTTCCATCTACGCTTTGAATTGAAGGAACACTGAAATCGTAAAATAAATATGTATAATGGTATATGCTTTTTCTAACTGTATTAGAACATCCCAATCATGTTTTGGGGGTCTTTAAAAGGGGTATATCCCCCTGCTCAACGCCAACCTAGATGCTCAAACAAACGAAAACAACTGAAAGCCATAAATAATATCAACCAAGAACACAGGGCTTCTACTTGGTCCAACCCAGAATATTCAGCAGACTGTTGCGAGGGTCGCCGTACTGCTCAACTTTGAGGGCCTTCTTCCTCGCCGCCTCGACCTCGGGTGTGTTCTGCTGGGCGAAGATCTTGTCGAAGCTGTCGGATCTTCCGTGGAGCTGCCGAGACACGTAGAAGCCCACGGCGCAGGTGGCTCCTAGCCAGGCGAGTGTTGGTAGTAGAACTCTATGGCGACGAGTTAGCTTTTGGTGTCGTGGGTTTTGAAGGGATGTGGACTGGTGTTGCTACATACCTCTTTGGGGTCATTGCGCCGCTCTTGGTTGTTAATGAGGCCATGGGGTGTTGTACCCTCGCGGCAACGTTCATGCGCATTGATGGTTGCATTGTGTGATTTGTTGGTTTGTGGTGTGTGGATGATAGGTAGTTGTAGATTGTACGTAGATAGAGGTTGCAGTTACGATGTTACTGTACCACTGTCGAAAATGTTCAATTTATCTGATATTGGCAGAAAATAGAAAATGTGACGACCTATAGAGTCTAGATGTCTTTGATTTGTGTGAATGGTTGTATTGGAATACCGTTTGTTGTGATGGTGTGGAACAGAAGCCATCACGACTGACAGGCGGCATCATAACGCACATAATATACACCTACCGGTTCCTATTCCTATTCCTTATTGACTCACTATTGCCTAATTTTTTTTTTTCATGTTTCCTAAGTGATTCCAACAATTTCCTAGTGGCCTGAATAATTCGACCTGATCACGATACTCGGAAGCGTCGATGAGGTGATGTTTGGCCGGCACCCCCCGACGGCGCCGAGAATTCCCTGCGAACATTGGTATCCACCGGCGGAGTCACCCATGGCTAGACAGGGCGGCTGATCCATCCTGTTGGGTCTAGCTGAAATCCTACTGCGGCACTGACCTGACTGTGGCACCACTTTTCTGCTTTTCTGGGCGAACAGCCCTCTTTTCGCTAGCTTCCTCCAGCTATTAGCTGTCGAATTGCCTAGATTTTCGCTCTTCGTGGGTAGTTCAGGCCTAATATTTCGCCGTTTGGGCCCGTTTGGGCCCCGGTATGTTTTCGCGGTTGGGCGACTTGTTCGTCTCATCAACGTCACTGAACCGCACACGATACGCGAGCAAACGGAACGATGCTCTCGGAAGTGCGGAGGAGCCTAACTACCTACACCTAGGTCAACTGCACCACGCCGCTTCCCATGCCAAAATCATCGGCTGGTTTCCAATCGGCGCTTTACCATTGGCTAGTCTGTCATCACTCATCAGGCGACACCCGTCGCATGTTATTCGACTTACCCGTAGGAATTCGACGGTTGTTCGCGGTGAACCGGATGCCGTTGGTTTTCTGTTTTCGGTCAACTCCATACCCGCGTGGTTGTCGTTTAATCACATGTATGCATGTAGCTCTCACGAGCGCGGCTCGGAAAAGCACGGCACGTTTCAAGGTGAAGATATTGGGAACAATATCAGTTTGTCGGTGTGAGTACGAAAACCCGAGTACGCAAAGCAAGTCAGGCCACTTAAACGTTATGTAAAATTTTGTTACACCCTTGGGGTAATCCGTCATGTTGGGAATATGAATGCGTATCACCACGTATTACCTATTTACTTGGTGTTTTTGACATATACCCTAACCAGGACAGTTCCCAAGTCCTAATTCTTACCGCCGGAGTTTTGAAACCCATTAGTTTCGCCGTCACCCGGATTTGAGGACGATCTTGAATCAATGCAGTCATAATGCTTGCCACGTAATACTAACAAGCCCTTCTTGTTCTTGTTTTCGTTGGCACGTCTGGCTTTTCTAGTTGTTGTTATATCGACCAACATAAGTTCTATAACAAAGCATAGAATATGACGATCCTTTCGGGCTACAAGACGACAGCCTCTCCTACAACCCACGGTACTGGAGATGCTGCATTATCACAGCTCTTGATTTTTCGTTTTCTGACAAATGAAATATGCTACAGGACGTGTAGGTGTGGTTTACTAAAGCACAAGGGCTAATACAATATAGACAATGAAGACTTCTCGAAAGGTTGTACAAATCCTAGTACATAGTCGCGAGTGCTGCGCTGCCGTTCCCCAAAACGAGAGTTCGCTTAGAAATTCGAGCCAGCCTTTACCTGCGAATCCGAAGCCACGCTCACATTCTTGACGATCACAGTGCTTCCAGACTCGCCCGTGACACGAACGGTCACAGTATCCGTCCCGAACCCGCTGGAGTTCTCGAAGAAGTTGTAATCCTGCCGTGTCGTCGGTTTCCACGTCGAGCCGCCGTCCGTGCTCACCTCGAGCTTGGAGACAGCTTCGTTGGCATTCACAACCTGCATAGAGAACCAGTAGGCCGAGGTTCCGGACTTGTTGTGAAGGACGAGCGGGGAGGATATCGGGCAGTCCACGAATGTGTAAGAAGTGGCTAGTGGGTTGCTGGACGAGGGCGAAAGGACGTCGAATGCGTTCTCGAAAAGGTCAAGGTGGCCCGCGTCACACTCGGGACATTCGTCAACGATCTGGCAAATATGTCAGCACTCAAGTTGCGGGTACTTATGTGAGGAACAAGAAAATGAGTTTGGGAGACTAACCATGGCAATGATCGATTTCCCGTTCGCAGTAACTTCAATGCATGCACCACAATGCGCCGCAGAGTGCCATGCCGAACCTGAGAATGCAGTGCCATAAATTCCCGATGGCAGTGTATAGGTAGTGAAGGAACACGTTCCTCCATTCAAGTTGCCTCCGTAGAACGTCGACGTTCCTATCACGGCAGCCATCGCAGCTGGCACAGCCAGCATGGCGAGAATGGTACTACTAGTCTTCATTTTCATTAAAAGCGAAGTTACCCTGGAAAGGGCTAGAATTTAATTCAAAAAGCTATATCACGACATACGAACGGCGGCATGTTTCGTTTTATACCAAGATATAGTGGATATCATTAAGGGGCGGCGCCCGGCAAATCTATAAATCGAATCATATTAAGGAGTCCCTATGCATGGATTGATCAGATGAACCGTGATATTTTAGTGTACGTAGTAAACAAATCAAATGGAATCGAAGTTTCGACCGGGTACTTGGGTTCCTGCAATTTGCTTCAAACGACATCCCCACTTGCAGGGGCCATCAGCTCGTCTAGTTGAAAGGTAGGCGATCCGGATCGATCAGCCGAAGCTAACATACAGTATAACAAGGATATGGCTTATGTGGTGTATAAAACGACTCATTTCCCCGGAATATCGAAGATCCACGTGGTGTTATGTTCAACAAGGTACCTGTCCTAGTCTTTAACTTCTAGATGTGCCCTCGCCGGCATAGGATAGTAGCTCCGAGCACAATGACACACATCAGAGACTTACATGATATGGGAATTTTGAGACTGGCCAGACGTTAGCAGTGCTACTAGTGACTGCAAAGATGAGTGCTTCCAAGTTAATATATAGGCTTACGAGTCTCGAGACTAATTTAGTTCCTGAAGATACCAACAGAACAGCTCAGCACTGGCAAATCGGGCGGGAAATAGATTAATGAACAAGCCAATGCCATTATCAGTATCCTCGCATTTAATACTGTGTCCTGCCTACCATCCTTAAGGCTACGCCCCCTGTCCAACTAAGTCTTTATATCCATGTGTCCTTTTCCATCCCCGTCTTAGTCCTATCGCCTTGACTTCTGTCCTCATCTCCGGTCGTGCCGGCAACACTCCTTTGCCGAAGCTTTGTCTGTGTCTCCTTCTCCGGCGTCATCCTCAAGATGCCTGGGCCTCTCGAGCCCTGTTTCCCCTCTTCTCTCCCTACGCTATCTGCAGCAGTGGCGGCGGCGATTGCTTGCTTCCGTCGCTTCGCGAAATGCCTTCTCATCAGTAAATATGCGGTCGCGCTACCCAGTAGTAGCAGAACGAGTACGACGATGATGGCCACCAGGCCGGTGGTGTCAGTTTGCGACTTTGGTTTTGGTTTTTGGGCATGGTTGCTAATCCCCGGCATGTTTTCTTTCACTTCCGTTGACTCCTAGGTGATAGTGTTAGGTGAACCGTGACGGTTTCTGTCCGGTATAGGGACGAATAAAGGTTACCCTCAATGGCCGTGGAAGTCATTGATTGACCTAGTTGGGGTGACCGACGGGCCAATGATAACGAGGGAATATAGTTGATTTTGCTGTATTCTATATATGTGTGTTATAGATGATTCGAGGTTTTCTTCATCTGCAGCTCCAGCTTCGCGAATCGATGTGCCGACAGCAAGGTGATGGAGAATCTACGATTGGCAAGTAAATGAAGGCAATGTTTTCCGTTGCAGAAGTTCTTTTAGGTAGTAGCGTCTAGCTTGATGATGTCTTTGTATTGCCCTGAACATCAGCTCTTTGTGTCCGTTGCCTACAGGTTCTCATTCAAGATGTCTTACAAGCTTAGGATGCAGTCGGCTCAAGGATTATACCGAAATGAGAAATATCACTGATCATATTTCCTGGCATTGATAATTGGGACAAATCTTTGGTATCATGAAAATTCATTAGTCACATTTTAGCCTATATACCACATCATCCCACAACAACACCTTTCCAACGCGTTCCAGCACTTGGGTCGCGGAAGTGTTGCGCCCCGCAACATAGTATACCTACATTTCTCATATTAACATTACGGTGGAGTCGACAGGTGCATAAACAGGCCGAATGCTACGAAGAGACTACAGCCAGTGTGACCGATCGAAAATTCGCGGAGCACATTATGACAGGTGACCCGGATAGCATGAGACACATTCGCTCAATTCTACTCTCTTTTCACGTGTGCCTCCTAAACCGGTGAGTAAATGTGCCATTCCAAGCAGGATATGTCTATATTACAAGTCAGTATTCATAAGCCACTGTAAAAGAAAACGGCGGGGAGCTGGGGGGATGGGGCCGAAACAGGAGAAATGATCCAAACATCACTTACGGTGTGCCATTGGCCGTTATCATATGATGTACTAGTGACCCAACTCGAGATTGGAATCGATGTTGTAAGAGATGGCGGTACTGTCACTGATTCGGTCGAAGTAGGGTAATATGGACTTGAAGTTGTCGAAGATGGTGGTGGGGGTGTCATCGAGGGTGTGCTGGATGTCGAAATGGTAGGTGTTGATGTCGTGGTATGAGATGTGTGAGTTGATGCCGGAGTTGACGTGGGAGTTGATGTGTGAGTTGATGTGTGAGTTGATGTGGAAGTTGGTGTCGGAGTTAATATGGTCGTCACAACCTCCGTGGTAGGCTGAATATCGATAACCGATATTGTACGCGTAGTTGGTTTGCCAGAAACAGTTATCGTTTCTGTGACGGGTGGCGAAGATTCAATGACTGTCGTGGGTGCCGACGTAACGGTAACTGTCAAGGTCGTGTCTGCGTCACCTCCTTGCCCTCCGCTTCCATCGATGGGAATAATCGAATAGGTCGGACGTGCGGCATGAGCTTCAGCAACTGGTGTCCTCCTCCATATAAAGGGCAAAGCTAAGGATGGGACACACAAGGAAGAAACCCCAAGTAGAGAGATGGGAATATTTCTAAGATGCATCTTGTTTGGATAGCTCTTTAGATCTTGGGATCTTGGGGAGACGTGCTTCACTCGCTACGAAAGAACGCAAATCCGGTGGGACGCAACTTCTGTAGCTCAAGAAACGATCTACAGAACGAGAAGAGGGAGAGACTGAGACCTACCAGTAAGACAGATATGATTATATTCAAAGAAACACAACCCCAATAATGAGAAGGTTGGGATCGGTGACCCTTGTTCTATCGCGAACTGGAAGGTAGGTAGGGAGTGCATCATTCAATGGACAAACCTAAGAAGTGGCTGGTATCGGGTTCAAGTCGATGCTGCAAGGGAAGCGAAAAAACGGGCGCTCATTGGCTGAATCTTGCCTACCAGCCACCAAAAATAGTCCGATATATCACCTTTTTAGGAATAGCCTCTATATGCTGCAGGTGCCTGTCTGTCTGTTCCTGCAGGTCGCACAGGCAGGTCGCATTAGTTAGCGCTTCGAAAGGCGAAGCCTTTAACCCAAGTCTGAACTGCTTTTGTCTGTTACCTAACCTACTTGAATGTTGTTTACAATAATTTAGAGGGGAAGAGCGTACTTATTTACTTGTGTAAGGCAATGGGAGGCTTTTTGGCCATCTTCAAGACCAATTTCAGCTACTTCAGAAAACAACCTGCATACAGTAAGGGAGGTCCTGTCAATGGTCCCTTGCTACCCCAAGTCGGGTTATACACTTAGCTATTTGATATAAGTCGAAGGTTTTACCATGAATTCATTATGCTCAGGTGACCGCCGTGACCTTTATGTGTACGGGTTCCGGACGTAAGGCCAAATCCAAGGCCCGGATAATGTTTCTTAGGCAGACATCAACCACTATAACGATGTGGCTTAGCGATTCAACTGTGGCGACGTTTATCTCAGTCAGTAGCTAAGTACTAGGTAGGTACCTAGCAGGGTAACTTCCAAGGTTGTCACATGCTCAGAGTGGTGCGAAGAACAAGGCAGATACATGCCAAGATTGCCCCGCGATGCGATGGAGGGGAATGGCAGTGCATGTCTCCAGCCACTAATAAAGTGGAGCCCCCTCGTTTTCGAGGAGGGGTGTTCGGAGGGAGAGTTCCCAAGAAGGTTTCTTTGAAAGGCCATGACGCAACAGATAGCGTGGCGCTACAAGGGACATTAAGCTGATAGTGTGAGGCGAAGTAGTTCTAAGCCTACAGAGAATCCCGAGCTACAACATATCTACGTATGTCTATTTAGGCCCTCCTCTCCCCCGGATAGTCTCACGAGCCCTAGAAGCCTCTTTTTTATTATCTTAATTCCTTTTTATCATTTCCCATCTCACAGACCTCGCCTACTAAGGCCTGCCCAACGTACCAATAAGTACCAACCCGAGAAGACAACCGAACCAGCAAAGATCTAGATGTACAATCAATATCCTCCCCCGGGTCAATACCCGGGTCAATACCCGCCCGCCCAGGGCCAGTATCCCCCAGCTCAAGGATATCCCCCTCAACACAGCAGCCCCTATCCTCCCCAGGGCGGACAATATCCACCGCCTCAGGGTGGCTACGGCGGCTACGGTAGTGCTCCTGTTGAACTCCCAGGAAGCGGACCCTATCCCCCTCAGAACAGCAACCCATCATATCCTCCTCCCCCGGGTGGCCATCAGTCGTATAGACCACCACCGCCAGCGCCGTATTCCGGTTACGGTGCTCCTCCGCCGGGTCCTCCCCACGGCCAGTACGGCGCTCCACCGCCTCAGCAATATGGCACACAATACGCACCTCCTCCCGGAGGCGGTGGCCCGCCGACCCAGCCTAGTCTTGGCTACGGTCCGCCACAACTAATACAGTGGGACGCAAATCCTGATGCCCAAGCTTTAAGAACGGCTATGAAAGGTTTTGGCACAGACGAGAAAACTCTTACTCGAGTACTGGCGAATAAGGATCCACTTCAAGTTGAAGCGATCAAAGCAGCTTACAATCGGATGTTCAGTCGTAGTCTTGAGAAGGACATCAAGTCGGAGACGAGTGGATACTTCGAACTCGGCCTAGTTTCGATTGTGTCGGGCCCGCTGCTTCACGATGTGACTCTTTTGCACTCGGCCATGGACGGCCCTGGCACAAAAGAAAAAGTCTTGAACGACGTTCTACTTGGGCGAAGCAATGCGGACATGAATGCCATCAAGGGCATGTATCGGCGCACCTTCAACCGCTCACTTGAAAGTGATGTCAAGGGTGATCTAAGTATGAAGACAGAGAGGCACTTCATGATTGTTATGGGTGCTTGTCGGGCCGAAGACAGTGCACCCGTTATACCACAGGCTGTTGATCAAGATGTTATGGAGCTTTATCGAGCGACGGAGGGTAAAATAGGGACAGATGAGATGCTTGTCTGTTCAATCCTATCGACACGGAACGACAACCAAATCCGCGCTATAAGCCAGGCCTACGAGCAAAAATTCAGGCGTAAGCTTGAAGATGTTATTAAGAAGGTGAGTTATCTCTTTCCGAGCAGGCATTTTGGATTGTGGTTGGGTGCTAACAGAAAAATTCTAATACAGGAGTTCAGCGGACACATGAAGGACGCCCTTTTGTTTCAACTACGGAGCGCTGTGGATAAATTCATGAACGCAGCTACATTGCTTGAGGATGCAATGTCAGGGATGGGGACAAAGGATCAATTGCTGGTAGCGAGAGTTGTTCGCTACCACTGGGATCGTCAGACACTAGAAAACATCAAGGGTGCCTACCAACAACGGTATAGGAAGAGTCTCGCCAGCCGTATCAATGGAGAAACGAGTGGGGACTACGGAAGGCTTATGGTCGCCTGTGTTGGGGGATGAGTGCTGCAAAGATTGATTCCAAGTATTGCGATTACGATATCACGTTCAGCCCTTAAGTATTTAGCTTCATAATATGCTGGTTTCGGGTTTGCGTTGTTTGTCTTTATAATGACTGCAACGAGCGGGCCTAGGTATAGATTGATGCCAATTAGGAATTATTATACATAAATGTTCACACGTCGACGAATCAAGACTTCCATTGCCTGTGAAGCTCTGCGATGCAAAAATCCATCGTAGTAGAAGGTAGGTAATCGATAATGACGACATAGCCGTCCGCAGCCAGTAAGTCTTCGCAAGAACGCTAAATGGGGGATGTCACCCACCCAACATTTGACAGGCATCGAGCCAGTAATTACCAGCGCATTTTCCAGAAACATACCAGATGTTAGGTACCACCACAACGGATTCAACAACGATTCTCGTTGGACGACATATGTCACAAGCGGCCACTATTGCTTTGTTATACTTGACACGGCATTCGGTCTTTGTTCATGAAAGTTGGCATCTGAATGAAAAATATTCCGAAGCTGCAAGTTGGGGAGATCGGCGTTAACGAGACGACTTGATTGGCCTATCCCTGCCATTTGACGGGTCAAGCGGCTAGGTACATGTACGATATCGGTGACGGTGAAGTTCTCCCCACTGTCCTCATCTCACATTCAACTGTTATACACCTGCAGTTTTATCTACCTACCTGAGTTAAGTACTGTTAAGAGTTGGCGTATGGGAGAATGGCTCTTCGTTAAGATCATTTAAAACATCTTGGATATTCATCGCTTGATATATATTTCCTGAACATGCTCCTTTCCAACTTGATACTGTCGTTGCCTTTGTGTTCTTTTCCCGGTTATCCTCTAATTCCGCCAACTAAGCGTTCCTTACCATGGATATCGCCCTTCACAGCTCAATCATCCAGGCTGCCGTAGCCGGTGGCTGTACCTTGCTATATCTTGTCCGTATCATATTACCCCAAGGACCACAATGGGCTCGTCCCTTTGCCAAGGAGGAGCTATCATGCAATGCCCCTATCAAGAGGTGGACGTCTTGGACAGCTTCGCTGCTAGTCCTGTCTATACTAGGTCTTATATCGTCCTCCCTAACCGTCGCTTCACCTTCGCTCGACTACCTTAGGCTACTCGATATTGTGCCTTGGGTTGCTGGCTTTTTCATTACTATAGTAGACCTCCCCAAAAGGACACCAAAGACCTTGCTGGTCATTTACTTTACCTCTGTTGTGTGTGGGTTTATCATCCTCGCCGCGAATGTCAGCCAAACCCACAATGTTCGCGCATTACAGGCTATAGCTCCCAGTGTAGCGTTAGCAGCCTTGCTCGTTATTTTGGCAATGCCTATGCGCGATCCAGCCCTCGATAATACTGGAATTGCGGGTGATGAAAAATACCCTACGTCGGAGCTAAGAAGCCCCGAAGACAACCTGAGCCCGTGGCAGTTCATGACCGTGTCTTGGTTATCACCACTCATATCTCACGGGTACAAAAATCAAATAAAGGACGAGGACGTGTGGCTTCTTCCTTATGAGTTCCAACACAGGCAACTGCACACGCTATTCCGAGAACTTCAGGGTCCCGTCTGGCTACGACTCACTCTAGCAAATGGTCTCGACCTTTTTATTATTTCGGCTCTAGGGATTTTAGAGGCCGCGGCTAACTTATCGGCGCCGCTCTTGCTACAAAGCTTGTTACGTTCCATAGAGAGGGGCACAGAGTACCGGATGGAATCTATCTCTTGGGCCTTTGCAATGCTAATTCTACGGCTCGTCAGCACTCAGTCGGGTGTGTTTTCGCTCTGGTTTGGTCGCCGGGCGTACGAGAGATCTCGTGGAGAGATGATTACCATGGTCTATGCGAAGACACTAGCGCGAAAATCTTACGGCGCACAGGTGGAAGATATAGAACACGCACAAGATAACGGCGCCGAACATGGTCACGAGAATGAACACGAATATAACGACGATGGTGCTGGTGTTGATGTCGATGAGGGAACTCCTTTATTGGGCCGCCGATCTAAGATAAGTCGCTTCGAGCGAATACTTCAGTTCCTGAAGTTGCGCAAGGCAAGCCCATCTAAGAAGACCAAGAGTCCCCGTCAACAACCGGCAACGATGGGCAAAATTCTTAATTTGATGAAGTCGGACGTTTATGAGGTAGCACAGCGTTTCTGGGATTTCGCTGGGCTCATCACTACTCCTCTACAATTGGTCCTCTCGTTTGTTTTCCTCTGGCAGTTGCTGGGCTGGTCTTGTCTTCTTGGGCTGGCATGGTTTATTCTGCTCCAGCTTATCAACGCAGGTTGCATTCGACGCTTGTATCTTAATGAGAAGCTCCGTCGGACTGCATCTGATGTGAGAATCAATGCTACATCGCAGTTCATCGAAGCCATACGACCCCTACGATGGTATGACTGGCAGTATCGGTGGCTCGATACCATTATGGAGTCTCGTGCTGCTGAGTTGCATCTGAGAATAATCACAGGGCTGTGGAATATTGCAATCAGTGCCACTAATCTGTCTGGCAGCACACTCTTCCCTGTGTTTACATTCTTCGCCTACACATACATCGCCAAACAGCCCCTGACGGTTGATATAGCCTTCCCCGCTCTACAGCTGTTCACAATGCTGGAAACAAGCTTGAAAGAAATCCCAAACTTAGTCACAGTGCTTCTGAATGCGTATGTTTCGTTGGATCGTATTGAGTCATTCATGGCGGAGCCGAACAAGGAAGAGAACGACTCCAGAGAATCGACGCCTGGTATTGAATTTCAAGACGCAACCTTTGCGTGGCCTACTAACCACCAAACGGTCCTGAAGAATCTAAATCTCCGCTTTACCACCGGGCTTTCTATTGTATGTGGAAAGGTGGGCGCCGGCAAGACCGCCCTGCTCCAAGCTAGTAAGTAATATCTAGAGTCCGTTTCTCCCACTCTTTTTATTTGATTAAGCCCATTCTCGAGACAATACTTTGAGCTACGAGCTTTGCTTGCTTTCTCCCTGAATACCCAAGGACTCTCTTAATGGGGGCCACTACTAACTGTAAATGCCGTAGTACTTGGCGACCTGGACAGAGTTGCTGGTGGTTGCGTCGTACCTAATCAAATGGTGGGTTATTGCGCACAGTCGCCGTGGCTCCAGAATATGAGCATTCGAGACAACATTCTATTTAACTTCCCATATGACCCCGTCCGATATAAGAAGGTAGTGGACGCTTGCGCCCTCACACCTGATCTTGCTGGCTTCTCGCATGGAGACTTGTCAGATATTGGGGAGAACGGCATTGGCCTCTCTGGCGGTCAGAAGGCGCGAGTAGCTTTGGCCAGAGCTGTCTATAGCAACTCGCGCGTTCTCCTACTCGACGACCCTCTCGCTGCACTCGATCATGGCACAGCCGAGTCTATTGTACGCAAGCTGTTTCAAGGGCCTCTGATGGAAGGTCGTACTGTAATCCTTGTCACACATCGGGTGGACCTTTGCGCCCACCTTGCTGATCAGTTTGTCGAGATCGACAAAGGGCGTGCTCGCGTCCTGGACGGGGACGAGATTTCTCAAGAGATTAACATACTAGCTAAGGAGCAGGAAACACTCAAACAAGCCCACGAGGAGGATGTACACACGGCAACCGAGGAAGAAAACGATACCGCGATACCGGACAAATTTATTACAGATGAACACCGAGCATCCGGCGGCATTGTTGCCAGAATTTATTGGATCTACATCAAAGCCGGGAAGCTAAGGTGGTGGATAGTGGTGATAGGCCTCTTCTCCTCTTTCCGTTTCGCCCGAATATTCAATGCATGGTTTCTGAAAGCCTGGGGCGAGGGATACCCATCTGCAGAGGCGTTCACCTTCACTACCTGGGCAGAAACCTGGGGTCTTGGAGATGGAGCATTCGACAAACTCCCAAGTCCCGTTGACAACGTTACGCCTTGGCTCGTGTGTTACGCGGCCTTGGGTGTTGTGATGGCCATCCTTTATACACTTACGCAATGTGGCCTACTCCTGATCTTGTATCTGGCGGCCAAGAACTTGTTTGGGAGAGTCCTGCATCGAGTCAGTAGTGCCACATTCCGGTTCTACGACACCACACCCGTCGGGCGTCTGATGAACCGTTTGACGGCGGACATAGGGATGTTAGATGGAGGAATGATCACGCCGCTGCAAGAGGTCACATTTTGGTCAATTAACTGGATAACCAGCATGATCGTCATTGCATCCCTTACACCCACGTTCTTCATCTTCGCGCTCGTCATGACACTGTGGTTCGTGTACATCTTCGACCTCTTTATCCCCACATCTCAGAGCCTAAGACGGCTTGAAATGGTGTCCCTTTCCCCTCTAATGTCAAATTTCGGCATCCTGTTGGAGGGTCTAGGAACAATACGGGCCTTCAAGGCACAACCACATTTCCAAAACAAAAACATTGTCATCACAGACGCTTTCCAGAAAATGGACCACTTCTATTGGAGCCTACAGGCATGGTTACAATACCGGTTCGATGCCATCTCGGCGATATCGACTTTTAGCCTGGTGTTGCTGTCATTGTACCAGGGCCTGTCACCCGGCTTGACGGCCTTCGTCCTCGCTACGGCATCGCAGTTTGTCGATGCAACACACGGACTTTGCAGGGCATACGGAAAGCTGCAGATGGATTTCGTGTCCGTGGAGCGCGTTGTGGAACTACTCGATCTTGAAGAGGAACCCTCTGGTCACCTCGACCCGCCGTCAGGCTGGCCCTCGTATAGCGACGCCATCGCCTTCGACGAAGTGTAAGTATTTCTCGCAGTGGTTCTCTTTTTGTTTGACTTCTTTAAGTGCTCAAGGTCGTCTTTTCGGCCTTTAATCATATGCTAGAAGCCTTCCACGCTTCTAATATAACTACGGACCAACGCTCGAAATGGCGATAACTAACTCCCAGTGTCGCAGAACCCTCAAATATGCCCCGCATCTGGACCCCTCCCTAACAGACGTGTCCTTCATCATCCCCGGCGGAGCAACCTGCGCGGTGCTAGGTCGCACGGGTTCGGGGAAGTCGACCCTCGCACTCGCGCTCCTCGCCACGATGCACCCGGAGCGCGGGACGATCCGCGTCGGCGACATCGACATCTCGGAGGTCGACGTGCACGCCTGGCGCCAGCGCATCAGCTTCGTGGCGCAGGACCCGGTGCTGTTCCCGGGCACGCTGCGCGACAACCTGGACCCGCTGCAGCTGCACAGCGACGCCGAGTGCGAGGCCGCGCTGCGCCGGACCCTCGGCCCCGGGTGGGCGCTCGACGCGCGCGTCGACGACGGCGGCAAGAACCTCAGCCAGGGCCAGCGGCAGCTCGTCGGCATCGGGCGCGCCGTCCTCCGACGGAGCCCCGTCATCATCCTCGATGAGGCGACGGCCTCCATTGATAAGGAGACTGCTCTCGCCATCCAGGACGTCTTACGTGATGAGCTTGCCCAGAGCACCGTCATCACCATTGCGCATCGCCTGGAGGCTGTGCGTGATGCCGACTACTTCATCCGGCTTGATGCAGGACGCGTGGTTGAGGCAGGTCCAGCTTCTCAATCGTGAGATCTCTGACTTTTAACTAGCGGGCGGGGACATGTTTTGATTCTCGGAAAAGGAGGGGCACGAATATAAAACGAGATGTTGAAGAGAGACATATAGGGATCATTTTTAGGTTAGTGCGTGTGCAGTGGTTGTTAGTAGATCAGAAGATTGGCGTTAGTATATATACTGATCACGAATATTGGGATGATTGATGATGGTTGGATTCTGAGCATGTTACCTTCTCTCCTATCATTTTTGGATAGAGGTTTGGGTTAGGCATCGGCAGGCATTCTAAATGAAAATAAATTACTTGTCTACGCCGGAGACCTGGCTAAGTACTTAGCTATCACATATGCAAGCTAAGGGAGTAATGTCTTCGCAGCACCTCGTCCGAGCTCTATGATGGAAATCCTATACACAGAACAATTTGACTCTCGTCTTCTGTGGTCAAGTTCCCTTAGCGAATATACTGCTTCTTATGCAATTGATGCCGCTTCCTCCTGGCGGGCCAGAGACACGACTTAACATTGACAGACAGACTAGTTCTAGGATGAAGCTTATTAACACTCGGATAAGGCCCTTACTCTTCCTAGCACTCTTTCCTCCTATATCTAGGCTCTACAGTAAGACTCTAATTCCAGAGTTTCGAGTACGCAGCTCGTATACTTTCAAGAACAGAATGGTTGATGGTATGTCGCTTATAAGAAAAGGGCAATGGATAAAGGAAATATAGGATAGCGGAAGAGAGAGAAAGTGTGATATGATGCAGAGCCGATTTGGGGAAAGCCCAGCAGCAAATGGCACAACGAAATCAATATTATGACGCCAGTCCCGTTGCTGACATTTATTACTGATTCATGATTACCTTGGATACTGATAATCACCCACTCCAATATATACGTGTAACCAAGCGCGACAGACCATTTAGGCGGAGCAGCAAAGAGTGGGCGACATGCCGGGGCCAATTGGGAATCGCCTATGTTCTACGGAGTTCCTAGGATAGACTATAGAATATACGCCTTGAAGTATTAAAGCGGCTCCGTGTTATAACGATATAGGTGCTATGTGCGAGGTACGCTGACGAGTCGTACAAGATCTATGGTGATGGGCACTGGGGTGGCTACCTAGTAGTAGTAGATATGATAAGTCGTTGAGTGAATACAGAGACGCTTACAAGTTTGCGGCTGATATGCGCAGCGATAGTAGATATGCTATTTTAGCATCCTTAACAAGGGCATCCTGACAATGTGTGTGCTAGACTGATATAGAGACATACAGGCTATTTGTAGAAAATATATTTCCCGATCCTCGTATTATGGCGCAATGGTGGTGGGGTTGACGCACCCTGGCCTGAGACATACGTACCCATTGGCCTCGAATATATAAGGCGCAAGCGCTATATAATCTTGGGGGTCCGGACAGGTCGCAATAAGCCAACATGTTGATTGTTTTTGTCTTGCCTCTTGATAAGCATCCCGTCTTGTATACTTTAAGGTCCCGATGCCTAGATTAATAACTCAAAGTAGACTAGGCTGGGCGGAGGGATGAAAAAGTAGATCGTTTGAAGTACCAATGTTGGGATGTTAGAAGTAACTGTATTTAGGTTCCTACCTTATCTAAGGCACGTACATCTGAGGGGAAATGATTACTCACAGCGCGTCACCTGCATCATTTACTTGGCAGCTGCAAAGTAAAGCTCTGAATAACTACTGTACACGCGGGATTATCAAGAACACGAAGCCATCCATTTTCCTTCAAGGTTACAGACCGACTACAAGCATACCGCCTCTCTTGTACATAAAGTCGTCTCACTTTACGGCAAGGCGTGTATCCATGATTCTGTAGAGCGTCGGAGATATGCTGCTTCTTGCAGGATGTGTATATAATTGTAGGTATATCAACGTTGACCAATGACAGTGTGAGGCTTGTCTGGAATGAGTAAGTGGTAACCGCTTGATGCAGTCCTTTTCGAGAAAGTGGCCAAATATATGTACGGCGGGGATGCGCAAACTTGTATAACAAGACGGCACCTTTTCATCCGGACATTAGCCCAGAAGCGTTAAGGTTCAAGTTAGCACACATGCAATCAATCAATGTTACATTCATTATGCATTAAGCGTGCTAACCTATTATCGCTTGGTCTGTCACTAAGATAAGTAATATAAAACGCTATTACGGTTAATCAAAAGCCCTGTATTTATAAATATGTGGAGCCTAACTATATTTTAAGTGAGATATTTCATATAAAATGTAGCTGCCCGTAATTTTTTTGTAATTAAACACTAATAACAGAAACTAACTAAAAATTTACCCTACCTTCCGATCTATCTATTACGCCCACTAACTTGAAGCTTCATGTGCCCCCCTTTCTAGATCTTCCACCCCAGGTTGTAATTGCAAACATAAACCTACATCCAGCCCGACGTCTGTGTCAATACACCCTTCTGCAAGCTTGGTCCCGGAGAGACAAAAAATAAGCTTGCAGGCTGTCACTTGTACACCAATTAGTGGTTCTGCGGTCACAGCTTGCAGCGAGCGACTTGCGACTTCTCCACCTAGGTACACTTCCTCTCTGTATCAATCCATCCTACGGTTGGGGCGTTGGTTGCAACCACCTATCCTATTCGACTCGGGGCAAGGTGCATGGCACGAAAGGAAAGCAGTATATCAAAGCAGTCTTTCGCAATATCACGCACTTGCCTATCTTGCCATGAGCAAGCTTTATAAGTGACGGCCTAGTTGCTGTGGATATCAGACGTTGACCCCACCGCAAACTGTCTACTTTCACTTAGGCGTTCTGAGGTTCGCCTACGCCTGGAACTGCGTTTGAATAATTCGCAACAAAGATCATGGAGGCAACAGCAACAGCAACAGCAAGCCCGGCGACGAGCCTACCCGGGGCCTCGCCCACGACGGCACGGGATGTATCGCAAACCCCAGGACCTGACACAATGCAGCCTCAACCCGAAGAGAACATGCCCAATGGCGTCCATGCCAATACTGTAGATGTAGATGATAAAGGAACTACATCTCATACTGCAACCCCTGTGCCAGAGTTGGCACGACCAGCATCTAGGACACCCTCACCTCCATCAGCACAAACATCATTAGCACAACCACCGTCAGCACAACCGCCATCAGCGGAACCACCATCAGCGCAACCGCCATCAACACAGTTATCATCAATGCCTTCACAAGCAGTGCCACCATCCGTGCCACCGCGGGTAACGCCACCTGCCAAGTTACCTCATTTCCAAAAACTTCGCCTAAACAACAACTACCGATGGGCGCCTTACACAGTTCCTCCTTCAGGCCCTGCACCACCACCTTCCCAAGCCCCTTCCCGAGCTCCTTCCCGAGCTCCTTCCCAAGCTCCTTCCCAAGCTCCTTCCCAAGCTCCTTCCCAAGCTCCTTCCCAAGCTCCTCCCCAAGCTCCTCCCAAAGCTCCTCCCCAAGCTCCTCCCCAAGCTTCTTCCCAAGCTTCTTCCCAAGCTTCTTCCCAAGCTGGGCAGCCTCGTCGACAATCTCGGGAGACGAATGGGGTCCCTAAGAGGTTCCCATCCCCCGACGCCGATCACGATGATCAGATCCCGAAATTCACTAGAGATCTATCTCTCCTAGCAGATGCTGTCCAGCAGTCATGTCCAGAAGCTGTCCGGAGAATCGTCAGGGATAAGTGGGAGAAATGTATTATGGGGAGCGAGTTTCACCACGCCTTCCTTGTAAGTCCATTGCTCATCTTATTCCTCCGTACCTTGCGAGTTTCTATCAGTTTTTTTAGCAATTTCAAATGGGAGGTTGGCCAGTGGCTTATATTCTGACTTGATCACAGATGAATGCTATAATCCACCATGCAAGTGGTGTCATAATGCGCCGTGCCGTACGGGACTTTGGCCAAAAGATGGTAGCCGAGTCTAAGCACGAGATTACTGCTCATCTACGGCCGCAAGATTTGGATGACGTCGCTCCTGCGATCTTTGACAAATGCAGTGAAGAGTTCCTGGATAAGGCATTAGAACATCGCCTGGGAACCATTGACGCCCGGTCTTTGATTAATGCTCTCGCTCGAGCTGAGCGCCTTGGGTACACAAATAGTGACGTATTAGAGGATCGGCAAGAGAGAGTAGTCCCCACGGCTCAAATGCACAGCCCTGAAGCTGCATATATCAAACCAGTTACCAGCTCGCAATCTCAACCACCACCTGCTGCTCCCGTACGAGCTTTACTACCATTCCAGCCTGCACAAAATGCGCCCCCTTCAACTGATCTGAAGTGTCGGTTATGCTGGCGCCATTTCAAACATACGAAACCTTATGAATATGTGAGTCCGAATACTATCGTTACCAGGTTAGCTCAAACTGATTCGAGATAGCATGTGGCAAAGCAGCTGTGTAAAGCGGCATCTGAAACTCAAGACCTCCTGTGGTGGTGCGAACATTGTGGTGCCGGATTCACAACAAAGGCGGGTCAACAATACGTGAGTTGGCCCATGCGCGTGTTCTTAAGGCAGTCATACTGATAATTTCTGACAGCACGCCGCAAATGCAGTATGTGGCCTCCACACTACTGCGGTAGCAACTCCGAGACCCCAAGCAACAACACCCAAGTCTGAGGTGCCCCCGCCTATGAACTATGCTCACCATCTCACCCACCCGACACAGCTACCACCAAGCTCGTCTCAGTCTTATTCAACACCACATCGGCCGAATGTCGATCCCAAGGGGACCCCAGGCTCGTTGCAAGACGACCCTTATGGTCATCTTACGCCACAACGGAGAGCCGAGTTACTCGAAGAGTTACGACAGGCAGAATTAAGCTATCTCCCAAGATTCAAAGAGGCGGAGGAACTTCCTGACCCTGCGGCACGAAAGATCAGGATTGATTCTTTGCAAAACACGTTCAGTACCAAACAGAGTATGATCAGAAAGAAGTTTGGGGTTCGCCTGAGGGTCAGGCGTACCCGAGCGGAAATTGAGGAAGAGAAATCGCGCTTGGGTCGTAAGCACGGGCCCAGCTCGCCCAACCCCACGGCCAGCACGCCCTCTGCGAAACGCCAGAGAAGCGACGGTCCATCCAACAGTACGGGGGGGCCTTTGTATGTCAGCCGTGGTCCCCAATCCCACACCCCTATTCCTCCGCCTTCAAATCATTTGTCTATATCTCAGATGAACAACTCGGGCTTAGGTGGCTCGACGGCGACCGCTGCGACAGCAGATCCAACCGCGCCCGTAGCTTCGACTCAACTACCTTCTGTTGAAGAAAAACCACCGCCAAATAGTCTATCTTCATTGCAGCGCAAAGGCTACAGAGTTTCGTCGCATGTCGGACAAACGAACCAGCATGCTTCCACCAGTCCGGCTCCGCGAAGCGGTTCAGCGTCTACGCCAGTGGTACTTGAAGACTCTTCGGACGGCGCAGACTCAGACGGAGACATCCCAGCTACCCTCCCGCCGAGAAAGGTGTCGTGAACTACAAAGATAACACTGCCAAGATTGGGTCCTATCCCTACCGCCACTCTCTTGACTTGACAACCGACGAGGAGTCACTAAGAGCGGCTTCATATTCTTGCCCATATTAGTTTTTGCGACTGCGAGGAAGTCAGGTTTGCAAGGCGTTTGACGGAAAAGTTCCGGCTGGCCTATTTGGAGGCCGTGTAGTAGTACTAAGTTTTCTGATGATATGGGTAACCAGAACCTGACGGATGTTGATTTCATCGAAAATATGGGATTTGCAAGGTAGTGCTTTAAAAGTAACCTTCACGTGGCTCTACGGTAATCTCGCTCTTCGGAAGGTAGCTATCGCGGATATATTTTCAACGCAAAGGGAAAACGGTGGTGAAGACACCCGGCCAAACTTAGCATAGTTGGTGTTCGCGGATTTGCATTTCCCGGACATGGATGATGCCCTTTCTATCGTGGGCTCGTGGTATATCCTTAACCTGGTTGGTGGATAGCTACGGCCACATAGCTATACTAGTCTAGGCTTCTTGCAAATAAGAACAGCTGATTCTCGCACTCGGCGCGTATAGAGTTTGAGTAGGTAGAACGCTGCTTTTACTCTCCTCCGTTTTCAGGGTTAATGCTAGTCTAGCCAAACTCAATTGGAGAAGTGAAGACATCATATCATGATATGTAAGAATGAATGAATGTATATGGTCAAAATTCATTTGCATTCAGGTATCTACCGAACCGCACAAACTAAGTGAGCAAGCACATCGGCATGCTAAAATACAGATACCTATTCCGTATTGCGCCAGCTTGTCTCTTTTTCTTCCTGTTGTTCTCTTTTTACATGCACGCACACATCCGTACATATAATCGTACACTCTTGATTCGTTAGGTAGGTAGGTATCTCGTCCTTTATAACCCGTCCTCCACGAAACGCCGGCAGTGACGGGAAGAAAAAAAAGGAGGAAAGATTTATATGAATCTTTTAGAATAAAGGAGCCATGCACTGGGTGACTGACTGACCGACGCGTCGGGCTTTGGGGGATTTCATCCCACACAGCGCGCGCGCGACCGCGACCGCCCACAACTGTACGACGTACTACCTACCTAGCCCGTAACCCTCCTAACCCAGAGGGTGGTGGGCTCGTACTCGGCGTCGCGGTCGAGGCGCTTGTAGGCGCGATGCAGCTTGAGGCCCAGCTCGTAGGACTGGCGCTCGACGTCGGCGAGCTCGGCGCGCAGGACCTCGACCTTGCGCTTCTCGTCCTCGCGCTTGCGCACGACGGCCTCCGACGCCAGGATATTGTCCGTCGGCATCATCTCCGTCATCTTGCGGATCAGCTTGTTGACGTTGATGCGGCGGTTGCCCAGCGCCTCGAGCTGCGCGTTGAGCTCCGTCACCCGGTCCTTGGCGGACGCCTCCGGGGGCGCTGGCGGGAGCGACTTGTCGAGCGACAGTACGGATGCCACGCTCAGCGTTGAGTGGTTCCCCTCGGGTATCAGTCTCGTCAGAGCGCGTGGCTCGGGAGACCGGGGCTTCGTCGCTGTTGTTGTCGTTGATGAGGTGGTGTAGAATGGAGATTCTAGGTTGATCTTCACCGGTTCTGTAGGAGTCAAATTGGCCGAGCCTTCGTAGCCTGAGACGGTAGGCCTTCCGCGGCTGAGTATCGATACTTCTGGCGTCGACTTTGGGGCGGGTGTAGGTGTGTTTAGTTGAGGGGGTGTAGGCAACGGCGGCGCATCTTCATCGAGACTGGCTCGGGGAGTGGAGGTATGATGTGATGTGGCATATGTAGTGATGCTGAAACGAGACGGTAGTTGTGTCGACTCGCCAGAAGGAACCCCAGTAGGAGGAGCGTGCGGATACTCGAACGGTGTAGGGGACTCGGGGTGTTGCCCGGATGACACCCTGGCTGGTTTCCTACGTATCGCCTTGTCATTTGAGGGAATTCGTAGCCGTGGTTGCGAAGACACTGGAGCGGTCGATCCCTGTACCGGCGGTCGGTTTACTCGAACGGGATCCTCTGAAAGAGGAGGGGTCGGGTATGCTGATGAGGAATTCGTGGCGAGAACAGGCGACTGTGGTTGTCGTGCTGAAGATGTCACATCCGAAAACGTAGTGCCATCCTTATCGTGCTCAGACGACGAAGTGCTTCGGGCAGCGGTTTGTAGTGGCGATGAAGTTGCTCCAGATCCATTAGACTCAATAGGAGATAACACCGGGAGGCCTTGGTTAGCCCTCTTACCGCTCCTCGGCGGAATCCTCAACGGTGGAACACGTTTATCATCCCTCACCGGCGGGACAATCGCTGTTCGGCCGCTAGCCCCTCGCCATTCCGGCCTCGGCGCTGGTGCGGGCTGCGGACTGGTGCTGGTTGGTCGCGTTAGACGCAGGCGATCGCGAAACGAGGTTGGATTCGGTGGAGAGGGCCTGCTTTCAGTGTCCGACGGTATAGAATCTACTCGGTTCGTAAGGCCATGCGCATACTCCTGCGGGTTCACCTGGGATGGGCGGCCCTTTGCACTGTTTGTGGGCTCACCTGTCCTGGGATCCCAGCGCACGTCGTGACCGTAGGGGCGTGGCGGCGTGGTTCGGTCGCGTGACTTGGATTCGCGTAGAGAGTTCATGGCGGCATCCGAGTTCTTCCTACGCTCGCGGCGCATCATGGGTATGCTGCTCCGAGGCTCGCTTTTCTTCGGGGTCGTATGGCGCCCCTGGGTGAGTTGGGATGTGTCCGGGGTCTCGTCGATAGGAGAGACATCTCCGGGATAGGGCCTGAAATAAGGACATGAGGTCAGCGCTATCATGTTGCGTTTCTAAAATATCTGAGTTGCTCGCACGAAGCGCAACCCTCTTGTAAAACACAATGCCGTATCCATCCATGATTTGAACGAAGGAATACAGGGCGTCTGGATCCAATGCAGCGCGCCTTTGCGGACTACCCAAAGTAACATAAGGGAAGCGACGAAGATATCACCCCGATCCAAAACAGCATTCGCAGCCTCTCGTGTTGTATTTCAGAGACAGGCAGTGCAGTCCTTTGTCCCCTTCCACAGCACCATGTACAGAGAGAAACTAGAACCGCTTACCGTTCTCTCGGCGAAGCAATGTCGGGCGAACTCGGCGGCGATATCTCGAGCGGGTCATGACGGGCTATGTCATTTTTCAATTGATGCGCCGCGAAAACGGCGGCCTCGGGCGACGGTTGCGAATAAACGGATGACGCCGGGCGGCCGTAGATCGAGTCGCGTTCAGCGTTTCGGCCGGTCGGGGGTGCCTGCACCGGGGGCACTGACAGGTAGCTTGAACTCTGTTGTTGCGCACTGCCATACTGCGGTGTCAGCATCTTGACAGAGCAGAGATGTACGTGTTAATGGCGTATAAGCTCTGTTCGCCGTCAGGTGTCCCGACAGCGCAGAGCCAGAGCGCAAAGCCCAAATAAACAAATAACACACAAAGAAAGGGGAAAAGAGCGACAGGCGCAAAGGCCAAACAAAAACGTTACATAGGTAAGTACCTATGTATGGTGAATGCAAGGCAGGAATATAGCGAATCATCTAATTGTCGAAATGAGGCAGCTGTTCCCGGATTCGAGGTCCCAGCTCAGGTCCCCGGCTTGCTTCCCTGCCCGGGTCCTTGAATGACGTGCAGACTACTGCAGGTCGGCGATTCTGGGGGTCCATCCTCTTCTAAATTAAGGACCTGTTCCCCTGGCGCAAACTGCCCCCTCATCGAAGTTCATCGCACTAGCCATCCATCGTTCGCCCATCTTTTCCTCTCGATATGCTGTGTCGTTGGGTGCCATAGTTCGCCGACCACTCTACCGTCTTTCATTATATGTGCAGACGCCCCCATCTTCAGGGCTCATGCAAGTAAGGCCATCCGCTGATAGTGTGGCGTCTCCGCTGCTTGGGGAGCAAGGTAGGTAGAAATACATTGCATATAATTTGTCCAATTATTTGCATGCTGCTTCCTGCTGGGTCGCATATGGTGTCGTTGGGGGTAAACGAGACGGACAATACGACGTTGCTTGAGATATTAACAATGACAACTTACTTCTCGGGTAGATGGCCAACATCTCTTGGTGGCCGCCTAGGTCTAGGTGCGGGGCCTCCTCTAACAGCATATTGATACTGGCTGTTTCCACCCGTGACACCTCGGGCCGCCGCCGCCGATGACGATGAGTGCAAGTTTTGCCAGGCCTCCAGCTTCTTCCTATCGAGAGGGGGTGCCGTCCCCTCCTTTTGCCGAAAACGATCCCACATGACGACAGTAATGGACGAGCCTGTTGGCTGCTCAGATCGGCGTATTATGATATTGCTTTTGCCCCCAAGTTACTGTTTAGTTGCGCTTGAGAAATGATCTGCTTGATGGGGTTGCGACTCTCGGTACAGGAACGGGAGCGTTTATATGCTGAGATGCGTTCAAATGGTTGCCAACCCCCGTCGAGAGGTCGTGTCCTGTTTACGAATGGTCTTCGATGCAGCTGTGCGCAATTGTTGTTTCTAGGGCGATTGTGTTGACTTTCGGCGACCACTCGATACCTGTCGCTGGTAAGATTTCGTCAAGCTATACCGTACTGTATTCAGCCTTCTCTGCCAGCCACCCAATTGGGCAGCTGTCGCGTGTATTGCGCGCGGAATCAGAATAAACCAGGCCTCGCTCAGTTTGTTTTCGATGATTGGCTCGCCGCGGCGCTAACGAAGGGTGCTTTCGTTCTTCCAGGAGGTAGTTACAGATTAGGCTGCTCTCACTGTATCGACTGGCCACCTGTAGTTGTAAAAGTAATCACAGAGTTCACGAGCACCTCTCGCTTCCCTCTAGGGCCACCAATTTATTTGGTGGAATTCTAGAAGTGTTTGATGAGCGGGAAAAGTAGCGAAAATCAGACGAGAGGAACTAACCCTTCTTTTCCCCAGCGGCACGGCTCGTTTTGTCTCGTACGTAGTAATACTATAATGGCATTGTCTCCTTCCCACTTACATTCCCGCTTTCTCCACTATTACGCCGTAGATACAGTACAGTACCTATATATAGGTACTATCTAGGTAGGTGCCCAGCAGAGCTACCAAAAATACGCAAAGAGGTTACAGCACGGCGGGTATGCCATTCAAACGTACGTATCTGTATGAAAGCTCTGAAAATTGACTGGAAGGCGTCAATGATACATATCAAGAGTCCAGATGTCATACTACAACATTATCTGTTACTATTGGTTGGCAGCTCATCCCAGATTATGATCGCCCCATGGGTCATGGGTTTTTGCGATATTTTATAAAGCTAGCGCCGAAGTAAAAATAAATACGTAGGTACGCAATGATACAAATAATGTATACTGCCTTAGAAAATAAACCAAGCACATATCTCCTCTGTACGGTAAATGATTCTACTCCAGGAGTGAATAACGGTTTTAAATTGCTTGTGATGCTCGAGGGTTTTTATATAGCGATGTTCTCGTCGGTCCAAGGAGCAGAGCCTAGCTACCTAGTGCTATGGCGGTGCCTAGATTCTACCAAGATTCGTAGATCTGCCCTTCGAGTGCTAGTATGATATCAAGTATCTAACCATAAAGAGCGAGGGCAACAGACAGTAAAACGCCTACTAGTAGAGCAGTGCCGTGAATTATCACATAGGTACCACATGTATAGCACAGTTGGCGAAAGTAGATAGGTAGTAAGACCTACCTACCTACCTGGAACTACTCAAGCTAAGGTCCTATCTAGAAGGAACATTCCCATCAGCGTACACATCCTTTAGTGGCAACCCACAGTAGCACGATGCTACCTACGTACGTGTGTATACGTACCTACCTAAGTAGATAACAACATTGAAAGAGGTCTGGTAGGTACCTATAGGTATTAAGTAGATCAACCAGCCAGACCAGGTGCATGGAGGCGACCGTTGACCTTGGACCTCGGGACCTCGGGACTTCAAGACAGACGGGACACTCGATTAACGGATATGCTTCGTCTTGCCTAATGCAGCTATCCATATAACCACGGCTCAATATCGGAATAAGTGAGGACCCATTACCCACGAAAAAGGCGGCCTTCTTGTGCGGGGCCATCGTTTTATCTTTTTTGGCGACTACCAAAATATTGCCCCTCCTGGCCCGAGCGCCTCTTCGCAGAGCAGTCACAAAATTCGCGAGCCCCAGGAAGCAGGAAATTCAACATCGACCGTTCGGCCCTACGGATTCGATCCCGACCGCTCCCACCCCCGCCGTCCTCTTTTCTGCAATCCACGCCCATTTAAGCCAGCCGTGGTCACCGTGCTCTCGCCAAGCGACGAGATCATCCCATCCCAGCAATAAGGCAACAAGAAGGGCACCTGTCGAGCTCAACCGGACCAACGACGACAGAATGGCGGCCCCCCACCAGCCGCAGCTCGTCTTCGTCGACGGCAGCTTCGAGGAGCTGGCGCAGGAGATGGCCAACTTCCTGAACGTCGCCGACGACGTCAAGGCCCTCGTCGAGAAGAGCCAGAAGGACGAGATACTTAAGAAGCTCATCATCGCCTCTCCGGCCCTGCATTCCATCCCCGAGAAGGAGTTCGCCGGCGCATACAACCTGCTCGTCTACCTCATCCTCCAGAGCGACAACGCCGCCATGTTCCTCCCCCGCGTCTGCGACAACCTCACGAAACCCGTCACCTCATCCCCCATCAACGGCCCCGGTCTGGCCCTCAACACCCTCACCACCATCTTCAACATGCTGCAGCCCGACGACGACCTCCGATTCCATGTCTTCATGGCCATTCTGAAATTCCTCAGGGTCCACGGCATGTTTGAGAACCTAAAGCCCTACCTGAAGAGCCTCGACGACTGGATGGAGGAGTGGGAGATCGACTCGAAAAGCCAGCGACAGGCGTACGAGGCCATTGCTGACACAGCCCGTGAAGCCGGTGACGCCTAGTAAGTGCTCGTTATAAGCATCTAATATGTTTCTATGCCTAATGTGACCTCCGCAATAGCACATCTTACCAATACATACTGAAGGCACTGCGCACCTTTGAAGATGACAAAGTCAAGGACGAGGACGCCCAGACAATTGCCCTACGCGCCCTCAAGACTGCCCTTCTTTCGCCTGCGCAATACGATTTCCAAGATCTCCTCAACGTACCCTGCGTTCAAGCGCTTCAGGAAACCCACCCAGTCTACTTCGAGCTGTTGACAGTATTTGCCGAGAAGGACTTGGAAGACTACAACCAGTTCAGGGAAGAACACGAAGGATGGGTCGAGAAGGAGCATTTAGATTTGGAGAGATTACAGACGAAGATGCGGCTACTAACATTCGCCTCTCTTGCCGCCCGAACGTCAACGCGCGAAATTCCCTACGAGGAGATTGCAGCGGCGCTACAGATCCCCATGGAAGAGGTGGAGTTATGGATAATCGACGTCATTCGTGCCCAATTGGTCGAGGGTAGAATGTCGCAGCAGAAGAAGGTATTCCTAGTTCACCGAACTACATACAGAGTCTTTGGTGAGAAGCAATGGCGCCAACTAGGCGACCTCGTCGATACATGGAGAGACACGCTGGCTAAGGTGGCCACTACGCTTCGGAAGGAGCAGGCAGGACTTGAGGCCCAGAAGAAACGTGATCTGGAAGAGGTTGAGCGGAAGCTGGCGAATACCGGCGTCTCCGGACCCGGGGAACGGCGACGAGTTGACAGGGGAGACCGTGGTGAACGCGCGCCCCGTAAGGAGCGAACCGACGATGACGACTAGATGATGAATTTACTCCTTTCTCTTCGCCTTTTTCGATTCTCAGCTCAAGTCGACTGCATAGGGAAGGTCATTCGGCGTATGGCATGGCGATGCGGAAAAGGCTTTGTTGTAATGAATTATGCGAGTTCGGACTGCGGCATTATTAGGGGATATACCAAGATATATCCTCCCTCCCCCTACCTTGACGAGAAGCCCGTATTCTATGTAGAGGGTTGCATACCACCCCGTCGCCGTCGCGACTGCGGTCGGGCTTCTAACGAAGTATAGAGGACGAATGGAAATACTAGAATACACACCAGAGCCTGGGCGAAAGTGGTGTGGGGTTGTCCAGTTTCTATATTATGGAATCGTGAAAACGCTATCTAGACCACCGTCAACCTAGTATTATTACAATGCCACACGTGAATACCTTCTATCTCGAATTCTCAGGCGTCTATCTTCGTGCTCTGCTCTATGCTTTCTCTATACACAACCGTCCCCGCCACGAATGTCTCAAGACAGCCTCTGTTCTTAGTCTACCAGCCTCCGTTACGTCTGCATCAGTCCTTCGCCTCATTTAAAAGCCGTCACCTAACCGCTTGACGAGCTCGGCCTGGGTGGCGCGGTAGACCTCGTCGGGCGGGACGTCGGCGCGGATGCGGACGACGCGGTCCTGCTTCTCGTAGTAGTCGATGACGGGCATGCTGGTCTCGACGAAGGTGCGGAAGCGCTTGCGGATGCTCTCGGCGTTGTCGTCCTCGCGGCCGCTCGTCTTGCCGCGCTCCAGCAGGCGGCGCTCCATCTCCTCCTCGGGGCAGTCGTAGAAGAGCACGAACCTGGCGGGGCAGACGGCCTCCTCGAACTTGACGGCCTGGTCGAACTTGCGGGGGAAGCCGTCGATGAGGAACTTGCCCTTGAGAGGCTGCTTCTTCTCTTCAGTTGTGGATGTGGATGTGGATGTGGATGTGGAGGAGGATTTGGACATGGCCTCGCGCATCGCGTTCTCCAGCAGCGCGATCGTCACCTCCATGGGCACGATCAGCCCGTTCTTGATGTAGTCCCTGATCAGGTCGCCGTACTGGCTGCCGGCGCGGTTCTGCTCGGCGCGCAGCAGGTCGCCCGCCGACAGGTGCGTGAACCCGTACGCGGCCACGAGTCGCTCGCACTGCGTGCCCTTGCCGGCGCCCGGCCCGCCGAGCACGAAGAGCACCGTCACGTCATCCGCGGAGAAGACGGGCGACGTGCGGTTCTTGAGGTCGTCGATGGCAGGCATTTCTTATGTTTGATACTGCGACGGTGGTGGGGGTTCTTTATTTTCTCTCTTTCTTTTTCTTTTTCTTTTCCTTTCCTTTTGCCGAATCTCGAGAAAGGTTGTTGATGGTCGAGCCCCTTTCTTATGCGCGATCGTCGTCGTAGGACACAGGAGAGGAGAGGGGGGTGGAACTAGTTACGGTTGGCGAGTACGCGCAAGGTCTAGTCTAGCAGCGGGGAGCTCCAGACCTAATATCCAAGGAAATGACAGTCTGGTTGTGAGACTTACCAATAAAGCTCTAGGACGAGGTTGAAGCGGAAAGGTTGCTAGTAATAAATAGATAAAAATAGGAGGAGGGATATTTTTATTTGTTTGGTCAATGCTATTAGGTACACTGCATCAGATCCGCGGGTATCCCTAATCTATCTCAGTACGTACCCGGGTACTGCATGGAAAATGTCCCGCAGTTCGTTAGCCCGGATGCAACGTTTTTTGAGGCGCTGCAGAACACTGCAAATGCAAGCCCCTCCCCCCACTTTATTTGCCTTCCGTCCATGGCTCTGGCCCGTTCTTCATTCACCCCCTTATCGGAGCGCAACGAAATTGCTTCTTTTATCGTAAGGGGTAAATGAAGAATCATGAGCTTCAATCATGAAGTTGAGTATAAATAGAGGTTTGCTCAACTCCACGTAGAAAAGGGGGTGAAGACATCAAACAACAAAAGAGTAAAATTCAGACTTGGACGCGATTCGAGCCTTCTCGAAAAGCTCTGTCAGACTTTACAAAACAGACGAGTAGCCAAGACGCGTACTACTCTCTCTAAGTATTACAATTACATCACCCATACTGATCATTTGATGCCCTTGCTTCTATTAAAAGCAAGCCACCTACATATGTGACAATTCTTATAAATTCACATTGGCGAAAGTCAGCTATCGGTACATGATATACAATGTCCCCAGCATCTCAGTATTATTAGCCACCCTCGCAAAATCCCCTAGCTGAGTGAGCAGGCATGCTCTCAAGCATGTGGCTCAAACACCCATATCTAGATCCCGCATGTCGAGCCTCGTTACGGTCAAATGTTTCCTTTCCCATGTCCTCGTAAGTGTGACGACCGTATCATCACGGCCATCGACCAGGAGTGCGCGACGTCAAACATATGGTCCAGGCGTTCTACCTATTGGGAATCTCATTGCGTGCAATGGGGGCTCGACTAATACCATCCATATGAGCATCCAAACTTCCAAGACTTGCATTTCCTTTGCCAAAACGACTTGCTTCATAGACAGAACAGGGATGCAGGTGGAAACTCACCCTTGACCGGCCCTCGACTTGCTCACGTATGCAAAAGCGCCCGTCCCGACGACGATGACGAGAAGAAACGGCCAGAACTTGACGGTGGCATTGGGGCCGCGCGGTGGTTGTGAGCTATATGTCCTCCGCGGTGTCACCGAGCCTCTGGTGCTCATTCTCGTGGCTGAAAGCCTAGCCGTCGTGAACAGACGACTTGTGGTGGCTGTTGCGAATGTAGCCATTCTCGCGTTGTATCCCTTATTTCGGAAGGTACAATAGTCTAATTTGTCATTTGTCTTCGGGCCGAATATACACTTTTAAGTGATTATTACAAGTTGTGTGATGTTAGAGATAAATGACGGGTTGTGTACGAGGTTCTTTCTTCTGTTGATACAAGTTCTAGTGTACAGCTCGGAGCTTTGGCCCACAGAGAAGATTGGACGCTGTAGCAACTTAGCCACAGACCTAGCCACCGAACAAACCCACCTAGGCCTCTCTCCCCCCCGACCTTGTGATCCAACAACTGCACGACCATGAACAACGACTATATATCATTTCGACGTATTGCCTTTCTCTATATTAAAACAAGCTGCCACTCTAGAAGAACCTAATCCATCCGTACTCATGTAACATCTCAATTGACTCCATGCTCGGGCGCTTCACCAGTTCGGCCCCAGACCGAGCGCTCAATCATCCATTCCAGTTTCCCGCTCTCCTTATCCACCTTTGCAAAGATGAAGCTCTCAAAGCTCATACCAACGCCGTCGACATCGATAGTCCCCGTCATATGTGCCGCCAGCCTATCGCCATCACGGAGAAACTCGTCTCTTGAAGCGACAACGTCACAGCGTTAGCTCCCTCTTCGCGTTGCCTGTGGCAGACAAGAGAGGAACTTACACCACCGGCTTGTACTCGCTTATTTTAGCGCGCCATTCCACGATCCCCTTGACGAAAGCATCGTAAGACAAACGCTTGCCGTTGATGACCTGGTAGAATGTCGGCATTACGGTGCTTTCCGCGTAGAGATCGGTTTCTTCGGGAGGCCCGGTAAGACTCCATTCCATAGCGCGCTGGAAGCCCTCGAGGGTAGAGGTATACTCGGACATGATAACCAAGTGAGTGAGTAACTAATTAGATGGCCTTTTTTCGCCCAATACGATAAGAAAAGGTGCAAGATGGGCAGAACGAGAAGTGTTCATACTCTAAATTTACATAAGCGACAAGTTCCTTTTCAGAGTAGATAATAGGTTTTACCATTAATGTTCCCAAACAGGACGCTAACCTGAACCACGCCGCCGCTTCTTTTGGCCTGAGGCGAGCTTGAGCTGGCCCCGCTTTTGTACGAGCCTATCTGCATACCTAAGTACCTACCTACTAAGTAGGTAGGTAGGTAGGTAACTAGGAATTGTAGACCGTAAAAACGGTTTCGTCGCGTTGCAGCTAAGACGCCGAAGCCACGTACAAGCGGGCACTTCGAGGCAAAGACAAAGAAAGATTTTAATGTGAAAAGTGTTGTGAGGCTCTCCCCGGAACCTACACCGCCAGGATTAGGTTCGTGATCCTCAAACCACACAACAAAGGAAGCCTCATACCCGTCTTCTTGTATATAGCTAGTAGGGTAGCCTCCGTAGCCGCGCAGAAGGACTTAGATCCTCGCGCAACAACATATGTCTACACCTAGCCCATATTAATGTCCATGAAGGAGTCCTGACAAAAAGCATAGAATGGCATTACCCTTGTACTTAATATACGGCGCGAGGGGGGGCAAGCATGAGGAGAGACAGCAGAAGGAGGTGCGAGGCGAGGCTTATGTGGACAAAAACAAAGCATAATTATAATTAATGCGAGGATACCCATAAGTTTCAAATTCAACTAATAATTCTCTTTGGTTCTCAAGGTCCATGGTTCTCTCCTCCTGTTCAGTCGGGAGAACTCTACTTATACATGACGCTGCGATAAAGGGGTTGGCGTGCCAAGAATACCTGGCAAGGAATGTTTTACCGGGCACCTACCAGAGTAATCTGAGAGAATGTGGTCCCGTTCGCGCCGTTCCTTGTACCAACTTCAAAATTCATCATTTTACATTCCGCATAAGAAGTGCAGTTTACCGTTTCTTCTCACCGACTACCTCTTCTTTCTACTACTGTTTCATTTCTTCCATGAATCGATGGTGAAACTATGTATTCAATTACAAATATTCTGAAAAGCGCCTCTCGCCGCATTAGATCTACACTCGGTCGCGCGCAAGTCCGCACTGCCGCACACAAGACCATCATGTACAGACTTTTGACGAGGAAGATCCCAACAGATACTCTCCAGGAGGCTATCACCCTGTCCGAATTGGTGATGAATTTCATGACGGGAAATACCGTGTTATTAGAAAGCTCGGCTATGGCCTATATTCCACCGTTTGGCTTGCTCGAAATTCATAGTACGACACCTACCATATCTTTATGCTCAATTTCTCTCCTGTGCTTACACTATCCAATAGAACCAATCAGCATGTGGCTCTGAAGATTCTTACAGCTGACTCTTTCGGCGGCGAGAAGTCCACCTTTGAGCTCGACATCCTGAGACACCTAGCCTCTAGGGTGACGGAATCACCAGGAAGCCCAGGAGCGAACCATATTGTAGGCCTTCAAGACGAATTTAAGCACTCGGGCCCAAACGGACGGCATGTTTGTCTCGTCTTCAAGTCTATGGGTCCCGACATGTCCCATTACCGGAGACTTTTCTCGCGCGCCAGACTTTCCATCCCCGTGGCGAAAAAGGTTACTAAAGAACTATTGATGGCTCTTGCGTTTCTACACGATTCCTGTCAAGTTATTCATACCGGTTTGTCTAATCCACTCAAGATTTAGCTGTCGAGCATCACGCCCCGTCCAAGGTCTTCAGTCCTTTTTACCCACCCCATGATCCGCCTACAGATTACTACATGAAGTCAGAGCAGGTTATTTCGGGCGAAGAAGAGTTGGAGACAGCTGATGTTAGTATCAGGCTAGCCGACTTTGGAACTAGTACGCACATGTGCTCTACTCATTTGCCTGTTGTCCTCTAATATGTGATGCTAAAGTCAAGTTCTTCTAACTAATCATCTTTACAGCCAGTTGGGTCGATGAACACCTAACGGAATGGATCCAGCCACAAATGCTAAGAGCCCCGGAAGTTATCCTTGGTGCGCCTTGGGATCACAAGGTTGACATCTGGAATCTGGGCCTGATTGTAAGGCCTCATACTTTTTGTCTCTCTCGCGCGCGCAACGCCATCACCCACACTAACGATGGCATAGATATGGGAGCTTGTACAAGGGAAGCTCATCTTTGATGGTCAGGCAACAGCCACATCTGCGTACTCCTCCCAGGCACATCTTGCGCAGATGAAAGCAATCTTGGGCACTTTTCCTAACACCTTACTCGACCGGTCGGAATCCCGTCGCACATTCTTCGACACAGATGATAAGCTCACCCATCATGTTCTAACTAGACTACATAAAAGTAACCGTCATGTATCCAGGCCATCTAATAAGCGGTGTTCACTTCCCTCCGGTGACACTGAGAGAATTATGTGACCGTTTCCAGTATCCCGTGGGACAGGATCTGGAGGATTTCCTTGCGTTTGTTGAGATTACGGTGGCTTTGGAGCCGAGAAACCGACCCGATGCACGTGAGTTGCTCGATTTAAGATGGCTGCGGGATGTTTGATAGGGCAGAGAGTCACGATATTTTAATACCTGTGTTGGCCTGGAAGGTGTTACCAGGGATGAAGGTAATTTCTTAATATTTCTTTCGTGTAGCTCCTTGGTAAAAGGTAAATTTCGCGAGGTCTGTCGGAGGTTTGCTCATGGTACACGTTACAGGCAAAAGATATAATGCCTGTTTTCTCTGGTGGTATTAGGATACATCCTTTGAAGTTGTTAGGCGACTTCCTAGGAAGTCGCTCCCTTCCAGGCAAAGTAGCTGAGCAAATCGCTGAGAGGGCTTGGCTAGTGGTCGGGGCGTAAGTAAGAGGTAAGTTTGCTATTGGTTAATTTATATCCAATCAATTCTGTCATACTTCAGCTGGAAGATGCAGGTAGCTTTGCCTTCTGATCCTGGTTACCTCGAAGGCGTGATCTAATCCGGATGTACGTGTTACGACGACCTATAACGTCTTGAACTACAGTATCAGGATTCAGACATCAGACGAGAACAATAGCACCGAGGTAACGTAAGTCTAAGCTCTCCTCGGTGGCCGGATTCATATTCCCATGTTCATCCCACACAAAACCATTCTCTAGGAAGAGGCCAGTCAGCCTCGCAACCTCGATGCACTGCTGCTGCGCTTTAGACGTCGCTCCCAGGCAATGGTAGAATGTGGCCCAGAACTGCCCTCGTAGCTCACGGTGATTGGGGAAGTAGGTCCAACCGTGCTCGTTCATCGTCCGGATCCCAAGCATAGTCTCGAGCCCCCCCAGGGACATGCCAAAGGGACTGACCTCGGTGCTCCTCCAGTCACAGACGCCCACGATGGCACCTGTGTCTGGATCCACGTGGATGTTGTTCTCGAGGAGGTCCGTGTGGTTGGGCACCAACGGCCAGTCCTCGTCACAGATGCTCGGGAGTTGGGGGATCAAGGTGTCCAGCGTTGCGTGAAAGCGACCGGGAAGCCCCTTGCGCAGCCATTGGAGTTGCGACGAGTAATGTTGCAAAAGCTGCCCGCGATCTGGCCTGCTCATCGACCCAGGCGTGTTATGATACGCCGAAGCGAAGAATCTACGCCAGTCGAGTCAGCGGTAGGCATGTTTCCCTGCGTTGAAAGAGCAGAGTCGGAGAGAAAGAGGGCCGCCGGCGCGTTGGTGTTAACAGACCTTGCGTAGCTGTCGATGGTGTTTCGCAGGAGCTTGTAGTTGTTCCTTTGCAAGTAGCCTCGGGCGAGATACATGGAGAGGCCCCCAATATTGTTCATTATGTAGACGTGGAGATCATGAAACGAACCACAGTCCTCGTGCCGTGGCGTGAAATCTGGGTAGGCTTGTTCGATGCTCTTCATAAGGATCATGTCCAGGGGGGAGCTTGGAATACGGAACTGGACGACGACTGGTCCCGCGTCGACTGTGTAGCTGGTTCCGCCCTGGCAAGCTGTCGGAGTGACGGACTTGCCTGATATGCTTTTAGCTTTGTCATTGCATTGCTTCTGAGTGACAGGAGCGCTTCTCTCAAAAAATTTCTCTATCTGCATCCGAGACAGCGCTGACATATCTACCGCCATTGCGTGAAGGGTTATAGTTGTTTCTCGCGTGTGACGATGATACTATCGCGTGACAGGACGGTTCGTGCTCGATCTGGTGACTACGAAAGAGAAGAGATGAAATAAAGGCAAAAGAAAGAAAAGGAGTTATCTCAGATGCCTTATAAGGCAGTCGGGGGAGGGGCCAAGTCCGTTTTATGATAGAATCTGCACTCTCTGTGTTACACCGTATATTCAAGTTGCCCAGGTGATTATGGATTAGGCCAGACCCGCTGTTGCACAAGCATAACTTGCAAAACCGCCCTCCAATAACCAAGCAACAAAAGGATGTCCTGCCCCCAACAGTCGAACACAGACTGGATAGAAAGTAATTTGTCATTCCAAATGATAAAGCAACGGACGCCTTGCGGGTAATGAGAACCAAAGACTACACGGATCTCTTGGAGCCCCAAAAGATGGCAATCATAGCTCCACAGGCGAAAAACGTCATTATGGTGACTTCGATCATTATCCTCAGTCGATACATCAAAACTCAGCGCTAGCGATATTCGGGCTATCGTATTACTCAAACATAGTGCTTCGCCCCCCTCGGGACAACTGGAAATCCTAAAGCTGGTCATGTCCGCATGGGAAGAGGATAAGAAGGGTAACTTCGGCGGTGATGGTCCCCAGCGCAGGCTCCTGTCAGCTATCGCAGTTCATTGCCGTCACTTTTCTTATGAACAAGTAAAGCCGCTTATTAACTAGATGGGTAAGCAAGCGTGGGAAGAATCGTGAAGCCGTACATTAGTTTGGGCCTCATCTTGTGGCCAGCCGATACGAGGAAAGTTCGCTGCTTGCACAGACACGAGCACTCGAACTGGATGAGACTACGGTATCCCGCAGTCGCATGACCTGGAAATCCGGAAGGAATTATTCTCAGGAAACCGAAACCCTGATAAGTCTTCCATGAGGGAGCACGACCCGGAAACCGGCAATACAAGGGCGGATCGCGGGCGAAGAGCCGAGCCCGCCGTGGAGCTAGTCCGTATTATTGTATGCGTCAATCTCTCCGGCCCGGTTGACAGTCAGTCGTTCCCTCGGATGAGCGGGTTGTTGAGTGGATACCAAATCCCCGAAGTCTTCGAATATGTTGGCATCGCCGGCGATACGAGTGGGAATGTCCTCACCTACCAACTCAACGTACTCGACCCCGAGAACTTCTACCGATGACTGGACTACTACGAGGCGGAAATGATTCCCAAGTCGTCCAGTGCGGGAGACCTCGTACTATCGGTCTCGGGCTTCCATCTCCAATACCAGGTGCCTGGAGTCGGGAAGGCACGAAATCCTACTGTAATCAGGTATAACAACACGGTGCAGGACGACACAAAACACCAAATACGTTTCTGAGACAATAGCTCGTACGAGACATTGCTGCTTCTCCAACCCGGACAGAAGGGGCACCTCGACAGAGAGGTGCTATACCTCACCCACAACAACTACGCTCCATGAATGTCTTTCGGCGAGCCTCCTGTACTTCTTGCTGGAGGAATCGAAATCGTTGTAGAGCCCGATGTGGACGAACGTCAAAGAAAGGGGTTTGATACGAGGTTCAATCAGGACGGGAAAGTGCAACGCATTCAGTATGACAAGTTTTTTTACTTAGATAACATCTACAACTTGAAATGATGGGGAGATTGATTTCTTTATTTCTTTTAGTATAAGTCACGCTATCATTTGCACTTCAGGGTGAAGGGGGTTTATCTAGATACATAAAACATCTAGTTAATTTAACTTTACAAGTCGAGTGGTGAAGTATTTCTTTCTACACGGAGATATTCAGGACGGTAGTCTGCAAATACCCTCGTTTTAAGGGATGAAAATTTGACAATTCCAAATACGAAAGGCTAGACTTCTATGTAATTCCTCTTGGGATACGCATCGCTATATGCGGCATTGAGACTATTAGTGAGTAATGTCATGGTTGAAAACTTTCATGATCAGGTCATTGGCGAGTACAACTGGAGGCTAAGTTACCGCGCTATAACTTGGACTTACTGCTGAGTTTCTTGGACACAGACTATGCTGAAGTATAGACCGTGCCTGCTTGGATAAAGCACCCCCCAATATGACCGGCTTACAGTTTGGAATATCTAGAGCCAAATCACACGACATCTTCGCCGGTGTGCGTGCCTAACACCTTTCCTGACACGCACATCGTGGCCCTTGGGAGTTACTATGCCTCGGCCTATGTGAAAGTCTAGTTCTCCGCATATCTACTAATTGTGACTTCAAACCTAGGAAGCTGGATGCTCACTATATGCTAGCTTGAGCCCAGCAACATACTCAGTCTGCGTAGTCAGAATTATTCGTGGAGAAAGTAAGAAGTATAGCGATGTTCCGATTCGGTGCCCTCTCCAAGAAGATTAGGGAACAGAATAAGCGAGACTTAATGTGCTGTGCCTCGCTTTCACTGCATTTTTAGCCCCAAAGAAGGCCTCCAACAATATGTGCAGCAAATAACTATATCGGGAAACAGTCTCTTGCGCCACGCCTAACTCGGGCAATCTTTTGCGTGATACCCTACACACGCTCGTTCCCATTTTCACGAATATAACGCATAATTGTTTACTAGGCTTAACTTTGTGTGTTTTGAGCAACTCACGATCTTGTTTATCTTGAGGGTCTGGTCTCGAAACCTCTGTATGGCCGTATACTTCACTAGTACCGGAGTAGAACTTAGATGCCATGAAGATTCTAACAAAGTTATATAAAAGGTAGGTAAAAGCGCACAGTCCGGGGAGGCTACAAGAATGATTGACCCGGTTATCCGGTCGGTGCTTGATTGAAAGGTCGACAGGCTATCACTTTAAGAGGTCTTGGCATCAGAGAGCAGGATAAAATGGTCAAAAGCATAGTGGCAATCGGAAGTATACGTCAACTCGCCTTCGCAGTTCTGGTTTACTTGGCTTTTCTCTGCCCTTAAAGTCATCTGCGTGGCTCTGTATAAGGGCTTATCTCATGCCTTGAGTTCCAGGAAAGTACAGGGCCTCCTTGGGAGGGAAAATTAAGCCGTTCGGTCCTGAGAGCAAATAATTCGTCTACGTCGTCTTCGAGTTGCGTTCGGCCACTCTCAGCCAAACGAATGAAACTCGGAAAACGAATGTAATACCGGACGATTCGGAGACGCGAATTGTGGGCGCACAGCCCCAAGCATACCTATACTACAATATATGTTACGCATCCAGCATCGGTGTGGTACCATAAAGTATCTAATAGTCCAATTACATCGCGAATACGAGTGACCCCGACGCAGCCTGTATTACGTGACTTACAAGATGCGTCGGCAAGCAGTCATTTATCACGTACAATGTCACACGGAAAGAAAGGATACCTTTGTGTTGGCTCGAAGTCGGGTAAATTCTGCGTTTCATCATTTAAAGATTTAGCACAGGAGTGCTATGTTTGATATAATATTTACACTTTAGGTAGAACAGAAGAATATATAATATGAGGGCCAGGCTCACCGACTTGGTAAAAGCCCACAAAGCCACAGTGGTATCTCTTTCCCGTCCCAATAGATTAATTCCAAGATTGACTCCGTCAAAACGCCGCGCGCAGAGTCTCGCTTAAATGGCTCGCGCGTGGGTATATATCACCGCGAGAAAAAAAACAGCCGCTCCACAACCGCCAACATACAGCAGGCATATAAACCATAGCCGTAAAAAATTAAATCATCTCTCTCTCTGTCACGTCACTCATGTCGTCTCCTCTCGTTCACTTCATAACGTCCATTCCTTTATGAATATCTGAAACTTGTCTGTGCGGGAGGTGGACTCTTGACGACAGCGTCTGCGTATGCGCCGGGGATTGGCACAGCGTCGTATTGCTGTTCACCGGGCGCCGCGGCAGTGAAGCTACTCTCGGGAGGAGATGTGGTTGTGGGGGTGAAGAGAGCGCCTTGCGCAACCTTGGGGGTGGCTGAGCGCGCCTTGGTAGGAGGAGCTTGTAGCTTAAAGGTCTTCTCGGCGGGTTTAGGAGTATAAGCCTGGCTGGCCCTGCTGGCGAAGGAAGACGATGGCTCGATGATCGGGGCGGCGGCGGGAGTGAAGCTCGGTGCTTGGGAAACCTCGGAGAGCGAGTTGTAAGTCGAAGGCGGGAATCGCGGCGACATTGCGTACTGCGAGAAAGAGGGCGACTTGGGGCCGAAGCCGGGGGTGTTGGGGGCCGACTGTGAGCGTAGCTGGGCCAGGTACAAGTCCGAGCGGGCGCGGTCTCGCATGTCCATTGACTTCGTTAGCTTGCGCTTTGTGATGTATCGGTAGAAGACGATGCTGTAGAGCGTGATCGTGAACACATCGAGGACGATCTCGATCAGGGCGCAAATCAGGGACCAATTCTGTTGATGAAATGAGATAGTTAGCAACTACGATCAATACTCCTAGCAAATTGCAGGAGGCACGTGTAAACTCACCTGAAGTCGGCAGACAAGAGCGTAGTCAATCTTCTGTGAGAAGACCTGAGATCGCTTATTATCAACGCAAGCCCATCCCCACATGTCCTGATTGTTGCTGTTGTCGCGAGAGAACTGTAGAATGCCGGCGGCAGCAGCCCACAGAACTGACGAAGCAATGAACCAGCCAACTGCGAACAGCGTGTAGTAAACGCCGACTTTCTCAGCTCGGTGATGGCCGCCCCTGAGATAGCCGAAGAAGATGAGGATACAAAGAAAAAGATTGACGCCCGAGACCGAAAGGACAAGGACCTGAGGCCACAATTTTGTGTTTTGTGCCCACGCCGGTAGCCCGCTTTGCGCCGCAAGGTGGTTTGTCGTACGGAAGACGTTGAAGGAAACCGCAAGCAGGGAAATGATGATCAAACTGCAGCTGAAGCTAATACCACGCAGGGCGAATTTAGCCAGTCTGACTCTGTACTTCAGGCCCTAAACCGATATTTAGTAAGGCAACGCAGCTATCCTTGGGTTGTTAACACTCACCACATCCTTCTTTTGCGCCGCTTCGGTATCTTTTTCTCTGGATTCAAGAATATCCTCTTCTCTGAATGTTGGACTTAGAGGATTCTCGAATCTCCTTCCAGGGGTGCCGGGAATTCTCATGGCACTTTTCAGGGGCGACTTCGGTGTCATTGGCATGTTGACCGTTTGTACCGTCGAATCATCATTAATGTACCCGAAGCCTACGTCGGCTGGCTGAGCCTGCTTAACATCTGACCTCTCATCCCGACCGCCAAACGGGTTGCTCATCTGTGGTTCTATGGGAGAATATACTGTGGTAGCCTCTGCGAACCGGGGGGTCCTTGGCGGCTTCAGTGAGGATGTGGTAGTATATGATCCATCTGTTGACGACGACCGTGACGGCGTCAAGGTGAGGGCGGCAGGGCGCCTCTTCTCATCTTGCGACGCCATGGTAGCGTTGTGTATAATATGTTGTAATAAAAGAACAACGCTCGTCCCTGCGAGTCGACTATTCTTAAAAAAGAGCTTCGCGAACCAAGCCTATTGATATGTGGTCCGAGATAGGGATGAAGCAATTTTAACAAGAAGGAAAAAGAGTATGGAGACCAGCTATCGAAGAAGGAAGTCCTCGAGACCGGACACGCGAGGAAGGTATAGGTTTTGAATAAGCGCCCTTGGGTGTTCTAGGTGCTCATTCGATCCTCTAAAGCTTCCGCAGACCGTCAGTGGGGATAGCAGAACGTGCAGCATGCAATGGGATCGCTCACGGTGGGTCAGGGTTCTCGTGGTCTGTCCCAATGAATGCTTGTGATAGGGCGGTTAGAAAGATTCCCAATCTCGAACGGGCGAGTTTGGCGTGGCTAGACGCCGTAGGTAACGGAACGATGCTTCACAATGGCTTGATTGTCCCAGATCAGCACATTCAAACCTTCATGGCTTCATAGCTCTATGGATTTCTGGAACAGGTTGCAGATTCCCAAGACACGGAGAGGACAATGTAAGACAGACACCGTACCTCGTGAGCGAGAGGGGAACTACCTAGACGGTACTATCCAAGGGCATAGCCATTGGACCCCGACGCCGAGAATGATACAGGGCCATTTTGGGTCTCTCTACGTAGTACGTAGTAATAAGGTACTGCCGTACCCAGCCAGGTTGAAGTGACAGTCGCCATCACCCGGCTGTATTTCACCGTCGAATTGCGCGTTACCGCCCCCATCGCTAGACCGAGACCAGCCAGTTGTAAAGGGTGAATTTTCCTGATGAAGTTGCGGACGACGACCGATCACTGGCTTGAATGGGTCGCATGGCTCGAGGGGACAGGGATTATCAGCAGGGTACCCCCTCGGCGTCGAGCGGAGAGTTGGAGAAGAGACTGTGATTGGACGAATAGGTTGCAGGGGAGCGGCCGGCGGCGCGAGCAGAGCGCTTCGCAGGGACACTAAGAGACCCTGGTTGACGATCTCGACATCTCATAGGCGGAGACCGCCCGTTGCTGCGAGCAAGAGCATGGGAATCAACCAATCAAACGGCCCCCAGACGTGATGTCGCCAATCACCTGCATCGATCAGCTTTGCTGGCCTGGGCGGTAAAAGTATCTATTGGGGATACCCAGGTCTGCCCAGGAGCTCGAAGACGAGCCAATGGCAAGTCCCAGCCTTTCTCATCTCCGTTCGTGCATCCAAAATCCCGCAAAGATGCACCGTCCGCATTGTCGTCAGCGCGGTTTGCTAGTTTTTAATGAAGTCTCCGAGGCGAATCGCAGCTTAGATAGGGGTCGCGTCGATACCAAATCTCAGGCCCCGTTAGATCGCACCACAGAATAGAACAAACCGCCGACACGAATGCCATACTCATATAAGGTAGTGTATGTTAGGACATACTCAATGCGGCCCGATCGTTCTAGCTGTCATCATCGTTGGTTGCATGGTCGCCCGACCAGCATCTTGGGTGATACCACCCAATGTAGCATATCAAATTTGCTTGCATATCGTCCCGCCGCTACAGCAATATTGGGGGAACCTGGAATGTGTGCACACTAGGCTCTTCGACACCGAAATACAATCATACACACCACGAGGATAATTTTAGACTACTAGTAATGGAACACTACAACTAGTAACTACGTAGTAGTGGGAAGATGACACTAGCGGTGGTCAGATTATAAGAGCTATATAACGCTACCGTGCGGTAGTTCCCGGAATCGTTGACGTGATCATACAGACTCCGTCTCCTGCCCGACCCTTCTTGAGGCGATGTAACTGTTGATCGTCAGGCTAGGGAGCCTCATTGGCATATCGAGGCTGGGTGTATATCTAAATTTGTGAAAAAGCATTGTAGAGAGCCATTCATGAACCTTAACACTCGAGCCTTGCTTACTTCACGATGCCGATTTTTGGTGGAGGGTATAGAGATGATTTAGTATCGCCTAGGATACCATCATCAGCTTCTGTGCTGACTGTGTCGATGAACGGGTTTCCTTCTTTCATTTACTCGAAACGTTCTACGAACGCCTTTGACGTAGGACGATCGATGATACAGGGCGACCCCCCGCGATATTCTGCTTAACTCCCTCCATCTCGGGCAGTTTCTTACCTTCAGTCGTCTTTAAATCAGAGGGCAAGATCGCGAGCTAAACAGGATCTTGCCTATCATTCTTGTTTCCAACACACCACTCATTCGTGTACTATTATTAAACGTTATGTTCAACATTTAGCTTGTCCAGACTTCCAGAATTCTCGCTTTCTTCTCGGCATACGAGTACATCTTAATGGACCGCGGCAAGCTATTGCTTACAAGAATACCATGCTCAACAAAGACTAGCTAAATGTCCTATGCGTTAGGTTCTCTATTGGTCGTGGCGAGTAATGCGCAGGCTATCGAGATCTCGTTGCCTATTTCGCAAGAGTTTTACTAAGATATTTGCGAATTCAACATAGAGACTCTAAGACTAATAGCGCAAAAATATCAGACCTAGAGCTCCTGGATTCAGGTAAAAAGTTCATCAGCCCGATCTTCACCCTTGCAGTATGCTCTCGGAAGTCCACTAGTGACCATCCCATACAAGAGGTTGGATGCATAGTCAAGACACAACACTATCGAAGGCGGAGTACTACTTATGTCGTAGGCCCGGGAGTGTTTTCTCCAATCACGGGCGTAGCCAAAACAGGACCCGAATCAGACATTCTCGATTGGTATATATTTAATAACTGTGTAGTACATGTCCTAGCCGTTAACATTTTTGAAACCAAGAGATTGACTGTATGAGCACTCCTGTAGGCACCCGGCAAACATCGACTATGCGAACATGACTGAAACAAGCCCGTATGATTAAGGCAATTCTGGAGCAGTCAACGCAAGATCAATACCACCTCATTAGAGCGACCTGCGGGAGACTGCGTTGATTATTGAATGACGGCCAATCCGTTAGCAACCTAAAGGCAATAGACAAGGCCGCCTGGATAAACCCAATCATTTCAAACTTGACTCTTACATCTGAATGACGCCTTGTCTCGCTGATAGCCTGATTCCACGCAAAGCAACGGTGTTGTCGCAGTTAGAGCAACAATAGTATATATGCCAATGTGTGCGATTCCCAAGTTCATACTCGAGCCTCAAATCCTATTCAAGGAGGTTGCCATGATCTACCTCAGTAGGTAGGCATGTGATAAAGGGGAGGAGGGGAGGAGGTTAGGAGGGTCAGACTACCAATTATGAGTTGGCCTCAAACAAGTTTAGGCAATGGGATATACAAGAAGCCAATACAATCAAATGGCCTCGTGGCCCAATGGCAAGGCGTCTGACTACGATAAAGAGTTGTCCAAGGTTATCCATCGGCTGACTCTTAGTGATAATCAGGAGATTCTGGGTTCGACCCCCAGCGAGGTCATATTTTCTTGGATCCCATGATTTTTTTTTCGTGTCCAAATCTCTCTCTTCCTTTGTGAAAAGTGAAAAGGGGCGGCGTCACGTGACATACTCTAATATAAATGGAGATATCGTAGCTCTATGTCTCTATCGCCTCGCCTTTAGTTTGAATACAACATCCACCTCACTGAAATACGGCCATCGCATGGTGGATCATGTTCAGTGGTACAGGGATCTCAAGAGTGTTGTTAACCAAGCTCTGCATGCTCTTCTTGACCAATACTCACCGGTGATCATAGCTACGTGAGTGAGTGGGAGACCTAAGACACGGTTGGTCTAGTGACATACAAACCACCAAGAACGTGAGACGAAGATGTGAATAATATGCTCTTCGTGTATAGGCAATATACTATCATTAGATTAAAGTTGGTATAGGGGGTATCCTTCATCATTTCCTCGTTTTTCGCGCGTGCTTCACCAGGTTTTCTATGACACCCTCAAACGCCTCCCTGTCGCCGATTTTCTCGTCTGTGCGTTTCTTCCAAAATTCGTGCACCTCGTTTGCTAAGACCTCCATTTCTTTCAGCTTTCTCACATGTTGTTGAAGTTCGAGGTCGGTCATTCCTTTTAGGGCCTCTTCCGTCGTGGCGCATAGCTGTTTTGCCGCAACTAAGTCGAATGCCGGGAGTTGGGGAGGCACTTTCCGCTTTTTTGAGCGAGATCTGGGTTTCTCCTTACCCTGGGAGTCCACTGAGACAGACGATCCGTCGGCGTCCGATTTCCGTAGTCGAGACACAGAACGTGAGTCCGTGGAAGTCCGCAGCGAGCCGTTTGACGTGACCCGGTGTAAGGATGGGAGGACTAGTTTTTTCTGTTTGGATGCAGGCAGGATCTCGTCTAAATCTACAGGCACTCCGAGCGAGACTAAGAAAAGTCTCCTGATGCGGGAACGGATCCAGTCAGGAGGTTGAAGAGGAGGTGGCGCAGCTAGTTGTGACCATAACGAGGCACTCCTCGGGTTAAAGAATATGGGATTGTCGTTCGGCGGTGAGGAAAGAGGAGAAATCTCGAGTACATCAGGTGGGTATAATGCATCTAAGTAGGGCTCAGAGGCGGTCAAGATGTCTTCAGAGTCTAGCCCATCGAGATCTAATATTGGCTTTGAGGCACACAGAAGTCAGTATAGTTGTAATAAGACTACCTAAGGAGGGTACTAAACACACAAAGGAAGGTATAGAGACTTGTGGCCGGTTTGCCACCGGCTGAGCAATTGAAGGTGCTTCGGCCTGCTGGAAGCCATCATCAAAATCGCCAAAATCCGCTTCTTCGTCGCCCTCTTCGAACTCGTCAAAGTCGTCGCCAAAATCGTCATCATTGTCAATCGTATCTTCGTCGCGAAGACTCGCGATTGATCTGGCCGCTGAAGATTTCCTCCGTCTGTGTGTTGACGGGGACTTCAATGCTTGGTTCACGGCCGTGTCATCTACGAAGGCACGGTCAATGGCAGTGTGGATTTTAAGAGGACTTGGTTGTCGTACCGGTGTTTTGTGTATTGACGTCTACTGAAGCAGGAACAGGGTTGGCCTCACTAGTGCCATCGGGCTTCCGAATGATGTCTGGCGTGGCATCTGCCTGATGCAAGTGTTCGTGATAGTCATGGGTCGAAGAACCAGGGACGTCGTCGGCCTCGTCGACCACCGTTTTGGGAATCGTAAATTTTCCGGGTGCGATGGCCTCGTTGGATGTAGGCGGGGACTGCTTGTCCTGCACAATGGCTATTTCATCTGGCGAGGCGTCCTCCGTCCTCTTCTCGTAGGCCTCGGTGCCCGGGACTTCCCCGTAGGAGGGCTCGTCGTCTACTTTTTCGACTCGAGTTCTAGGGATGGGAGAAATAGCCCTTGTACTATTCCCAGGAGACGACTGAGCATCGGAATAGTGCTCGTCCGAATCGGAGCCCTCTGTAGCAGCACAAGTTAGATATTGAGGGCCGTGAGAGGAAATGCCGGACAAGGATATGAGCTTACCCAACTCGTGCGCACCAGGATCCTCGGTCCCCGTCCTCTCGGGTGCCTCGAGACTGGAAGAAGGCCTGCGCTCTCCAGACATGTCGGGGACGTAGCGCGGGAGGAGATATCAAGCCCGATATTGCACACTGGTGAGGAAGAATCAACCAGTGCTGGGGATATGGAAGGCCGTTGGGATCGAGGCGAAGGCTCGAGGGTGCTTCCGCACGCAGGTTGAGGGGTAAGATGGCTGCTCGGCTAGCAGCAGGGAGAGAATGCAGTGCTGTGTTGAAGTAGCCAATGGATTTAAGGTGTCGATAGTGTGGCTTTCAAAGAGATGAGAAAGATGGATGTCAGGGGTCGAGGTTGGCTGAAGCCTGTGCCCGGGTGTTGCACAGAGAAAGCTAAGTCAATAAGACCCTACTTGGTAAATCATCTGCTCTGCTCTGCTCCCCTGAAGTTGAGGGTGGATGCTTAGGATCGGGATTGTAGTTGGAGGATCGGGGACACTGAACCTCAATCAGATGATGAAGTTGCGGCACTCAGACCAGAGAGGAGAGATATACCGTATAGTTGGTTGTCAGTTGATGGATCGATCGATTACCTACCTACCTAGACTTCAGCAAAACATAGGTACATAGGTGGCAGTCTAGACCGCTTGGACCTATTCTAAGACTAACTCGGTAATGACGGGCGTACTTGCGTACTGTACTTAGGACTTGAAGGTAATTTACCCTTGCCAACTGGCAACCTCCGGACCAGCTGTGAAACTACCCCGCCACAATTGAGTCTTAGCAGGAGTCTTAGGGCTGGATTAGGTAGTGTCGTTGCTTCCGAACCCCACGAAACCTTAGGTAACACCTCTGTCGTGACTACACATTCACCTACACATCCTGATTCCTGCACTTCTAATAGCGCACCCGATTGCGCACCCGACTGCAGAATGGTCAACATACCCAGTGCGTTCACCTGGTATCCTATATTTGCCGTCCGCTGACCGGATCAGAGACTCGTAAAACCTACTGTCAGAGGGAAGGTCGCCATACCCTCCACAGGGTCACGCAATACAGTTTGTTTACCTACACCTTCTAACCAACCTTTTTGGCTATTAACTAATATATCCATTTAGAGGCCGGCAAAGCCAGTACTTTCGCCCAAGGCAAGCGCCGATACGATCGTACGTAGAGTTCCTCTTTATTGAAGAATTATTCTAATTAATAATAGGCAAACAATCTGGCTATGGTGGACAGACTAAACCGGTTTTTCATAAAAAAGCTAAGACTACCAAGAAAGTTGTCCTACGCCTAGAATGTTCCGGCTGTAAATGCAAAGCACAGTTGGCGTTGAAAAGATGCAAACATTTCGAGCTTGGGTAAATCTTCAATTTTGTTTATTAACTATTTCGAAGCTGACAATATTACAGAGGAGATAAAAAGACAAAGGGTGCCGCTCTCGTCTTTTAACCCAGTTCATCTGTTGATGCGCCGATATGGGCTTAAGAAGGATATTTTCGGCAGCCGATAATATCTTCAGGAGCCGTAGGTGGTGACGGCCCGCGCCGCCTTCGCGCACTCTCCTGCGCCGGCGGGAGCCGCGCGATGATAAGAAGACGTCCAGGTCGATGATGGGGAAGTCCATTGCTGGGCCTTCGAGACTCATCTTATTGACTGGTTTCGTCTTCTAAGGCGGGGCCGTTCGAGCAGTCCATGGCCGGGTAATCGCAATGGTTATAGTTGCTAATGCACGAATGATGCTCGCTGCGGCCCAGCCGATGCCCTTGTACTAGGTTCTGGCATCGCTTTGATTGCTAGTGATATGCGTCCATAAGTCGGAAGAGGGTTTTAGCAAGAAGCTAAGCCTACCAATAGTACGCTGAATATTGCCCAAGGCATGAGCGTTTCATCAATCCACTGTAGGCGAAAGCCATCCTCTAATCCTGTCCTCCGCGAAGTCCTCCGTATCGTGAATTTTCCTGTGTTGTTAGACTAGGTACTGTGATGATCGCCGTTCTGGATGGCGGGGTACGGCAGGCGAGTTGTGGCAATTGTCCTTTTTACCGGAGGTACGGAGGTCCAATGCAAAATTGACTGGCAGGCTTGGCGTTAAAATAACGTGTAAATTAAACAAGCCAAACACGGTATTAGCACTACCGCTTTCTTAATCGGGCATTCTACCGTAGTAGAATTAGTAGCTTTTTAGTAGCGTTAGCAGTGTTAGCATTTATAGCAATTGCTATAAATTAGTGGACTTAGCGCCCGGGAAACAGGGCGCTGAAGGGTGTGCTGGGGCTCTTAGTTACAGTAGGCTAATTGGCTGGCACTGTGACCTAACGATTAGCCTGCTAGTTAATTTTGCATTGGACCTCCGTATCTTTATGATCATCGTGCTTGAACTCCGTAAGCCCAGCTTGAACTTCCGTAAACCCATCAGCTAGCATCCCGCCCGGTTCATCCGCTATGCGTTGTTCGACTCGTCCCATAGCCAGCCGCCGCCGCCCCGCGCCGACTTATCGATGCTCGCGTGCAGCGGCTGCCGAACTCTATTGGGCACGATTGCGTGGCTTTCAAGCCGACCGGCGATGTGCATGGACGTCTCCATTTTCGGTTTTATTAAAATAGCAAATTTTTTTTAAAACGCCTTCTTATCCCTTACATTATCACTTTTAATGAAAAAGAAAAATCCCACATAAACTCTAGGCATAATCTACTACAAATCTAAGTGGTAAAAGCGGATAATACTATCCGTATCATCAATCGCTAAATTATGAACTAGCAAGGAGAAAACATCTTATGTTACCAAATTTTCTCACAAATATAATATGCCGTTTTCCCTTTTATCAAACGTTTACAATTAGCTAACTATAAATTAACTACTAGGTATTAATTAACGGTTTACAGAACCTGGCAAGGGCTGGTACAGTACTTCGAAGATTACCAAGTAAGCAGAAACCTCCGGCCGTAAAGAATAGTAGATTAGCCTCCGAGACGCACCAGTACAGAGAACAAAGCTAGGTACCATCCTCCAACACAACTAATGATGGCGAATCCCCAACTTTCATTGGTCAAACCGGCTTCGGTGATGACACGAGTAGATAAGGTAGATAAGTACCTAAGTATGTGGCTTGAGCTTCAGGTATCAAATCAGTTGCCAGCCACCTGCTGATACCTGTCGCTCCCATTTACCCAACCGGCGCGTGTCGTCCGACCTAGCTAGGTACCTACCTACCTACTGAGGTACCTAATGAGCTTGTCGCGTAGAAAGTTCGTCGTTGGATGTAGATATTTTAGGTGACCGAGGTGTTGGGCCAACCAAGAGTCCTCCTCGCATCGTTACTCACACCGCGAAACGCCATTGTTCTTTTTGGTGATCCTCTCCGCCTCTTTCTACGCAGCAAGGCCGACATCCCAACCCAACCCCGTGGATTAGCGACCTGGGCATGTGGATGTGGATGTGCATGTCTCCGAGCGGCCGCTGATTGAACCCTCGCATTCCACCTTCGCACGCTTTACTGCCTCCCGATCCCGAGCCGACTACATTCCCACAGCACAGCCAGCTTCGCACAATGTCCCTCTTCGGTAACTCGAGCTCCTCTGGGGCCAACAATAATGCAACCACCTCCAGTGCGCCAGCCGGCGGTGGGTTGTTTGGGTCGTCGACAGCCACGACATCAGGCGGTCTTTTCGGTGACCAATCGAAAAGCACTCCTACTTTCGCCTTTGGAACCCCAGCCAGTGGAGGCAACAGCGCTGCGGCTGCTTCTCCGGGCACTCCAGGTGGTAGTTTGTTTGGAAACACAGGCACAAAACCGGGCGAACAGAAGCCACTCTTCGGAGCCACGACTGCCACCTCTGGCTCAACTACACCATCCTTGGGTGGAGGGACCGGTGGTAGTCTTTTCGGAGGCTCATCGCTGACGCCCTCAAGCACCGGCATGTTTGGGAGCAAGCCGGCGGCAACGTCGGCCGGCACCAGTGCCGGCGGTCTCTTTGGCAATACCTCTTCAACCCCGAATAGCACTGCAGCCAGCACGACACCGACCACGACGGCCCCCGCCGGCAACCTTTTCGGCCAGGCGAAGCCTGCAACTAATCAAGAAGCTTCTACAAGCAAACCGGGTGGACTGTTCGGGGGAGGCGGTGCTGCTGCCGGTGGTTCTCTCTTTGGTGGCACAAGTTCTAACACCACATCCGCTGCCCAGGCAACACCCGCAAAACCTATGTTCGCTCTCAATTCCACAACACCGGCTGGCGCGCCTCCGGCAAATACGTCTAAACCGTCGGGTGGGCTAGGGCTTTTTGCCAATACATCCAATACTGCCACCCAAAGCAGTTCATCTCTGTTCCCCTCGGCCCAGCAGGGTGAAAAAAAGGAGAACCAACCTCCCAGCTTGTTTGTCAACCCGGGTAGCTCACAGTCGAAACCTGCGACAACCCAACCAACCCCTTCACTATTTCCCTCTGCTAGCCAACCCTCGAAGGCAGGCGCGTCTCTTTTTGGCACCGCAAAGCCTGCCGAGCCTTCATCTACATCTATGTTCGGTGCAAAGCCAGCAACCACGGAAAGCGCCGGTCCCAAGGCTGGTGCAGGTGGTAATTCGCTCTTTGGACAACAGGCGCAATCCAAACCTGCTGAGACTGCCGCGCCAGCTAAGCCGGCTTCTTTGTTTGGAAATACCCCTGCCTCAAAGCCGTCGGGTGGCTCTCTATTCCCTAGCTCTACCAGTGCGGCTCAAACACCTAGTACCTCGGCACCCGCGGCGTCAACACAAACCAATTCACTCTTCGGAAATGCAAGCAAGCCGACGACTAGCACAACCACAACTGAGCCTCCGAAGTCTCAGTTTGGAATGCCGGCTACTAGTAGCGCCGCTTCAGAGGCCTCAAAGCCCCCAAGTCTATTCGGTACAACGTCAGCGTCGACTACGGCTGCTTCCGCAGCTACTACCGCAGCTCCAAGTACTAGCACACCGGCTGCCGGTAGTACCTCCGCTCCCAACACCACTACAGCGCCATCAGCCAGTTCACTCTTCGGTAACGCGACCAAGGCTACGCCATCTGCAGGATCGGCCGCGCCAAAACCTGCGGCATCTCAGACAACTAGTTTGGGCGCATCCACGAGTGGCCCAACATCCTCTATGGCGCGCCTGAAGAACAGGACCATGGATGAGATTCTGAACCGCTGGGCTACGGATTTGTCCAAATATCAGAAAGAGTTTAAAGAGCAAGCCTCTCAAGTAGCAGCCTGGGATCGTTTACTGGTTGAGAATGGCGATAAGATACAAAAATTGTATCTTAACACGTTTGAGGCGGAGAAGGCTAGTCGCGAAGTTGAGCGGCACCTTGTGACTGTAGAAAGTCAGCAGGAGGAGCTAGAGTCTTGGCTAGACAAGTACGAGGTCGAAGTGGACGCTCTCTTTTCTAAGCAAATCGGTCCTGGTGAGCAGCTTGCCGGTCCTGACCAGGAACGTGAGCGAACGTATAAGTTGGCCGAAAAGATTACGGAGCGCCTGGACGAGATGGGCCGGGATTTGACCAACATGATTAAGGAAATTAATGATATATCAGGAACGGTTAGCAAGGGTAGCAAGTCTGATGATCCGGTACGTCTTCCGCAATCCCCTTATTCTTTCGATGTGTGTGTACTAATGGGTGCTCTAGTTGAGTCAGATTGTGCGTGTCCTGAATGGACACCTGACGCAGCTTCAGTGGATTGATACAAATGCTGCAGCACTGCAAGCCAAGGTGACAGCTGCGCAGAAGGCAAGCAGTCAAATCGGCAGCCAGTACGGGGGTCCTGAACAGGATAATGTAGATAGCTTCTACCGGTCTTACATGGGACGCCGGTAATGTTACTTGGATTCTGTAACAAACACTGTCCTTGCTAGGAAGCATATAGCAAGTGCAGATGGGATTAAGGAATTCACGGAATGACCTAGGCATCAGGTAATAGCAATGAAAAGCAATGATGGCATGTAATTAGAGGCGAGAGGCGCTTTGCTATTCGAGAATTCGGAGTACAATCCACAGGCTATGCGGAAATCGTTATGTATGTACACTATGCGCAATACCGAAGAGATGAGTGGTTGAAGAGATGCATTGTCTTTCCCTGTTCCTCAACCCAAACCCGGTAATCTAAAGCTTGGTCCCATGCCAACCAGTCATCTGGGAAACACATGTAGAGTCAAGGGAAAATTTAGTTCTGCTCGCCACCCTGCTCCTTGGTCAACTCCTCGCTGTGGGAGAGAGGTATTAGCGTAATTCCTTAGTGAAACGGAAAATAGAGCAAATTTGCTGTAAGAAGCTGTATCCAGGACTCGTCCACCTTTTACCGAAAGAGCTCTAAGAGCTCTAAGAAATGACTGAAAAGAAGAGCCGTATGAAGAGCAAGTGGATAACTCACATGTGGTCGGATAGTTTCTTGAGGTGTTGTTGTTGTTCCTGGATCTTCTTGCGGAGCTCCAGGAGCTTCTCCTTCTCGCGCATGCGGATGGCGTAGTCCTCGCTGGCCCTCTCTCTGCGCTGGAAGGCGTCTCTGTTGCCAAATACACGAGTCAGCTTCTCCTTTCTCCAAGTGTAATGATATTGACAACGTGTTGATGAGTAGAGGGTTGGATGCAGGCGTATAAGAGCTAGTTGTGGCTTCGAGGGTCATAGTTCTAGTAGCAATTTTTGCTTTGAGATTTTGCCCGCAACTTCTATCCCTTATATTTATGCTCCAAATCATGCCATATACGGCCAACGACAGTGTTTGTTTGTTTGTTGAAGTAGTAGAATGACTTTCGTAGAGGGGAGAACGTACCCCTGGCCGCCCGTCTTGGGGGGAGCACCGGTATCACCGGCCGACATAGCTCGAATGGTGGTCGAGAAAGCTCGGGAGGAGACGCCGCGAGAGGGGATCTTGGTGAGAGTCTGGCGGAACATTTTGAATCTGGGGCGAACGAAAGAGATATATATTAGCTGGCGCGTTTTGCGATGGATTGAGTTGTTTTGTAAAATGTCGTTGCGGCAGGAGTTATTAAGTGATATGGCCGATTGGGTTCGTAGTAGGATGTCTGGGCCAATTGAAACAAGCAGAGCTGCGCAATGTCTCTATGAAATCTATATCAAGGGCATTACATACCTTTGGTGGTGTGAGGTTGTCGGATTGAAGTTTTGACGTGTGGTGTGGAATGACGCAGCTGTAGTTTAGTTGGAAAGATTGAGGCTGTTGGTCAAAACAGCTGATTGATTGCCCTGATCGGGTTAAGACGGACCGGAGCTCTGAAAGCTCAGGCCATTCGTGGTGCCTCGGGCGGAATCGTGGCACCGCGGGGCATGTTTGGCCTCAGATACTTACCTAGGTAGTTAGGACCGGCCCTGCCCGTGTGTGATCAGCTACCTACTAAGGTAAGTACAAGCAAGCACTTCCGCTATCTCTCTTCCTCTGAGGGCTTGTTGGAGTTCTACAGTACTCAGAAAGGTCGGGAATCTATGCCATGACTGTTAACCTTCATCAATAATCCAGTAAATGTAAGTCCTGCTCGCTTTCTTTAATCACGTGCGTTTCAACAATCATTGCACCCATCCGAAGATAAAGATGTATATTAATAGGCTAGGTATATTTATCCTTCGTGGTTGAGGATAGAAGGCTATTCTATTTAAACATCTTCCTACCTATTAACTAAGTAGTTATGTGTGCCGTGATATAATAATCGTTGGATCTATCACAGGGAAGAGAGCTTGTGACAAATGACGAAGCAACGCATGAGAAGCACGTTCAGGCAAAATGACCTGGTGAGCAAGGCTTGTGGAGAAAACTAGAAGTGCAATCCATTTCAGCTTGTTACACACAGTAAGGCGGGCGTAATATCTCTCTCTACCTAAAGCCAAAGAACGATCTGGAATATCATGTGCACTAGTATATGCTTCTAGCCCGTGTCTAATGCTTTCTACCATGACCCAAAAGTCGATAGCTTTAATTGAAGCCACAGACGCACTCGACAGAATCAAGGGATAGCTGCATACCTCATAGCATATTCCCTTATCTTGACCCGTGTGCCATGTTGCAAATGGATCGCCAGCTACTAGCTGCTACTGGTCGGATGCTGACGTAGATCGAAGTGTCGATGTCATTAATGCACCGAATCTCCTCCAATACCAAGGGTACCTTAGGTTATGGCTCATGCTTCGGAGGTCGCCTTAAATCATATTTCTTCCCGTCCATTGATTGGCTCCTTTCAGTGGCGATCCAAGCTCGCCTTAGCATGGTGGAATGGACACTTTCACAACACTTTACGCCTATAGACTTATCTAGAACATAAAGTCGAATGCGAAAATATTGCAACCTGGTGATAATGCCACGTACTGTGTAGTTTGGTTGCAAAATAGGTTGTAGGCAGCAAAATTATCGATATCTGCCCATTCGGGCTAAGTAACAGAGAAACCAAACATAATCACTGGTAGCAAACTACAATAATACATCAAAATCATACCAGGCAGCATTGACAACGTTAAATTGTAATGCCATAAAAAAGGAGATATAGTCCTCCTTGTAGTAAGGAGGGGGATTATGTAAAGTCTACCGAAATCACAGCGCTACTAGGCACTTTAAAGGTGAACATTATATAGTTGTAGCAAAACAAGCAACAGAAGTTTAAATACCTAGATAATCAGTACAAGAAAACAGCTCCAGGGGTAAGCTGGTAAAGGAGGAATGTAAGGCTTTTGCAGCCTTAAGAGTCATGGCAACAATAACAAGCACGTGGGGATTGACTTGGCCGACTTATCGCAATCCGAGGTACTCTCCCCCTCTTACAAGGTACCGGCTAAATATGAGTACTTCTGTTACCACTTCAAAGGCCTAGCCATTGACAGGTACTACTAGCTATGATAACACAATGGAAACATCTCCGGGTTGCCGCCGGTACCCAGGAAGGTACCATTGTGAGGGTTGTAGGGGGTGGCCTGGACTACCCGCTGTTTCCCCAGCTGCAGCACCACGGCATTGCACCGCTGCACCGCCCCTCCACCCAGGCGCTTCAAGGGGTGCCAGGGCACTACCGGAGTACGGGACAGTGCAGTACTTGTACCAAGCGGGCGGCCTGCACCCTGCACCACAACAATGCAAGACCTCACTCACCTTCCAGGGCGCCTGTCCAATTCCCTCTCTCCCCTTCCCTTCCTCAATTTTTTGCGCTTCCTTGTTTCTTTCTTGTGCATCACATCTGCGCAAGGCTCTCTCTTGTCACGTCAAGTCCCCCAACTCGCCTACCAACCACCAACACCAACTCGCATCTACACTCCAGGTACGTGCTCTCTGATTCCCACATCCTCCTGCCCACCGTGCCCTACCGCTGTAACATCCCCCCCCTTCCCTGCCCTGCTGGGCGTGCAACCCAGAATTTCCCACTCTCTCCCGCCTGGCTGCACCTGTCGTCATCGCCCACTTCCATACCCGCATCTCGACCGCCTCGTCTGTCCGTCCGCCGTTGCAACTTGTCACCACTCGGACACGTTCCAAATTGCCATCCCAAACTTCTACTGCTTTATACTTGTTATCACCACCTTCAATCACCCTGCGCGACGAGCCTTCTGCCGATTCTTCACGTCTTGTTCACGCGTAGTTCACCTTTAGTGGTAGGCGCAAACCCCACTCATTGCGGGGGGGCTTCATCTCTGTTGTTCACATGGTTATCTGAATTTCCAGGTCCCTCGACCCCTTGACCTCCTTTTGGAACCAACAGAGCGCGCCTTCTTGTTGTTATTTTACCCTAGAACATCACCTAACGCCGTCGCGTCTGGATTGATCACGCCATTCATACCTACACATCACAGCCTGCGCGCTCTTGTTTCGGCCTCCCTTTGACACCTCCACCGCATCTTTGTTTCAAATTGCCTAGTTGCAAGGCTTCCTTACTTTGCTAACAACGCTTCAACTTGCAGTCTCGATTACACCAAACACCACGCCGACAAGATGGGTCACGAGGATGCTGTATATCTCGCCAAGCTGGCCGAGCAGGCTGAGCGCTATGAGGGTATGTTATTAAAAACGGTACTCCTTAGGTCCCAGGACACGTAGCTAATTGTTCTTTGCCAGAAATGGTCGAGAACATGAAGATCATCGCCTCCGAAGACCGGGACCTTACCGTCGAGGAGCGCAACCTCCTTTCTGTCGCCTACAAGAACGTGATCGGTGCTCGCCGTGCTTCTTGGAGAATTGTCACCTCCATCGAGCAGAAGGAGGAGTCTAAGGGCAACTCGTCCCAGGTCGGCTTGATCAAAGAGTACCGTCAGAAGATCGAGGCTGAGCTTGCAAAAATCTGCGATGATATTCTTGATGTACTCGACAAGCACCTCATCCCGTCTGCTAAGTCCGGCGAGTCCAAGGTCTTCTACCACAAGATGTGCGTGCCTAGTCTCTGGCACTCAAGATATATTCTTGGGTGTTGTTCGTGGATTTCAACATGATATTAACCATTAGTGCAGGAAGGGCGACTACCACCGTTACCTAGCTGAGTTTGCCGTCGGCGACCGACGCAAGGAGTCTGCCGACAAGTCCCTCGAGGCTTACAAGGCTGCCACCGAGGTTGCTCAGACCGAGCTGCCTCCCACGCATCCCATCCGCCTGGGTCTCGCCCTCAACTTCTCCGTGTTCTATTACGAAATCCTGAACGCTCCCGACCAAGCCTGCCATCTTGCTAAGCAGGCATTTGACGATGCCATCGCTGGTACGTCATGACTTCAATCACGCAGTGCGGCAAATACTAATTCTGATTTATAGAACTTGATACCCTGAGCGAGGAAAGCTACAAGGACTCCACCCTTATCATGCAACTTCTACGTGACAACCTGGTATGCCTCCAATTGATGCTTCGCTGTGCGATTCACTTGCTAACAGCTACACTCAGACTCTCTGGACTTCTTCTGAGGCTGAGCCCCCGGCAGAAACTGCCGCAGCTCCTGCTCAAGAGACCGAGAAGCCAGCCGAGGCCCCTGCTGAGGAGACTAAGGCTGCCGAGTAAACTTTTCACCTACCGTACAGCTCTGGCGATCTAAAGGGGTTGGTTGTGGACCTGGGTGGATTCTGGTGTCACGGAGTGTTTGCTTGTGAACTCAATCAGTTTCGGCATGTTTTTCGCGTGTGGAAGTACACAGAGACAAAGACTTTGGAGGAATCTCCTTTCTTACAGGCAACAGGCCAAAGAGCTTTGGAAGCCTCCTTGCCGTATGCTTGCCTTTTAGACTCTAATACAGACTCATCTGGACAATAAAAAATTGTATCCCGTGCCAGATTTTGGTTAACACATCATGTAGCTATACTAGCGCATGTGTAAAGTTAGCTGCTGTTCTTTGCACCAAACGATGTGACTGTGCCAAGCTGTATTATTTGTATAGTAATGTCTAGGTGAACGTAGTCATTAGATTCTTGGGATAGCTGAATCCTCAGCTTCAAACTCGCCTAACCTTAGTATATACAGTTACCTGATTGAAACTCGGCCAGCGTAATCTCCGCTAACCAAGAGTGTTTGCCCCTTGCAAGAATGAAGTAGTAAGAGCTCAAAAAACATACGCCAGGCTAATACCGTGTTTAACTTAGTCTAGGTAGCTGAACATGCTTGCCGCACGCGATACGATCCAGTGCTATAAGGACAAGTCTCTATTGGACATGAGAAACAGAGTGTCACGAGTATACATTTAGTTCAGCTGGATTTACTTTTGACATTTTGTGAGCGAATGTGTAAAATAAGCGCTAGGCCCGACCTTGTGAACCGGCATCCGCAGTCGCGGAGCCAGACCCAGATAGAGATATCCCCCAGTCAAAGCTGACGTTGAACGTCCAGCCCTTGCCGCTCCTGCTCACGCTGCGGCTGCCGCGGCGCTCTGGTGCTTGGTTTCGGGTTGCCACTATTGGCTGCTGCTGCTGCTGCTGCTGCTGCTGCTGCTGCTGCTGCTGATTGGCTTCAGCATTGCGCCTGTGGTGAGTTGGGTTTGAATGTGAATTTGATGATTGCTGTTGCTGCTGCTGCTGTTGCTGGTGGTGGTCCTCATCATCAGACTCCTCGGCCGCGTCGAACAACACCCGCATCCAGAGACTGCAGTCGAGACACTGGACCATGAGCACGAGGTCGTCCTCGTACTCCTCGAGCTGCGCCTCGGTGAACTGGAACCCGCGCGCGTTGCCGCACCGGCACGACCCGAAGTACACGCCCGTCCGCTCGTCGAAGCCCAGGTCGTCCAGGTCCACCGTCTCCACGCCCGTGTGGAAACGCGTCGACACCGAGTGCCTCTGCTCCGTGGACGAGGAAAAGGACTGCGAGGAGAATGTGGTGGTGGAGGATGGAGAGTGGGTTAGCAGGAGCTGACGGTCGTATTCCTTGCGCTGCCGCGCGTCCGAGAGAACGCTGTAGGCATGCTGGATTTGGTCCACGGTGTATGTGAGCTGGGACTTGGGGACTGAGGAGGCGGGTGTGGCGGTAGATTTGCCACTGCTGTTGGATGATTTATTATTTTGGGGTTTGGGCGATGAGGATGATGCGCTGGGATAGTCCCGAGGGTTCTTGTCCGGATGGTATTTGAGAAGCGCCTTATGATACGCCTGCTTGACGACTTTTTGCTGTGCGGCGGATGCTTGGCCCTCGAGCCGTTTTGGTGTTAGTGATAGGATCTCATAGAGCGTTGGCTCCGCCGAGGTCCGTGATATTGGGGGTGGTGGCATTTGTGCTCCTTTTTTGTCTCTGAATGTGGTTCGTCAATGCGTTCTTTCCTGATATGGATCACTTGGTAGTATGAGAAAAGTGGGAATTAATGATTGAGTAAGTGAGAAATGAACAAATACTGAAGAGCTGGAGATGCGTGTAAGTTGAGATCATCTTACTCGGCGACCCGGTGAAAACCGGTTTTTGGGGTCGGACAGTGAATTGGCTGAGCGGGTCACGTGAGCACCCCCAGAGTGCTCATCCGAGTAGATTAGAGCGACCTACAAGGAGAAAAACATAAGTCTAGACTAGAGCATGCAACACATATGTTTGTTGGTGGAGGTAAATAGCACTAGACGGATCGACAGCTATCAATTAACCCGTGGAGGCACAATAAATAGGGAGTCTTGAAACCCCGATTCGGCTTAATGATTTTTGATATTCTGGCGTAACTGAATACCTTTGGTACACTTTTATACATGAATATGTACACTCGACTACACAGTCGATGAATAGCGAAGAGTCCAAAGCTTTCTCGCCTATCGTGGAAACTTGTTCCACCTGCTCCTCCCTGTCTGTAATCAAAAATAAGTCAGTCAAACGGACAGCTACCCAAAACCCCGTCTGGGTAGGAAACGCACCTTTCTCCATTCCCGTACAAGCCTGGGCATACCCAGCATTGCTTGTCTCCTCTTCTCCATCCTATTCGACCTGTTAGCGTGTGTCCCAATCTCAAAATAACATACACGGGGTCCCGTATGGTTCCCGAGAGCTAGCTAAGGGGGGGGGACGCCGACGTACTTCGTAGCCAGCATTCTCTCGTGCAGGTGACCCTTGACCTTCTGTCCGACGCCGGTACCGCGCACGCGCAGGCCGTGCTCGACCCTGTGCCGTATGCGCTCCTCGGTGCCCTTGGACGTGAAGGGCAGCAGCTCCTCGACGCCCTCCTCGCGGGCCAGCTTGACGAGCTCGGCCTGGCGCCGCAGCGAGAACTCCGGGTCCTGCCACAGGCCCGTGACCGGGTGCTTGTGCGGCAGGAACGGGTTCGCCGTCGCGCCGCCCGCGATCGTGTTCGTGCGCGTCGACGACGGCAGGATCTGGTTCGGCGGGTACTTGGCGAAGAACCGCTGCAGTCGCGGGTGCAGCTGCTTCGCGAGCTCGACGAAGCGCATGTTCGTCGCCATCTCGCTGGCTGTGGGAGAGGGGGGGAAAGGCCCTTCGCTTGTGAGGTAGGTCTCTGGCTGCTCGTCCGGAAAATGAGTGTTGATAGAGTGATTGATTGATTGCCTGATTAATAGCAACGACAAAAGATTGGATAGGGAAGCTTCAAGGGTCTAACCCGAAAGTACAATGGATACTGCGCTATCTAAGATGTAGCCCCGGTCGGTGATCAAGTGGATCGTCAGCTGTCAGCGGAACGCCAAATAACCGCCAACGACTTCTTGAAGCAACATCCATTGATCATGATGCTGTTGATAATTAGAACAACCGTTTTTACATCGGCTATATGTTATAAAGATTACATCAAAATTAGGGCTATCGGTCCTATGAGATTTTCCATCAGAAAGACCTTATGCTTGGCGCGGGCTAATTGCTTAGAAGGCTAAAGCGGTTCCGGTCATTCTCCCATTGATCACATATTCAAGCATATTAGAAAAACTGGCGATTAAAAATATGTTTAGGATTCATCATGGTATCTCAAGTGTAGTTGCTCAACTTCTATTTCGGTTGATCTGTCTCTTACCGCCCCTGTTCTACTCAATCTTTTTGAAACCACCTTTATTAGGTTTCTGTTGGGCGGACTCATGTCTCCGTAATTCTTCGGGTACCTTCGATATTGAGCTCTTGGAGAGCATCTGTCTCAGATCGTACAGAACATCCGAATCTTCATTTCCAAGGAATGTGATAGCCACACCACTCTTACCTGCACGACCGGTACGACCAATACGATGTGTGTAGCTCTCGATGCTTGTGGCCATGTTGAAATTGACAACGAGGGACACGTCCGGGACATCGATACCACGACCAGCCAGGTCTGTAGCCACAAGGACTTCGGTACCTCCACTGCGCACTGATGCCAAGGCCTGTTCTCTCTGCTCCTGGGTCTTGCTTCCGTGCATGGTAACTGTTGAAAGGCCCATATGTTTGATTTCGCGCGCAATGGCATCGCAGTTGCGTTTGATGTTGACAAATACGATGATCGGGGCCGCGAATTCGCCAGACGTTAGGATCTCTTGCAGGCGCTTCTTCCGGCGATCTTCTCCGGCGACGAATTCGACCCGCTGCTCAACTGTGTCGACAGCTTCACCTGCATTACCAATCGTGACTGTAGCCGGTCTGCGTAGATATTTCTTGGCAATCTTCTCAACAGCCGACGGCATAGTAGCCGTGTACATCATCGTTTGTCGATAGCGGTCCTTGCCTCCCAGGGGCCGGCTCATGAGCTGCGCATCCTCCGCAGCCTCAGTGTCTGGCTTTTCATTGGTCACAGGGAGCGCATCCAGAATCTTGTTAACGGGTTCCTCAAAACCCATGTCGATCATACGATCGGCTTCATCCATAATAATGTAACAACATTGAGACAACACAAGCAGTCGGCGCTCAATGCAGTCGACTAGACGACCGGGGGTGGCAACGATGATTTCAGCACCGTTTCGAAGCGCGAATGCCTGCTCCTCCAGCGAGTGGCCACCCACAAGGCTGACGACGGTAAACCCTAATGGCTCTGCAAACTTTTTGGCTTCCGTCTCGATCTGCTGCACCAGTTCTCGAGTGGGCGCAATAATGAGAGAATATGGTCCATCATTTTTTGTGATCTCGTCCAGAGGTGGTAGGTCGGATATGTAAACCAATAAGGGTAAGAGAAAAGCAGCTGTCTTTCCTGAACCGGTGACAGCTACACCGATAAGATCTCGGGCTTGCAGAGCAATGGGAATCGCAGCGCGCTGGACGGGAGTCGGTTCGTCATAACCAACCTTAGCAACGATCTCAAGCAATCTCCGAGGCAAGCTAGATTCTTTCCAGTTGCGCATTGGATTCGGTAGCAGACCACCTTTTGTCGAAATCCCGAAGTCCTCTTTAAATATTCGCCAGTCCCTCTCGCGCATGTCCTCCAGCTTCTTCTCCGACCAGTGCTTGCCAAAGTTGTTTCGATTTGCCCTTTCCTTTGCTCCCAGTGCCATTTCAAGCAATTGTTCTGCTCTTTCTCTGCCAGTTTCTGGATCGCCAGCTATGATATACTTGGCACGTTTCAAGTCCTCTTCGTCGACCAAGCCCTGGTACTTTGAAAGAAGACCACCATCCTTGATGGGCAGTCTCACCTGCTCGGAATGGATGAGCGCGTCTCCTTGACTCGTGTCGTCGTGGGGGTCCCAGTCGAAGTTGAACTTATCCCTGTGCCTTCTAGATTTCTTCTTGGCGGAGAATGTCGACTGGTTTAACTCTGGACCCATGTATCTTGCTCGAATCTGGGCAGACTCGTCTTCCTCAGGTGCTTTCCTCTTATTTCCGGGCTTTCTGGTGTCATGAGCTGTCTTGGACGTCTCGGTTTCATTGGTATGCCTTCCGTTGCGCATCGCCCTCGGCCCTGTAGGCACAGCAGGCTGGGCGTTGCGCTGCGTGTCGCGGGGTGGTACGTCATTATGGTTGGCGGTCCATGTGTTTCGCTTCTCTGGCTCTTGCCGTCTACGCTTTTCTTCTCCCTCCTTCTGCTTCTGCTCCTGGGCGCGACGCTCTCTCTCGGCCTTTGGGATGAATCGGGGTTTCGCCGCAGCCGCGTCGGCAGCTTTTTTCGCTCGCAGGATCTCCTCGATATCTAAGGGCTGTTTCTTCCTTTGACCGTTAACACCATTTGGAGTAGCTCCTCCGCCATTGGCCATAGATCCGGAACGAGGCTGTATCCCCATGATGCAGACCTGATCTTAGATTGCTGAACGGAGTTTTGAGATGATGGTTCATAGCAAAGGCGCGAATCGAAGTGGTACTGGCGTCGCATCTGAAGAGTGGATACGTGGAGTAGCCCCACTCTAATCGGATATCTTCTCCACATCAAAGCTAGCGCCACGGTACCGCTGCCGTATGCCGTACGGTACAACCTTGAAAAACACTTGCAAAATATCTACTAGTCACGGCAGAGCAGAGAAACATTCGGTATAGGATAAAAAGGACACAATCAACGATTCATTATTGGATATGGGAAAGTGATACTAATTTTAACACCCTACTAGGTAGTTTATATCCAAGCTGGATTCCTATTCGCAGTTGCCAAATAGGTTGGACTAACATACATAAGTTACCCTTCAAGGTTCTCTCCAACTCATCCCCTTACCCATAGCTGGGATAACTGTACGATAACACCGTTGTATAGTCCAAAGTTGCACAAACAATACAGAGTACAGCGGAAGCAATAGACAACAACCATAGATTCCACAGCATACCTAGTAGAGGGGTGTTTCATGCATCCCACTTCAAGCAGTCGGTGCCACGGAATGAGTCGTAGAGTTAACGTCACGCCGAACTGAATTGGCCATTGAGTTTGCCCTTCCGTAGGTGGTACCTCATTGTCTCAGGTCCTACATATGTAGGATGCAACGCTAGACCCAATCAGTATATGCAGGTCTAGGTCAGGTATCTCTTGGCGGCAATCAAAAATTCTGGAACTGGAAGACGGGCTCGAGACCAGACAGACATTGACAGAGACACCAGCACCCACAATACGCGGATTCCGCCTGCATCTTTTGCTGTTCCTATTCCCCGACCCCAGAGGAGCAGCCGCTTCCATCACGAATAGGCACTCCTGCCGACTGCCCCTCCTATTACCTACCCCTCTATTTGTGTACACTAGATGTTAGCAAACTTCCAACCACCCTATCAAGCACTGTACCATTAGAGTTCCTTCGTTGTAGCTGCTTGTATTATACTAGACCCTCCCTTTTCCGTGTACCTAATGTCTCTTCGTTCCCTCGCCCGGACCGAGTCTCTCTCTCGAGCTTCCCCTCTCGCTAGCAAAGTCCGCTTACATCGCCCACACACACATCCTACACATGTTGGCCGGTGGATACAAAATCACCATTTCAGTGGCGTCCGTCTTAGGTAAGTACAGTCTCAACTCGCCCGGTGGGGGGCCATCCCAACCCGAGCCACGTCCAACTAACGTGCCACGTTATCATATAGTTCCATCCCCCGAGCTACGCCAAGCATCTCCTCTCTCACGCCGTCTGCGACCCCTCCAAGAGCGTCTCCTCTCAGGCTCTCTCGGCCACCTACCTCTCTTTCAGCATCTTTCGTTCGGTATTGCTCCTACAGAAGACACAATATGTGCAGATTAGCCGGCGAAACTGAGCACTTTGGTGGTGCCAACCCCGATCCCACTGCCGGTCGAGAGCTGCTGCCCACCAACGTAATCCCTCGACATTATGATGTAACTCTCGAGCCCGACCTCAAGAAGTTTACCTTCGAGGGCAAAGTTGTGATCGACTTCGACGTGCAGGAAGAGACACGGTCAATCTCCCTCCATACTGTCGAGATTGACATCCAAAGTGCCCATATCAAGTCGGGAGATACTGTTGTGACATCCTCTTCGGCTATCACATACGACGAATCAACCCAGGTGTCCAAGATTGAACTGCAGGATGCGGTTTCTAAGGGCAAAACACAGCTTGAGATCAAGTACACGGGCCAACTTAACGACTCAATGGCCGGCTTCTACCGCTCTACGTATAAGAAGCCCGATGGCTCCGAAGGTGTCCTTGCTACAACACAGATGGAGGCCAACGACTGCCGAAGAGCGTTCCCTTGTTTCGACGAGCCTCTCCATAAAGCCAATTTTACCGTAACCCTCATTGCTGACAAGCATCTCACATGCTTGAGCAACATGGACGTGGCTTCTGAAACCGAGGTGCACTCCGAGATGAGCGGAACAACGAAAAAGGCGGTGAAATTCAACCCAACTCCCCTCATGTCTACATACTTAGTTGCCTTCATCGTTGGTGAGCTCAATTATATCGAGACCAAGAAATTCCGGGTGCCCATCCGTGTATATGCACCTCCGAGCTCAAATATTGAGCATGGGCGCTTTTCTCTTGAACTGGCCGCGCGAACATTAGAATATTATGAAAAGATCTTTGACGCTGATTTCCCCTTGCCGAAGATGGACATGGTTGCCATTCCCGACTTCGCTGCCGGTGCCATGGAAAACTGGGGGCTGATCACTTATCGAGTTGTGGATCTCATGCTAGACGAAAAGGCGAGTGGTGCCGCCATGAAAGAACGAGTTGCCGAGGTCGTCCAGCACGAGTTAGCCCACCAATGGTTTGGAAATCTAGTGACCATGGACTGGTGGGAGGGCTTGTGGCTAAATGAAGGGTTTGCGACGCTCATGAGCTGGCTAAGTATGTTGATTATTATGCATTTGAAAATGATAGCATGAGACTAACATTGGGCGTAGGCTGCAATCACTTCTACCCAGAATGGAAAGTTTGGGAGAATTACGTTGCAGATAACCTCCAGAGTGCTTTAGGCCTGGACTCATTGCGTAGCAGTCACCCGATCGAAGTACCCGTCAAGCGTGCTAGCGAGGTTGACCAGATTTTCGATGCTATCTCCTACTCCAAAGGTTCATGCGTTCTTCGCATGATCTCGACGTATCTAGGCGAGGATATTTTCTTAGAGGGTGTCCGACGATATATCAAAAAGCACGCTTATGGTAACACGCAAACGGACGATCTCTGGGCAGCTCTTGAAGATGCTAGTGGTAAACCTGTCAGAGAAATCATGTCCATCTGGACTAAGAACGTTGGCTTTCCGGTCGTCCAAGTAACGGAGAACACAGCAGAGAATACCATCCGCGTAAAACAAAACCGATTCCTGAGGACTGGTGACACGAAGCCTGAGGAAGACAAGGTTCTTTACCCAGTATTCCTTGGGCTTCGCACTAAAACGGGCGTCGATGAGTCGTTAACCCTTTCAGAAAGAGAAGGTGTCTACAAGCTACCGGACATGGACTTCTTCAAGCTCAACGCAAATCACACCAGCATTTATAGAACTTCCTATAGCCAAGATCGACTTACGAAACTGGGTCAGGCTGCGAAAGAAGGAAAGTTGACGGTTGAGGACCGTGCCGGCATGATCGCAGATGCTGGTGCCCTTGCAGTTTCGGGCTACCAGAAGACGTCGGGGGTACTCAACCTTTTGAAAGGATTTGATACGGAAGAGTCGTTTGTCGTATGGAGCGAAATTATCGCTCGAGTGGCAACTGTCCAATCAGCTTGGATTTTTGAGGACCAAGCTGTCAAGGATGGCCTTGAAGCCTTCGTCAAAGATCTGGTCAGCGAGAGAGCACACAAGCTGGGCTGGAAATTTTCAGACAATGATGGACACGTCGAGCAACAATTCAAAGCTATGCTCTTTGGCGCCGCCGGTATGGCAGGTGATAAGGAGATTATCACAGCGGCTAAGGGCATGTTCGCCAAATATAAAGCCGGCGATAAGACATCTATTCACCCCAACATAAGGGGCAGCGTCTTTGGTATGGCTCTCAAATATGGTGGGAAGGAAGAGGTAAGCTCACTAACATCTCTCGACTTGACTGATAAGCTAAACTTTGAACAGTACGATGCTATTATGAACATATTCCGCACGTCTACCAACACCGATGAACGCAACACGGCCCTGCGTTGCATCGGCCGTGCCAAAGATCCTAAGCTCATTCAACAAACCCTCGAATTCACTTTGAGCAACGAAGTCAAGAGCCAGGACATATATCTTCCAACTAGTGGTCTTCGTAGTCACGCTGAGGGCATAGAGACACTATTCAACTGGCTGACCGAGAAATGGCCTGAGATCTACAAACGCCTTAGTGGTAACCCACCCATCCTAGGTTCGATGGTGACCATCTGCACCTCGAGCTTTGCGAAGCCTGAGCAACTCGAGAGAGTTGAGAAGTTCTTTAAGGATATTGATACGAAGTCCTTTGACCTGCCATTGGCTCAGAGCAAGGACGCCATTCGCAGCAAAATCTCGTGGTTACAAAGGGATCGCGATAATGTTGCAACTTGGGTCAAGGAAAACGACTATAAGAAGGCAAGCTTATAAGCTTGTGCAGCGAAAGAAGCAAGCACTGAAAACTATCCATCAGCCTTGGAAAACTTGGAAAACTTGGAAGTTTGGGCCATCCCGACATACATGCGATCCCTTGATTTCTGTCCTCGTAGCATAGCAATAGCAAGGGGAAATATGCATTATAAGATTCTATAAGATATCAATATAATAGCATATATGTAAAATAATCAGATGCCGTACCGGGCAATCAAAAGGGGAGAAAAGAACCACTGATAACTCCATGATTCTCGGAGATGGTCGCCGGGATGCTTATAAGGTGATGACTCTCAGGAAAATTGCCTTTGGCTTGACAAACGGGTCGTAGAAATCAAGACTAAGGCAAAGACAGAAGTCGCTTAACAATATAACACTTATAGTTTGCGTAATTACAATACCGGAGTGGATCTATTTCATTTCTATGAGTCTGGCCCAGCGTATTCAGCGCGGATAGTTCGACCTCCACGTTCTTTGTATCAGATAGCATTAGGTATACAACTATATGCTGTGCGATTCCATGTGATCCTATATTTGCCTGCATCGCCAATATAGAAGACTGGAACAAGGTGGTCTGTGATTATGCTGGTTGAGTGTGAAGCAACGGAATAGTGACTTTAATTCATGTAATCTCGGGCTGTATGATTACACAAGCCCCAGATACTGAGACCCTTCCTTCGTGAGTCCCTCTTTGATAGTATTAGAGGCGATCTAGAGATGATGGCTATCGGCGAGTCCTATAGACAACACTTACAGAAAGTGGCTATCTACAGGAACTATTGAGTTGGAAAACCCTGACCCGAGGTTCATACCTAAGAAAGGGCCCTCTCGAAATTCGAGATGGAAAATATGGCGAAATGTGAAATAATCTCCCAGCACAATTTCTTGTTTGGGTGACTTGACAGTCTCGAGAGAAATGGACGGACAAGCCTTTGTGGTGCTCTAGCAAATATAGAAGGGGTTTGTTGTTAAAGTAGGTCCCTTCACTAGGTAAGTCTCATTCAGAACGAGGGCCCTACGATAGTTCTAGTCTCCGATATCCACACGACTCATTGATATCACACTTGTCGTTATGCGACATATTGAGTGTAGATGATAAACAGAAGCATTGCGAGACTAGCTCTCGGAAGCTTTTTCGGAGGGTCATGCGTATAGATTAAACTAGACATTCTAATACCAACCAGTGGACTTCTACAGTGTTCTGGTTCCGCAATTTATGACTTGTTGATGGACGAAACGCGAGATATTTATTGGCGAAGTCCGCTCTCGGCATGGATGGAGAACAAAATGTCTCAAATTTAACGGCCCGATGGTGGTGTCATCGTCTAGGCATCCGGATAGCCAAGAAGGGAAATTGAAGGAGAGGAATCTATGTAATTATATATTTTATAGTCGCATTACTAGTCCAACTAGCTACCTACTTACCCAGTAAAAGTTTTAGGTTCTACTACCGAGGAGCTCCAGCCTCGAGGTTACCCGGTTGACAGGTCTCATTGAGCAGGCAGGACCTTGAGGAGTCACCGTGTAGGTACCTAGGTAGGTAGGGTTCCAGGGTTCTTCAAGGTTACCTCTTGTAAGGGTTTTTCTGGGTCTAGACCTTGGCTCAGCAATTTCTTATCGATTGAGTTTCCTCCTGATGCTGTACTTGGGAGCTACCTACCCACTTCTCACGAGATACATCGTTCTACGCCCGGGCTGGCTGGTAATGCGTGTATCTCCTGCCCCTCATTTAAGGTTCAAGTACGTCAGACCAGGATCGGACCAGACCCCTCCAATCCAAGGGTCCGCTCGCGTTGTAACAACCTCCCCTCCTCGCCAGGCTAACCACAGCCCACCTTCCAGGTAAGCGCATACTTAGCTAGACTACAGCCTTTATTTCTTTCCTTCTTCACATCATCAGTTTCTATACCACCCTCTCCTCCTCTTCTTCTACCAGATTCGTCCCGAACTGTGAGTATCTCCGCTGTTTGCTACTACCTATTATATACACTTTTCAACTCATACCTCGAGTGAGCAACTCATTGAGTTCAATTAGTCAAGCGACAGCTTAATTTGCGCCGCTACCCCGCCATCTCACCTCGTTCACCAGCTACTTTCCCATATACACTTTTTGGCTTGAGGTATATTTCGTTCGCCCAGGTACCTAGCCAGTCACCCTGGCGAAATTGAGTGAATTGTTCACTTCTCTCGGTTTTCCTTTTCCCCCGCCTTCCCCTCCTCCTTGTTGTCGCCCCCAAATATTGGTCTTGGTCCTTGAAGTGTCGCATCACTCAAGTTCCATTAGCTTACTCTCGTTTACATTGAAACTGACCGGTCTTTCGAAAGCAGTATCAGTAAGAAACCATCACGAACTAGTAAAAGCTCAAGATGGCCATCAAGAAGATCCACGCCCGCTCCGTTTACGACTCCCGTGGTAACCCCACCGTGGAAGTTGATGTTGTTACCGAGACTGGTCTTCACCGTGCCATTGTCCCCTCCGGTGCCTCTACTGGTGCGTTACCGCCGCTCTAGACAACGAGACGAACTCGGCTAATTCGCCCTTCATAGGTCAGCATGAGGCCTGCGAGCTCCGCGATGGAGACAAGACCAAGTGGCTTGGCAAGGGTGTGACTAAGGCTGTCGACAATGTCAACAGTGTTATTGCCCCCGCCCTCATCGAGAAGAACCTCGATGTGAAGGACCAGAGCGCCGTTGACAAGTTCCTCAACGAGCTCGATGGCACCGCCAACAAGACCAAGCTGGGTGCCAACGCTATCTTGGGCGTCAGTCTTGCCATTGCTAAGGCTGGTGCTGCTGAGAAGGGTGTCCCTCTCTATGCTCATGTCTCCGACCTAGCTGGCACCAAGAAGCCTTATGTCCTACCTGTCCCGTTCATGAACGTCCTCAATGGCGGTTCTCACGCCGGTGGCCGCCTAGCCTTCCAGGAGTTCATGATTGTTCCCTCTAGCGCCCCTTCGTTCTCCGAGGCCATGCGCCAGGGCGCCGAGGTCTACCACAAGCTCAAGGCTCTTGCCAAGAAGAAGTACGGCCAGTCGGCAGGAAATGTTGGAGACGAGGGTGGTGTCGCCCCCGATATTCAGACTGCCGAGGAGGCTCTTGATCTCATTACTGACGCTATTGAGCAAGCGGGCTACACTGGCAAGGTGAACATCGCTATGGATGTTGCCTCTAGCGAGTTCTACAAGGAGGATGCGAAGAAGTACGACTTGGACTTCAAGAACCCCGACAGTGATCCTACTAAGTGGATCACCTATGAAGAGCTTGCTGCTCTCTACGGTGAACTATCCAAGAAGTACCCCATTGTTAGCATTGAGGATCCTTTTGCTGAGGATGACTGGGAGGCCTGGAGCTACTTCTACAAGACTCAGAACATCCAGATCGTGGGCGATGATCTAACGGTCACCAACCCCATCCGCATCAAGAAGGCCATTGAGCTTAAGGCTGCCAACGCTTTGCTCTTGAAGGTCAACCAGATCGGAACCTTGACCGAGTCTATCCAGGCCGCTAAGGATTCATATGCTGATGGTTGGGGCGTCATGGTTTCCCACCGCTCTGGTGAGACCGAGGATGTTACCATTGCCGATATCGTTGTCGGTATCCGAGCTGGCCAGATCAAGACCGGTGCTCCTTGCCGTTCCGAGCGTCTCGCTAAGCTCAACCAGATTCTCCGCATTGAGGAGGAACTCGGAAGCAACGCTGTCTACGCTGGTGACAACTTCCGCACAGCCGTCAACTTGTAATTAGCTAAAAACCTCGGTTACTCACACACCAGCATATGATTTATTGACGATCGGGATGATTCGGGGAAATGGTCTGGGCAAAAACGGCGAAGATAGATTTAAGGTTGCTATTGAGAAATTGAAGATGTAATGACTAGGCACAACGATTATGTCACATTGTGGGTGCATACTACCTAGGTATTGGCAGCTTGATGTCGTGTCGGCGGAAGTCGTAACGCACTTTTCGTTTCCGGGCACGGGACCTCCCGTGATCGCGCCCCGATCGCCGAACATAACTTTGGCAGTGGTAAACAGAGAACTTCCTAGTGGTCGTTTCTACTTAAGGACCGGGATTTAACGTTTATGTTACCGTGTAGCAAATGTAGAACCCCTCGTCTTAAACTTCTGACAGGTCTGCCATGCCGACTGAGAACTTCGACCATCTACCTATATACCTTTGAAAAGCATATTGCTAGTGGTCTAATTTCGGGTTTGCTCTCACATTGAATTGGCGGGGATAATAATGCCTTGTGAGTTTTCTGGCAATTGGCAGATCGAATGCGTTGTCCGACAGATCGGGGTTTTGCGGGTTCTTGGATCACGCCATCCCCGAGGATACGGTCTCCTCCGTTGCTACTGTCGATGTCATCGGTGTGTGGAGTGCTTGCATACGCTGGTGGCTCATACTGCTGCAGCTCGTAGATGTGCTGGTAGTTTTCTACTTTCTAAAATACGTTGCGAATCTTGTTGACGTGCAAACTTGCCCTCCGGTGCCTGGTAGTCATGCGTGCTAGCTGCTTTTGCTACGCCATGCCCTGGCTAGAATGTCTCCGTAGCTAGTTTGAGAGCTTGTCTAGTGGGATAAGAGTCGGGAATGGAACCCTGGTATCTTCAGCTTGAAGCTCGTGATCTAGCTCGGCCGCAACATAAGTTTAGTGAGATACCGCGTGATGCGCTGCAGGACGTCTGGGTTCGTTAGACTTCCGTAGACGATGGAATATGGGGCACGGCTTAAACGTCGTCGGTGAAAAGAGCGGCGGTGCCCGGCGACAGATGAGGTTGGCCATATTGGTCGTATCTGTCGTTTCACTTTATGGGTAAGGATGATGAGGCGGATAAGAACGAATTACAGATAGCTTTTCAGTAATTACTCATAACCTATTTATCTATTCTATTACCGCTAACCGAAACGTGATATCGAACTAGGCGGCATAGCTAAGCAGGGGGACGCATCACTACAGGTAGAAACGCTTCGACTTCCACCAGCTTCAGACAAGGCACCTACAACAAACCTCGTTGCTACGTATTTTCGCTTTTCGAATGCCGTTAGAGCTTAGCGAGGTAGCGTCAATCCATAACCCGTGACCTCGACGATAGAATATCGGTAGTTTACTACTTTTGAACAATTAGCGAGGCTCGTGACTGGCTAGTAATTGTATTGAGAAGTGAGGTTGGATCCAAATCAGAAGTCCGTTTAATACATTTCAGGCCAAAAGACCCGATGATATAAGAGGTACCAGAAAATATGAATTTAAATGTGTTGTATCATCATAGGAAACGAGGAGCAGATGGGGACAGATGCAGGCGAGATCGACATACCTTTAGATCATATTAAATGCAGGCAAGTAGGACTTAAGGAATATTCACTCGTTCAATACCTTTGAATGCTCAACGCGTGATGCGTCCAAAGCGCCATCAAGCTTGGTCTTCGCGCTCTTCTCAAGCTTGACTGGAAGGAAAAGTGTAGGGAGAAAGAAGCCTTTGCTCAGGTAAAATTATCTTATTAGCAAAAAAGCGGAAGATTTTCGGAGGGTACTACCTATTGGGTGGAGATTTTAGTGGGGAGAGCGCTTTGACCAGCCTTATCGTCTGCCTATCGACACCCACAGATCTCACCCACCCACCGGAAATTTCGCACGCCTATATTGCCAGCCCGCAATCCAACTTCCTACGACCTTTCAATCTCTCTCGACCGAGACAAATCGACAACTACTCCTCGCCCAACTCCGAGTCCACCGACAAACCAACACCGCCAAAATGGGTCGTCTTCACAGTACGTCGCTCCCACATGCGCTCGAAGCCCGAACGAAAGCCGCCGTGACTGGTCGAGAACGGCTCTTTGCGACAATCGCTAACGTTTGGTACTCCGAATAGGCAAGGGAAAGGGTATCTCCGCCTCTGCCCTCCCGTACTCGCGCGCTCCTCCCAGCTGGTCCAAGGCTACGTTAGTCAACCGATAGACGATGCACCGATTTCATCATGTACTGACACAGTCGGCTAGTCCCGCTTCCGTGGAGGAAAACATAATTAAGCTCGCGAGAAAGGGTGCTACACCCAGTAAGCGCGCAAGACTTGGAATATGATGTAGCTGGGAATGAGGAAAAGCTGATTGGGGTACAGGTCAAATTGGTGTCGTTCTCCGTGACTCGCACGGCATTGCCCAGGTTAAGGCTGTTACCGTATGCAACTACCTCGGATGTCGCTATAATGACCATCTGGCTAACGAATATCACATTAAAGGGCAACAAGATCCTCAGAATCCTCAAGTTCGTTTCCCCCCTTTAATGACATTGTTAAGTAATAATGGCTTGGAACAACAAACTGACTGTATATCCACAGGTCCAATGGTATGACCTGAAAAAACCCCTTCATACGAGATGAACAGAAATATGCATCCGATATCGACTCGATCATCAACGATCGACTATTACAGCCACTAGTTGGTTCAGGCTGACAGTGTGACCGGTTAAACAGGCCTTGCCCCCGAGCTTCCTGAGTAAGTTTTCTAGCAGACTACTTTTAATACACGATCGCTAACATTCCTTTCAGGGATCTCTACAGTAAGTACATTTTCCGAAAGACTTCATCTCCGGCTTCATTCTCAGGCACGATCGTGACCGCCTCTGGACTAGGGCGTGCAGTCTCCTCTGTTGCGAGCATCGAGGTCAAGGAATCTGCCCTTGATCTTCATCCTGTCAACCCCCTTTCCAAATATCATCAAATCTTGTTTTGAATAGTGGTTGCTAACCTAGTCTCCGTAGTGTTGATCAAGAAGGTGAGCTGAGCTTTATATAAGCCAGTGTTGGAAGAGAGTACTAATGCGGCATCAGGCCGTCTCCGTCCGAAAGCACCTTGAGCGCAACCGAAAGGACAAGGACGCAAAGTTCCATTTGATTCTTATCGAGTCCCGTATCCACCGTCTGGCCCGGTATGTATTCCCCTCGGCAGGTATTATCGTCGGCTATAAAACCCCGATGCCTCATCAGTTTTACCGACTAGTACTTACTCCCTAAATAGCTACTACAAGACCGTCGGTGTTCTTCCTCCTACCTGGAAGTACGCCAGTGCTACCGCCAGCACTATCGTCGCTTAGACGTGAAAATAAATTCTGATATGGAATGACCTGGGCATGGAGTTCATGGACCTGGAGAGGTATTGCTTTGAGGGCACCCAAAAATCACTTGGCTCTAGCCAGCTGAACGAGATAGATGAAGACAGCATTTATCATCGAGGCTACAAAAAACCTCACAACTAATTCTAAAGTCCCCTGGGAAATGCAGTGGTATCACTCGTGAAGATGTATAGACCATGTACAGACGTAGCAATGCCTGTGTAGCCCCGTCTTTTCCTGAACCAAAACGCCAGAGTATGCAAATCGTGCCATCGTTCCTATTATATTGTTCTACGTTTCGAGCTCCTTGGAGCGTTCGAGGAGGAATTCGCCTAAAACTCGCAATGGATCCTTTGGCCTGGATCGAAATGAATGAGCAACCTTTTCAGGTAACATAGACAGAACACTGAACTTACCGGTTCTTGGCGATATTCTTCATGCCGTCCAGCAGGTGAGGAGTGACTTTGCTGTTCAAGTATTGTCGTGTAGGCGCACCGTGGGCCGGGGCAGCGTCGGGCATGGTGAAAGCAGGATCGGGGTGTTGAGAGGCAGCGCGCGATGTGTTCTCTTGACCATTGGTGCGCAGCGGTGTGCCGGTCCGAGCCGGCGCAGGGCTGGGCGCATTGGTTGAAGGCGCAGCGGGCGCTGGGGACTACGACCAGAGAGGGTAACGTGTTAGCTACTTCGCCCTTGTCGCCCACGAGAATCACTAGAAACGCAGGAGTATGCGTATAACAACTTACAACAGCCTGGTCGGCGCTAGAGACATCCGTCATAGAAACATCCTTGTTGCTGGACTCAGTAGTCGGCGCGACGGTCTGTGAGTCCGGGACAGCTGGGGCTTCTCCGGGCTGGCTTTGCGCGACCGCAGGAGCAGGGGCAGAGGCAGAGGCAGGGGCGGCCGCGGCCGCGGCGGGTTGAGGCTGGCCGTACGTGGGCACGGGAACCGGGGTCCGGGGGATCTCATCGGCCATATTGGATGAATTGAGCGGTCGGTTGGTCGGTCGGTCGGTCGGTTGGATGGATGGATGGATGTAGAAGTCGAGATGTGGGTTGGTTACAGTGAAGAGTGAAGACGAAAGGTGGGGTTGAAGGTTCAGGCGAATTGGTTCAAAGCGAGGGGAAAGCCGAGTGTTACGTGGCTGGAGCGCACAATGGAGTTCGCTGCCGCAGTACAATTAAACTGAATTTATCTGGAACTAACGACGCGCTGCCCCGTGACTGCGCGTCTACCAGTTCAAACCCCTGTCTGTGGCAACCGCGTCCCCGCTCGCGCTTTTCTTTGCTTCCCCCCATTCTTTGTTTCGTATAAAACCACCATAAGTCTATGTATGGTCGCCCGGTGTAGCCTACCTACAATGATACCACGATGGACGCGTTTCTTAAGAAGGCGAACCCTAACAGTCGCTTTGCCACGCAAAAGATGCCATCTTTAAAGGAAAAACCTGCCCGGCTAGTGGAGGAGCATCCCAAAAAGAAGGTAAAACTGGAGCAGGCGTACAAGAGCGATGCAGATTCAGACGAGTATCAAATTGATACTCCGCTGTTGAAGCTGCGGCCTGCTCTGCGAAAATATGAGGCTCTTGATAGCCCTGCAGATGATGACATAGAAGAGAGGTCTGAAAGTGAAGACACCCACGCACCTGGCCCCACCGCTATTGAAAGCTCTCTGCCTGAGATTAAACCCGACAAGCAGGCAATTGAAGAGTACCAGAACTCCAAGGCCACCCAGAGCGATGATGGTGGCAGTGCTTCATCCAGGCTCGACTCAAGAGCATGGGTAAGGGGCAAAAGCTCCCTCTACGTCGACGCATTCAATCTCGCTCTGGACACCGTTCTCGACGAAGAGGCTCATCTCTTTGACGATAAGGAGAAGCGGGTCTTTGAACAGTGGCGGTCTCTTAGCTACGAGGCTCAGTTCTTGTATGCTTGCAGGCGCCCAACTCTCGACTTTCCTTATGTCCTAACTTTCCCTTAGATATGTACGCTTATTCCTTAGGAAAACGTCATCGTGGCATCGTATCGCTCGCTTAGGCTACTATAATGATATTACCGATACCGAAGCGGCTGTAAAAGAGTTACAGGAGGATAGAGTTCTTCCCAGAGAGACCTCGCCTGATGAACTTCCACAATCTGAGCTCAACGCCTTTGTCGAAGAGCAGTGTGTTTTTGAGGATACATTCACTTTCGCGGATGCATCCGAGGACTTTATTGATAATGTGGAGGAGGCTGTATCGCTTCTCAGTTTAGACGAAGTCAAAGCTTTAGCTAAGGAAGCTAGAGTCCAAGGCAAAAACAAGTCTGATCTGGCAAGCGCCATTTGCAGGGTGAGCAACCAACAGGCGGGTCTATTTGCAATGGGTCTCCAACGGGCAGATACCGCCGAGTCAGTTCAAGACACGCCCAATAAGCAATCGCCTGGTCCTGGCGTTGGGGACGATGGGAATAGGCGAAAGCATTTTCTTGAAAAGATATTGGCTATCACCGGTCCCTGCGTGAGGCTTTCCTTATCTGTTTTCAGGCTATTCGAGCGAGTTCATCTCGTCTTCTACAGGTCTACGGAGTGGACGGAGAAATCTCTTACGACAATCATCTTAGCTAAAGCTTCGAGACGGAATTTCCCTTCTTACATCGTGAGCAGGTCTTCTAATATTTTCACATCTAGGCCGCAGCTTTTGGAATTCGAAACTGCCATGAGATCTGAATATACCGTGGATGGTATTCTAGAGTTTAACGGCCCTGTCACAGAGGCAGGCTTTCGAAAAGTCATTGACACGTTTGAAAAGATTTATCCGAGATGGAAAAGTATATTACAAGAAGAGCAAGAAAAGGAGGAGCGAGTTTATGAGTCCGGTGAAGGCGCCTACCTAAGACGACTTAGTCCTGGGCATGCATATACACGCATTATCCATAAATCCGCTTATACCTTCGGACGATTAAAAGAACATCAGCGAGAGCATACACTTCTGACTGAGCTACTCAGTCAGCGCCTTTTTCATTTAGCACGTCGAGGATCTTGGTACCAACGGAAGGCTCTCCTAGAGGAGCACTATATGTATTTGCTATTACCAAATCCGGCCTACACCGATCCGGAAAGGCAGAAGAGCCATTGGAAAACCATAGCGGCGGCCACCTGCGAGAGAGCTCTTGAGGATCCTGACTGTCATATGAAGTATCATTACGACCTTCAAAAGCGGTTGGTGAAGCTGGAGAAGCAGCTCAAGATACCCGTAAGGTTACAGCATGACTTCGGCCATGTTCGATTGAAAAAGCCGGAAGAGCATTATGCGGAAGGCATCCAGTTAAAGAAGCTAGATTCTGTAGGCAAGAACGGACGCGGGTCAAGTACCAAAACGATATGGGTTGATGAAGCAGAAGCTGGAGGACAGGGCAGTGTGGAATCTATGTGTCTAAGCTGGTATAGGGGTCAAGGTTGGAAAGGATACCACGCCGAGGGAGGAATAATACGTACTCTTTTCGCCTACCTTTTCTTCGATATTCTCTTCCTCTACATACCAAACGTCTTCCAAACAGCCTATCAGACGTGCCCACTGGATCTACACACGGATGCCTTCTACCCAACCCGGGCTTCGGAAATCAACCATCGATTAGTCGAGATTGCAAACGGAGGGGCAGCAAAACTAATCGAAGAGGTTGATAAACAAGAGCGAGAAAAGCGCACGTGTGTTATTGGTCTCAATTGGGACTACGAGCTAGAAGATTTACTTGAGCTGGCTGACTGCTTTGATGGCGCCGCGCTCGCTACGGTGTGCAAAGTCATGACACAAGAGTACGGTCAAAGAGGAGGTGGCATTCCTGATTTAATCCTGTGGAGGGTTGAACCGCAGAAGGAATGTATGTTCGCCGAGGTCAAGAGCGCAAACGACCGCTTGAGTGACACCCAAAGGCTATGGATCCACGTCCTTACAGGAGCTGGCCTGAGGGTAGCACTATGCAATGCAGTGGCCAAGGAAGTCAGGGAGATTTAGCAAGAAGCAGTTGATATTGCTGTGCTCCAGGACCTCGCCTATCCATACTTTCCATCGTACGGATGCATTCCACGGTCTCTGATTCTGGAGCTTGGTTAGACATACCATTCACATGACCATACATCCTTTGGCAAGGAATCTTCATCCCCTGGCATCTTGTCCATTGGTTCAACGTAACAACTCGCTTTACAGCGGAGTCTCGCCATCAGCCAACAAGCCAGATACGTGTACTCTGTTTGTATGACAAACATATCACACAGCCGTGTTCACCATTGTGGGTCTTTAATTACACTTCGATGCCTTCGGAGCTACTGTTGTAGAACTTGTCACAAATGTGATGTCCGGGGAGTGAATCCCACAAGCAATTGTTGAGTGCCTCACCGCCCCCAGCTTCGATACGGGCTTCAGGCAATAGAACCACCAGAGCGCTCGAGATTCAACATAGCCGCGACTTAGCTAATACCCTGATCCAAGCCATTATCTCATCTGCGCACGTGGCGAAATGCAGTCAAAACGAGGCAATTCACGGAATTTGATCTGAGGGCCATGGATTGAAACATAACCCTTGCTGCATGGAAATATGCGTCTCTCGTCTCATTGGCCCTGTCTTCACTACTCCTAGTTAGAAGCGTTCAACTGGGTGTTCATTGCCATCGCAGCAAGGGTATCGCGTTTTCGCCCGTTTTGGGAAGGGGTACTACCGGAGAATAGCTGATCTCATGCTGAGGAACATCCTCAATTGGGAGCGGCTATAATATCTCGGTTAAGACTGGGATACAACCCGCTATAATGGGCGACACAGCATTAGCGGTGATGAAGCCCAGCTACAAGACTCAACACTTGTCCTAGTACAACGAAACACAGAGTACAAGGGCGCAGACCACAGTGAGGCATAGAAGGAAGCGTATAACGTGAGGTGGCCTGCTCGAGTCCTCGACATGTCACTATACCGTGCTGCATCAAAGTGCACATCCCGCCCCAGCAATGGTCGAACAAGCTACTGCGGCTCTTGTCACAATCACCATTCCATTAACAGGTCTTCGTCCTTCGCCCGAACACAAAACATGCGCGGAGCCAGCAGCGTTCTGATGCCGTTTGCCTCGTAAGGCAACTGATGAGTCCAAACCCGGCCGCCCTGCTGTTCTTGGGGAGTATACTGCTTACTATGGCGGTATCAAGGGAACGAATGGGAATTTTATTGACACACAAGTCGCAGAAATGTATGCATTCCCAAACAGAACACTCGTTGACACTTGCTACGTCGTCCAACGGGCTTTAGCTGCGGCTCGTTGTCGTGGATCATTACGACTTGAAAAATAATAAGACCTGTTCCCTCTATAGTCGTGCCGTGTTATTCATGCACCCAGACGTTCCTGCGGTTGATCGACGAGATAGTAGCTGGTCGCTTCAACTGCAACCATCCGCATGGCTAGACAGGGAATCGACAAGGCAATCAGACGGTCGTCGCCCACTCACCGCCGGCATTTGACTCACTTACTATAATTTACCGCAATCAACGAGGAAACACTGCTCGGTGTATCCCACGTAGCTTTTCTTTTTCATGCTCTAAAAGCCCTCTGTATTATTCTCATCACCTACCTAGCTTAGTCGTCTCCCTAGCTCACCGAACAGGGAGTTTCTACACATAGAGACTGCCTACCCCGGCAACGGTCGAGGGCACTGCCTACTTCGAAAAATGCCCATGTCGTGGGCGCTTAAGTGCTGGTGACAGCACCCAATAGGCGCTCGCGATGGTAAGGTATTTGGAGGGGTGGAGTCGAGTTGCCATGCACGTCACAAAGGTGCCCATTAATTTACCCCTCCTTGCCAGCCACTTTGTCTGCTCCTAAGCACAAGACGTCTGATTGGCTGTGTGGCCCGGTACGCCAGGCGCTTAAATAATGGGGCCCCATGCCACTAACGATGCAATTCCCAGGATTCTGGGATAAGATCACGGCCATCCAATCATACGTCGAGTCGCGAACCCGATGCCGCTTCTAGCAGCAACACATTCTTCTTCTACTTTACTCTCTTCCGTCTCCCATTGTGCTTTTAGAGTGTCTTATTTGGGTCCCCTACTCAGCCAATCTACGCGGCCTTTGAACTGTACTCTTGAGGTTACGAGGTGATAAGCCAAGGCTTTGGTAGGACAAGGGAGATCGGCCTGGGCTAATTAGGTGCCCCAGACTTCGGCTTGGAATGCTGGTCCTTACTTCGTCCACAGTGCCTTTCAGTATGCGGGGGGCAGCGGAACAGACTTTGAGAGGGAGGTGAATGCAAAGGAGAGAAAAGAGAATTCGATGAGACTTTATGGCGCTCTAGACGTGGGTTTGGGGGCCGAAAAAGGTGTACCATTCGATTCGACCCTACCGTGAATCACTAGCGTTAAGCAGGACTTGCCTACATATCGGCAAAACCTCCCGAGTCCTATAGAGGGACAAAGGCCAAAAAGTCGAGGGGGTACTTCTTGACTCCGGTCCGTTATTTGACGTCGATAAAACCTCTCAGTAACGTTCAAAGAGAGAAAAGTGGCGGAACCAAAAGAAATGGCGCACCTCGTCATGATATCTGTATTACCATCAATGTGATCTACAAATCTATCAATCTGCACAGGGTATAGGTCCTGTATGGTCTTTCTCGGATCTGGGCTGGCTGACTGCGTTACTGACTAGCTGGGCCTACGGTCACTACTAAGTACTCCCGTGGTCACAGAAATAACACAGCAAATGAGAATGGAGGGGCGAGAAGAGGGGGGTGTGTGTGTGTGAACCAAAAACCTTCGAGCTACCTACAGCACCTAGCCAAACAAATTGCGTGGTGCGAGTGAGAGGGAGGAGGCAAAAGAGCTTGCCAGCCAGCCAGTCAGACTCAATACGCCCCTCAATCGAAAACCAACAAGACGAATTTAGACCAATCACCGCGGTCCATGGGTTACGTAACTCACCTACTGTACTTGAATAATAATACCTTTTTTTTCTTGGTTTTGGTTTTTCCGCTTCACAGTATTGGCCCGTTTTGTTCCGTACGTTATAAGCATGTAAGGCAGGCAGGCAGACAGCCCCATTGAAAATGGGTCAGGAGGGAGCCAAAGAGAAGCCAGATATTGACCGAAAAAAAAAAAGTTATATGCAAGCACTTTGCTTGTTGTTTTTATTGTTATTGTTGTTGGTGGTGGTGGTGGTGTATGTGGTGTATACGTATGTGTAGTACGTGTAACGAATAATATCGAAGGAGGGGGAGAAAGCAAAATAAACAAAACAAAACAACAACACTTTTTTTTTTTTTTCCTTACCTAACTGCCCGGCCGCATTTGAGGTCGCGTCTTCTGCTCCTCTTCGCTGCAGTAGGTACAGTACTGCGTAGGCTACGGACGCTTACAGAGCTAGGTGTGCGATTTGATTTGACGATTTCGGCCCCCACGTACATACATACATACATGTTCTCCCTATCTAACTGGTTTGGTTTGTCGGTGTATGTATACGTATGTATGTACAGTATATCATATAATAGCGGCTGGGCGAGAGTGAGTGAGTGAGTCACAAAATGCAAATGCAAATGCAAGAAGAACCAACAAACAGGCAGAAGCATGGCGGCTCGGGGCATTTGTAGAGTTGGGTGGATATGGGATATCATTGGAGTTTCTCTCTCTCTCTCTCTCTCTCTCTCTTTGCATAGATCTAGTTCCACGCGCACAAACCCTGTCCTTCTTAGGCAGGCTGAGGTGAGGTATACCTATACCTACATAACGTCGGCCAAACAACCAATGGGTACACTTCTTTCCAAAAAAAAAATCACCACACACACACCCTCCCCAGCCCCCTCCCTCTCAGTATCTTTCCCTCTTCCCTTCTTTCCAAAAGCTTTGCACCGCACCGTCCCGTCCCGTCCCGATTTCCCAGCATTGTATCAGAGACCCCTGTAGCAGTAGCAATAATAAAAAAACACATGAAGAGGGGCAAGAAATGAACCAATCCAATTTCTGCCGTGGTATCGTGAGCTGGGGAAATTTGCTTGCAAGACGCCGCCCAGCAACGCCGTGTGTTGTAACTCCTCCGACACCCAAAAAAAATCGCTGTCTGCTGACGTTAAAAATAAATAAATAGATATGATAAAAAAGGCCGTGAACGTAAAATTCGTACCCAGTCCCCTTTTCTAATGGTGGGCGGAGTGGCGGGGCTAGGCTGGTGACGATCGTAGCTGCGGTAGTAGCAGCAGATAGATGGTATGAACAAATGGAAATAAGTATCGGTGTTGAGCTACTGTCGTAGCTGGTGCGACAGTAGCTGGTGAAGTAGGGAAATGATTTGGTGACTCCGCCTTTTTCGCTTGAGTCTTCGGATTTGATATGGGTCAGGGTACGACGTTTGATGTCTTCATAGGTGCTTCATCTTAGTCTACGTTGAAGTAGGAGTTGAAGCAGGTGGGGGAGATATCTCCGCCGCCGCTGCTGCCGTCAGCTTTTGGCAGTTCGTGTGCGTTTTCCTCCGCTTGCCCTTGGGCGCTGGGCTCATTCGTGGTGTGTAAGTGACCGTCCGCGTAACAACCTCCCGAATGTGTCGCACGCTTTTGCTCGCTGGCTTGTGTGCCCTACAGTCCTGAGAGTAACGGGCCTTTAGCGCTGCTTCCCAGTCAAACGGTGATCGCACTGATCGTGAGCTGAACGGTGACCGCATTGTAGCGCTCAAGGGCGAGTCCATCGTGGAAACCGCCGGCGATGGTGGGACGTTCAGGCCTGGGAAAGATGTCACGCTCATAGGTGGCGCGGACATGGGCTGGTTTGCGTACGGGCTCGTGGGAACAGCCGCGGGTGACTTGTGACCGCCGCACTTACACGAGCAGTCTGTCTGGGCACTGCTTGCCGTAGACGGCGGTGATTCTTGTGCCGGGTCTTCCTCTGGCGTAGAACTGCCAGATGCTGATCTCTTTGTTGGAATAACAGGCGACTGAACTGACATGGCTTTGAGAAAATCCATGTAGGCGGTAGGCGGGCTGATTGGCGTCCTAGCACTCCCAGGGAATTCCTCCTTGATAAAAGCTGGTATTGCTGAGAGAGGTGTTCTAGCTGACGCCGATAGAGCAGAAAGCTCTGACGGAAAAGTTGCAGTGACGGGCGTCTTCAACTGCGGGAGCTTTGGCTTTGTTGTAGACATGATGACGTTACTAGTCCCTCGACGGTGATGGTGAGTGGACGGTGATCTGATGGTTGGGGTTTTATGTCCTTTTGGATATTCTTCCTCAAGTCAACTAAATGACTCCCGAGTTGACCAGATACGAGACCGTGGAAATCCTACACGCTGCACGCAGAAATCGCCGTGGGAATTTGCGAAAAGCCGGCACTTCAGACAAAGTGTAAGCGGGTGAGAGGGAGAGCAGAGGTTATAATAATAATATGTGGGTTGATGGCAGGCCGGGGGGGACCGGGGTCTGTTGTAAAACGGCGTGGGGAGTGGGCGCAGAACAAACCGAAACGAAACGAAGGCGCCAAACGAACAGGGGGGGGAGGCCAAAACGCGCGGTGGAAATACTGGAAACAATGTGACGGGATCCAGAGAGATGGATGGATGGATGTCAGGATGTGGCCTCCAGATCAGCCAGGGTCTAGTCACGAATTAGATGCTCGTGCCGGGGCGGGTGTTGTGGTGTGGTGTGGGTGTGCTGCTGTATCGAAGAATAGCACGCGCTATGCCGTACAGCTGCGCTGTGGTTGAACTACCAACGCGAGAGCGTCCTTGGCGACGACGGGAGAGGAGGACAGGGGTGGGCACGGTGGGCTCTCCTCTGCCACTGGTGCTCTTTGGCAGTGGAGCGTCTCGAGGACCAGTCGGCGCGAGCGAAGCTGCAAATCAGGTCGTCGATGGCGGCAAGTGGTGGATCAGGAGCCAGTAGCCAGTAACCAGCCCGGGTTAATGCGCTGCACCCTCGACGCACTCGCACGCAACAGACAGCGTGTATTGACGGGCGTATTGGGTGGTAACGCGCGGGATTAGCTGCAGAGCTGCAGAGCTGCAGCGAGAGGTGCAATCGCCAATGAGAGAGCCCGAAAGCGATCGAGGCCAGGTTGGAATCTCAACCTTAATGGAATGGCGCTCGCTTGCTGGCCTGCTCTTATTTGGTGCTGTGCTGAGACCTGTTTTAGCTCATGTCTCGCTCGACAGTCCGTCAGCCGGTTAGTCAGTGGCTTACATGAAACAAGGCAGGATTCTCAGCTTCGATCTCCTGAAGAAGATGTCGTTGCTGCAAGATTTGGCGATGCTGTGCCGTACATACAGCGTACTAAGTATGTATGTATGAGGTCTGGTACGTACACCCCAAACTGGACAAAGCACCGTCAGCAAGAGGTGTCACAGACAAGTCGAGACAAGTACAGCGGTGTACAGCATACCTTGGGAAAGTGTCCGGTATCAACTGTCGCGTGTGTACTCTGCACAGGCTACGGTACTGTACTGTGTTCGTTGGGAGCCCCCTGTCAAAGAGCCGTTCGTGGGGTTGCACTGCGGTTGTGCTGGGGTCCAGTGGTCTAGCGATATGAAGGCACTACCTATTCGGTACAAGGAGATCGATTAAGCGCCGGGACTATACTCAATCTATAATTAGTAGCCGCTCATTTGCGTGACCATCACCACCGTCCATCCTCCCGCGCTCAAACAACAACAAACTCTCTCCCAATATTAGCACTAACTATTGACTACTGACCTAGGTATCTGCCAGTATTATCCGTTCCTCTGGCTTGTCGGGAGGAAAGTATGGTATAGACCGTAGACACCCTCTACCCGGTCGATGGTCGGGTGGATTGCGATCTGGTGACGAACAACCGAGTAATGTATTTGTTCAAGAGTGGAAGGTGATTGGCGTAGTTAGCGAGAAAGGTGTACGACTAGATGTGCTCACGCGTGCCCGGATGTGTGTGGGGATAACGATAAACGGAAGGAAAGAGAGGATAGACGGGGTTACAACGCGTCGAGATTTGCTGAGGGCCGTTCCGCTCTGCGTGTCTTACTCGAGTTGCGACTCCGGCGATGTCGACCGACGACTATACGTATGTGATTATCGGAGCTGACTGGTGGGCGGTAGTAACATCACACAAGTCATGGGGCACAGATGACATTTATGCTCCGTCGGTCATGTCGAGGGTCAAAACAAATAAACAAAGACAGCAGAAGATTCCGCTCTCTCATGGCTATTCTTGCCTGCCTGCTTCGCTCGACGTCCAGCGCGCGGCTCGTCAAACCTGCCTCACTTGGTTTCTGTCTTTCTGCACACAATCAGAGCCTGTCTCTGTCCTTGAATAGCCCAGCTCTCAGGCCCGCGCTAACCTCCTTGCTTAGAGCGCGCGCCACAAGATACAGCCTTGACTACGGCTAATCCCGACTTGCAGTTGGGCAATGGTAGTTTTGGCGCTTTTCTACTGAGGGACGCCAGCTCTCCCAGGTCCGAGGATTCAGCGCGCGCCTGTATTCTTACTCAAGCTCTCTAGACCACTGGCCAAATGAGCGGCCTGCCATGCTGTCGGGCGAAACCTAAAAGTGAGTATGTCCCCGTTTTCTCTGCTTCTCTATTCCTTCCCTTCCTTCTAAGCGCTGCAAGGTGTGCTTCTGCATCGAGTTTCTGCCAATGACCCAGAGTAACCGAGCCGCCGAGCTAGTTAAGCGCCTCCAAACCCTTCACTGGTCCAACGCCGGCTTAGTTCTCCCACCTTCAACTACACATCGCTCCCGCGCTTAGGGTTATAGTGAAGCGTTTGGTCGCGGAGGAAACCGCCCTGCCCCCAATTGCTCGCAGGATCATAAGCTGGCCATCGCATCGGACAATACCCCACGATCTAGCTCGTGGCAGGCAGATCAGCCATAGCCTCCCGCCCCCGAGACGCCCATTTCCCAATTGACGCAAGCTTCATCTATTTTTATGTGTAGCATGCCAGCCTTGAGGTGTGCTAGGTGTTACCAAGAAACCCAGAGCCACGGCGTATACATATTTGGATGTACCACTGGCGAATGAAAAGGTTATTTTAAGTCTATTCACTGGCTATTCTTGCCGAGGTTCCAAGACCCGAACCGTCGGGGTCGACCACGACCAAAGGCAAACTCCTCTATTATGATTGTTCCACAGTCTAGAAACAGCTAACAGTGTCTCGCTGAGGGCGGCCGGATTCGTGCGGAGCAATTCTCTCAAGGTGGTGGCTTGAGATACAGACGAAATTGTTTGCTTGGTTATACTTTGTATCGTGTGCCGAAAGAATAATGTTTCCATTTCGCGGGTAGGTAGGTGCCTTTGGGTCTCATTCCTGGAACACCGCCTTCGTAGATGTCTCAGGAAGGTAAAATACAAGACTGCCTTGCCCCCGGCCTACGCGTAATTTTCCCCAGTTAGGTAAAGGTGATTGCTCATGCAGTGCCACCATCTTGTAGAATGTCCACGATTCCCACACCTGATAAGTGGCACTCGCATGATGTCGTCATCTCGAGGCCAGTTTGCTAACTATCAATACCATGAGCAACTAAGAAAGTGAGGACTTAGACACACAGCCTTCTCCTTCTCGAGCTGAGAATGCAGCACTGGATCATGGATCTATACACCTTAATCATTCACCCCACGCTACTGTCTTCAATATCAGCAGCCACGCGCCAAATCTCTGCTAGAGCTGCCTTATCTGTAGCACTTTGCGAGGGCTGACACAATACGGACCAAGAGTCTCAATGCCCCCTTATCTCTATTTACCAAATGCCGGCCATCAAATCCCGACCGCCAGCCTACCGCCATCTAGTAGATGGCTGTGTAGCCGACCCTACGATGGGCCTGGAGGATTGCGACCCGACCCTTCCCATCAAACTACAGCCGCTTAGCTGTGTGTTTGCTCCTATACGTGGCCTCGTTTTGCGCGGCCTTGGTTCTCCTATCTCTGGCGTGGGGTTGATGGTCCGTCCATCCCCACGGGGATTCTCAATGTCAACCGCAGCAACATTAAGGGGCGATGAGCTGAAGAGACCCTGTTTCATGCGCTACTATTATTATCATGCCATGCCACGCCATGAAAGCCCCGACGTGGGGTAAAGGTTTGTCGTGTATCAAGCGAAAGAGCTGCGGTGTGAATGGTTGAATTGGCTGTCAAGGCAAAGTGATAGATAGTATTATGAGACTTAACGATGTAAGTTGTTGCTACTTAGATATTTCCCACACTTTAATGCTTCTCATACGAAACCAAACGTTACCACTGAGTTTTAGGTTTCTTCGAAGGAATCAAGTCGTTGGCCTTGTGCTTTCTTTTCTCATGATACACTCTCCTATCGTTGCGCTGGTAGGTCTTTCCGCACCCAGAAAATCGGCATGGATAACGAACATTCTCGTGCATGTCCCTGTTATGCTTTCCGAGGTTTGATGTAGTCCCGAAGCCTTTCTTGCATGTATCACAATACGTCTTCTTGACTTTAGTGGACGGCGGACATTTCAACTCAGTACGACCTGTCTCTAGTGCTGGGCCGCTTTCGCTAGATCTTGCCGAGCGTTAGTCACTTGATATCGGCGTGGTTTTTGAGAAGTGTAAAGCATAACATACATGAATGCTGATCCGGATGACGATGATTGATCTATATCGTCGTAGTCAGTTGACTCTGCAGAACTGGTATTCTGCTGGCGACTTTCCCTTCGTCCGCTAGTCATGGTACATTCATGAGCCTTCGGGGTGCTGCTTCCAAGGTAAAGCTCTAAGAGCTCGCGAGTACGCCGGATGATGCACGTTTGGTCGTATATTACCATGCCGGATTTGACAGCGGTATGTACTGTTGTGGCAAGAGGAAACAAGCCCCTTATGGTGGAACAATAGGCCGAACTACGTAGCACTATATGGGAGTTAGCTCTCTTAATTGGGAGGAGTTGTTTGATGACTCACGGAGCAAGAACGCTAGTATGATACCGAATATGCTGCCGGCTAGAATGATCACAAGAACGGGGTTTGGTGCGGAAGGACTTTCGACCCGCTGTGATATCTCGCTCGTATGCCCTTCCTCCGGTGGTCTCGACGGGTTTGCTCCATTTATCTCGGGGGGGCATGGGTCATCGTTCGTGAAGGAAAGATGTGTATCGTCCTGCATACGATGATGGACAGGCTCTTCTGGACGGTGTGGTTTCGAAGTCGCTTGTCTAGCTCGCCACCGAGCTTGGACGTTCGGTAGATTTAGCTCACTAAGGTTAGTGATTTTGAACACATTGTTGGCGTGGATATTTAAGCGACGTGTGAGATCCTGAATATGGAGGATCTCTATCTCGAAGTGGCGTGTGTCTTCTAATCGGAATAGTCGAGATTGTGTCACGTCGACGTCCCATGTGGTCTTCACCACCCTAATGAATTGTTTGTGTTCTTGCCCCTCTTGACGGAAGACCAGCTGCCATCTGGAAAGGTCCGCAAAGAACTCGGCTTCCATGCCTTGAACTCCACATTCATCTATGATAGGTATCATGGATTTTGCCAACACGAGAAATAGTAGGACATCGTCAGTATTTCTAGGTATATTTCCTTTGCATACGCCACGCATGGTCTCAACAGCAGTGACCCAAGCGGAGCGCACATTCTCCTCGACAAAGAAAGGCCCGTTATTGAAAGACTCGACACTAAAACGCTCGATATAACCGCAATAAAACGAAATCAAGCCAAGATGAACATTTGACGCAACCGCTTGACTCATTAGCGAATACTCTTTCCAGAAATTGTTCCGAAGTCGAATGAGGTTCTGATTGCATTTGAACTTCTTCTGTACAATGTGAGACGTGTATGATCGAGCTAGAGAATTAATTCTGCTAACAGGCCCTGGGCCAGAGCCTCTGTATTTCAGAATCAAAGTTGCAAATGGGACGTCAGCACCATAGTGTAATAGTAGCCGTACGAGTGAATCAGACCCATAGATGGCAGCAACGCTGAGGGGCGTGTCCCCTCTGAATTGGCAATTTACATCGTATCCGTAGCTTAACAACAATTTTGTAGAGCGGATACAACTTAATCGCACCGCCAGCAAGAGATCTTGAGGGTCCATTTGGGTGTTGTTTTGTGCTCGTGTTGCCTGATGATTACTGCCAATGCCTGTTACGTCGCCCGTAAAGGCTTCATCAGCCTGCTGCAATATATTTTGAACCTGGACGATGTTTTGACTCTGGATCGCCTTCCGCAATGCCGTGTTTCGATCAATCTCCGGTGCTTCATCGTGTGGATTATAGAAATCCTTTGGGGAAACTGCTTCCGGCGAAGGTAATCGAATGTCTAAGTCTGTACTTTTAGCGGCAAGAAATTCAACTACTTCAAAATTCCATAGAGTCATAATTTCGTCTCCTATTTCGCTATTATCTTGACGTGGTGGGAGCAGCTCAAAATTCTCATGATGAGGAATAGACTGCTTCTGATAATAATTGTGGTCGATGGGTTCATCAGTCAACGTTGAAAAGATGTGCGCAGCAGAATCGTCGAGGCACTCCGCCGTATCCGTCGGCAACTTGCCATAACGCACACGCCGACCACATGGAGAACTTTCGCGGCCTTGTCGCAAACTGTACGAATGAAACCAATCCCAATCGTCAACCTCCAGGTGACCTTGGCTATAAAGCCAGAAGAAGTCGTAGCTCTTGAATACTTGGGGATCATCTAGTACGCCATTGACCAAAAGCGAAAGAATTGCCACTCTGAAATTGTACTGAGGGTCAGCGGAGCGGTCTCGTTGCATCTGCCGTAGTTTTGTGGCCAAGAGAGACCGATATTTGAGCAGCATGAAACCATTCCACGGGGTCTCCCCCGACGGTAACTCTCGGCCAATTTTATTGAGAGCCTCCGTCACAACAGCTTGTGAATGCGGGTTGTGGAATAAGATTTCCATATCCATTGGCGTTTTCTTCACCGTAAAGGCGAAAACACGCTCTTCCGCGGTAGCACTCAATTCGTTGCAACGACAGCCGGGACCGCAAAGTCTGGCGTCCGTGATGTCAATCCAATCACGATCACCGAAGGAGTCGGCAATAAATGTTGAGCCACTAGAACATCATTTAGTGACGCTTAAGTAATGCTGTAGGTTACTCACTCCTCAAGGGTTTCTATGAGGCGGCACATGGGCAAGGTGGAATAATCGATGATGGGAGAGGCCTTCTGAAAATAAGGACAGTCGGGGGAAAACCCCTGGAGCTGGCGGCCTGGATTGGTTTCCATGATGAAGCAGGAACAATGATTGCGCAGCGTAAGAGCTTGGTAGGGATGGTGTCATTGATTTCAGTTAATTTGAGAGAAAAAGATGGCTTGACATTTACCTAAATATCATCACTTCCGTCCGAGTGTACGTACCCAGGTACATAAGGTACCTAAGGTACCTACATTGCATCATCTGACAGGCAGACGTGGGAATCACTTTTCAGCTTGGCACAGATCCGATTCCCACGAGAAATCGATGCGGATTGGTCCTAGTGGTAGGACTCTACCTAGCCTCGTCCGCCCTATTGTAGCTCCCTGTTGTATATCTCAAGTATGGTACGCTACGGGACTCGTCTCATGCACCATGGTGCTCCATGCATGAGATCGCTCGATGGCGCAGCACTCGTAAGGTACGCGGCTGCTAAGATGTTCGGATTACATATTTACGTATAGTGTAGAAGACCTCAAGACGTTTGCCATTACGGGAAGCGACCCTGACCTCGACGCAGACTAACCACGACGTCCACATAGCAAAAATACTAACATACTTATTATGCGATTTAAATGAACAAGAGAACAGTCTCTTTATCCAACCTCACGCAGATCCTGGTTATGAAGGACTCTCATCCGGCGGGGATTCAATCAACACCAACATAGAGTTATCCCATTAATGTCGCGTTTCTGTGTTGATTGCGGTATATCGAATGACATCCCCATGCAAGAAGAATAATATGCTGTGGGAATCGAGCATGGTTTGAAGAATGGGGAATCGGCAACAGGAGCACCACAGTGAAACCCCCTCTTTGATGTGGCATTTGTTACTGTGTGAGAATCTACTCCGTAACCGCCACCACTGCACTAAGCCCTCGCATGGGAATCGGCTTACAACGATGATGGCCCGTCCGCATAACTATAGCAAGTGATAATTAGATCAAGGGACGTACCGATGGCCCACAGGGCGTCAGAATCGGGAATTGAGGCGGCATGAAGAACCTCGTAGGTTTGGATTGTATGAGTTATGCTCAATGATTATGGAGTCCCAAAGCGAATAAAAGCACATTACCCGCTCCTAGATGTCATGCTGAAGGCACGCCATGAATGAGTTCGAGACACGAAAGTCAAGGTGTTCAAAATTCCAGCCTCACGACATTAGACTTACAGAGCCTCAGTGTTAGCTTAAACGTGAGTGAAATATCTATTGATGGAGTTCGACACTAATTTTGTCTCTCAAAGGACGACATCATGCCAACAACTTCCAGCATGGTACATGACTTACAAGGGATCGGTGCCTGGGCAACCCAGCATGATACTGCCTCGAGCATCCAGGTGCCGGCTGGTCACGGACCCAAAAATCCAAGCAAATCGAAGGCCACCGGCGCAGCAAATGCGGCTAGTGATACGACTTCAACGGCAGCTGGAGCTAGCTACCCTATGAGTCGTTTTCTGGAGGAGAGAGGAAGAGAGAGTCTGGGGCCGTGTTTTCGTGGTTGAGCAGCCCAAAGTCACGTTAGCTGGGCCATCGCTATGATAGCAATACAGCTGCTATGGGGGCTTCTCTCGGTTTCGACAGTGGGATCGCAGGAACGTCTGTGACAAAGTGTGATGGGTAGAGACACCTCCGCTGACCAACCTCGCGCTACCATAGCAGAGGATCTCACTAGTAGACCTCCATGTCACATTGAGGTTTAGTCAAATCGAGCTCTGATCTGTATTCTTTCTAGAACATCCACCTATTATAATGCTCCTCTTGTCTCTTGTCTCTTGTCTCTTGTCTCTTGTGTGTCCCGATCTTGAGAGCGATCATCTAGAGAGGCAGTATCGGCGTTTAACTGTAAGACTTGAGTAATAAAAACCTCATAGGAATTAAAGAGACTATAGCTGCGCTTCTAGTGGCTATGTTATGCTCATAATTTTCAGACTATACTATGAACGCACACGATTGTGGTATTTAGCAGGTAGGAACAACAAGATGTGGTGAAGTTTAAACTAGAACGAAAGATCCTGATTATACGTGTCAACGGCCGCCAAGTCCCTCGACTGCGTAACAATGACATGTAAATCGGACAAAGTCGTGGAGCATGCATAGAAGACAATCGATCTGAGGCACACTCAACCGCCCTTAGGCATGTCCTTAGTACGTAGCGGGCAATTGTGCCAGTCGACCTCCGTCCGAAAGGAGACATTCACCATTCACATAGGCCCCTACGGGTAGACTTCAGCACATATCTCTCGTATCATTGGCTCCAGAAAAGGCATCTCTTACCTGCACGGCTGGCTAGGAATAATATTGCGCCGGCAAAATCTTCCTCGCTGCCCGAACGCTCTGCGGGAGCCTGATCAGCGGTCAAAACACGCGCGCCGGTGAAGTATTCCTCGTAGCCCTCGATGCCGGGGAACTTGTCGAACGAGGCCATGACGCCATCGGTCATCTCGCTGGGATAGAAACCCGGCACGATCGTGTCTTCGCGCGCAGAAGTCAGTGGATCTCTCTCCCCTTACTCCACCCTGTCTCAACGCAAAAGAGACGTACTGCACCGGATCCTATACTGATTTTGCGCACAGAGCGTGCTGACCATCTTTACTAGATGGCTGACGGCGGCCTTGGATACGCTGTAGGCGAAGCTAGAGGCCAGATACCGGCTGACGCCCGCGATGGATGATGTGACGAGGATCTGTGCGTCGGAAGGGAGGTTGCGCTTCTTGGTGCCAGCGTCCAACAGATCTAGGAAGGCGACGATGGTGTAGAAGACGCTGGTGCAATTCACGTGCATGGGGTTGGAAAAGTCGAGCATTTCCGGCTTCCACAGCGCCTCCTGAAGCTCCTGGATTGTCGGCTTCTCGCCGGGTTCTTTCCCGGAGAGGAATTCGAAAACCTTCGGACCGGAGACGCCAGCATTCGCGAAGAGTAAATTTACATAGCCTTGTTCTTTCCGGATGCGGTCGGCGACGGCCGCGAGCGAGGCCTTGTCGGTGACGTCTCCTACGACGGGAATGATGTTTCCATTGGTGGCGGTTTTGGCGGCCTCACGGAGCGTGTTCTCTCGTCGGCCGACGATGTAGACGGCCTTGGCGCCGTTGGCATCTAGTGCTCTCGCGGCGTATAGACCCAGTCCGGATCCACCGCCGGTGACGACGGCTACCATGCCGTCGACCCGGAAGAGGTCCTGTGCGAGATTGCGAGGCATTGTCGAAGAAGAGTCTCGTCTTTTCACCGAAGAAGCTTGAGCGTATTTCAAAAACAGCTGGCGGACTTCAGGCAATGAATCAATCACGCTATGTATTCGCGACCGTTCCATCCGGCTGGCGATGGGGGGAATAAACCTACCCCGCGTGGAGCTAGAGTGTCTCGGACTTCTTGCTCGGCTCCTCGGCCATTGTATATCTAGATATAACTAGATCAAACCGTACCAGACTGCCCACTTTGGAGGCTTTGATTGTAAAAATCAAACTACTCTCTGTTGCAAATTCCATCTTGAAGATTCAGGAGAATGTTACCCGCCACAAAAGTTTTCCCATAGCGAGTGAACAGATAAGAGAGTCGCGTCGAAAATTGTGCGGGGGATCGTCTAGCTGAAAACGACAGCCTCTTGAAGGTGATAGGTACAACCAATGACTGCAGAGGTCAGCCACTAGCTGCCCAGACATCACAAGACACAAATGTACATCAGTGTGAAACCAAAGTTCCGTTGAGAGACTTACATCTAATGAACATGGCAGCCCTGAAGTACACCCCCTTAAACCCGTCAAAGAAGCAGATTCGCCTCTTAACATTATTGAATGGGGAATGGAATGATGAGATCAAGTGCAAGCTCTACGTAGTCTCTCTTGATGACGAGCCGAAGTACGAGGTGCGCCAAGACGACAGACACGCCATCGCTATCAAGATGATGCTCACAATACAAGCAGGCTTTATCTTACGTATGGGGGTCCCCAACCGATCTCGTGGATATTGATATCGACGGCATCGCATTCTCGGTTACCCAAAACCTCTATGCGGCATTACGAAGGCTGAGGGAGCAAATCCGGGGCACCGGGAGTAACGAGGATAGTAGAACACTGTGGGTCGACGCGGTATGCATCAACCAGAAAGACACCGAAGAGAAACGCCATCAAGTGCAGCTCATGGGGGATATATACAGTCGAACCGCCCATGGACTCTTGTGGCTAGGCGAAGAACCGGATGAGCCGCAGCCAATTGTTAGTAAAGAGCAAGACGATGAAGTCGCATGTCTGTTGAAGATGTCAGGCGACCTCCTGGACGGGATCTCTGCTTCTTTGCCCCATCTCAACATCCCCAAAGAGCTAAGTTCAATGCCCGAAGTAAAACTGAGGCCGGGTGAATACGATTTCAAAATAACCCGGACGCGGCCAGAGCATTGGGACCCCAAATTCGACTCGAGCAAGCTAGACGAAGCTGGCAAGCTTGCCTTGGAGGCAGACAGTTTCTATCAAGTTGGTTGTCTCTTGATGATGCTCGGGCTAGGATCGCATCTTAACTGGATAGCACATCTTCAGTACGAGCCGGACGACGCACCGGCTACATTCCGAACGAATACTCGCCAAGCTTTGCATTGGCTCGGCACCCGATCATGGTGGACCCGAATATGGACGGTACAGGAGTGCATCCTGCCGCGGGACTCGGAGTTGTTATATGGACCGGTTCGAATCCCCTGGAGGCGCTTTCTTACCGGCATTTCGAACTTCCAGAAACATAGGACGAGTTGTTGCGCTCATGTTCCCGGGGTAAATGACAGTGAGTAATTCTCGGCGTCATCTTCCAGTTCTGTCCATTTCTAGAGCAGAGAGGCTCCCTTTCAGGCCAGTTCCGTGTTTTGGAAGCTCCCAATAGCTTCGAAACCCTCCAGATTACGCTCAAAATAGCAATGACTGACCCGAGTGTTGTAGTGCTAAACGATCTCGTGGACACCGTACTGCCCTGCCTCACTTTGCATCAATACTGTCATAGCGAGGATTTCAAACTTCCTAGGATTTCTGGTGATCTAGATGATCCGTCACACGTCTCATCTCTCTTTCGGCCGGAATCTCTTCTGTGGACCTTTCGGCATCGAGAGGCCACAGATCCAAGGGACAAGATCTATGGGATTCTATCTCTCTTAAAGGGGCATTCTACGAGTACCGGGCAACCTGCGGAGGAGCTCATAATTCCCGATTACAGCCCGGAGATGAGCTTTGAGAAAGTTTTCACGAGAGCGGTATTCAGCATCATACAGTTCAGCGCGTCCCTCGATATCATCTTGCAACCAGGCTTTGTCTCTCGCAACCCTGACTTGAGGTTGCCATCTTGGGTACCTGACTTCTCACAGTCGATGAAGTTCGCCGGGTCACTCGATAGATATTTAAAACAGCTTCCATGCTACAACGCCTGCGCGGGACGAAGCGCCTCTCCTTCCGTGATTGAGGAAAACATCTTGGTGCTCGAAGGCTGCCTTGTCGATACTATCGCAAGCACATCTTCGCCAATGCTTTACAGCCGCGAAGAACCTCAGAGATCTGTCATGCAAGACTGGTATACATTTACAAGGGACTTCTATAAGGAGGTGACTGAAGATAATACTACCAGAGAAAGCATTCCCTGGAAGGATCGATTTTGGCGCACATTATGTGGCAGTACCATTATGACCCAGCAGATGGTGTTAATGCAGGCGGACTTTAAGGCGCCACTTAGACGGATTCCGACTGCATCGGCATCGGATCCCAATATTACAGAGGCTGATGAGGCCGCATATAACCTTTGGTGCCGGGCACAAGGCCTCGACGAACTCAGTACAGAACTCCCGCCGCTTATCAATGACAGCGGCGACAACACTGTTAGCGAATATGCCGTCGGTAACATTGGATATGCAATCAAGATCTCTACCGCGAGCAGGAAATTGTTTGTAAGCGCCAAGGGTCATCTAGGTCTCGGCCCACCCACGGCTGGGCTGACCTTACAACACAAAGATCGCATATTCGTCTTTCCCGGCGGCAGGACACCTTTTTTACTCCGTTATGCAGGCATGCGGCACGTGCCCGGATTGGGGATGCAGCCCTGCCACGAGTTGCTGGGTGATTGCTACTTGGATAGATTCATGGATGGCGAGGGGATGAGGAATTTTGAGACTGAGAAACAGACTGTTTATATAGTTTAGTTGATAAATAAGGTATCGATACTTTGATTCCCTTCTACGCATAATTGTACGATTATGGGCGTATGTAACGACTGTGCTACAATAGTAGTTAACCTCTCCCCTTAAATCCGGATGTTGAACATTTAGTTATTTTGACCTCCTGTTCTCCTAAGCATTGATTCTAAGAGCGAGCGGTTGCGGCGATAGATTGTTTTTTTAGAGGAAAAATGAAATGTTATCAAAAGAGACAGTTACAATATAATATCAGCTAATCCCACGCGATGTTTGTATTATAACCTGCAACTTCTGCCATCACTCCTGTCAAGGAAATTGTCCTACGTATCTAAAGACTAGGACTTGTATATCATGTATATAGTTCCATGAGTGTGAGACTTTAGCTCCTAACTCACCCGTGTATTGCCTGGTCTTAGATTTACCATCTGACTAAATAGGGAACAACAGCTTCATAGTCCCCATGACGCCCTAGAAAACTATTCCAATTCGAATATCCTTCCAAGCCTTTGCAGACAAGCTCTTGTTACAGTCATAGATAGGCCTAATAAAAGTCATCCTATGCATAGGTTGCTTATCTTTCTATAAAGAATTAATCACATAAAAACATAGAAGTAAAAAGTTTTTTAGGACTATTTAATAACTTAAGATAAAGAAACAACATACCTAGTAAAACCTAGCAAATATTAACCCCTGAGTAGTTATTTCCTCGTGAACACTTTTAGTAAGTGTCCAATAAATAGCAGATAAGTTAGCTAACAGCCTTTTAAGTTAAACGCTCTGTTTAGTGAAACCTTAGAATTAAACAACAGAAGAATTTTTATACATGTTTAATTCTCTAGCTTAGTACTATATAAAATACACAACAAGTTATGACTATATTGTTTTCTACGTGGTAGGTAGCTGTTATTAACTTGAGATGTAAGGGTATTAATTAAATATTTTGTTAAGTCTAATGCCTTGTTAATGTGAGCTCTTCACTTCTACCATGGCTAGCATGAGTGAAATATAATAGAAATAAATGATTTACTATGTTTTATTTGCCACTGGCTGATGCTAAATATGAGGCAAGGCAGTCAAGTCTGTTGGATTTTATAACAGAAATAGTGAATCACAGTATCTTCGTGCCTTAAATATCGTTGAAGTCTACATCGTTTTCAAACTTTACAAGTCGTATAGTAAAGAGAACTAACTACACTTGCCAAATCCCCATTCCAGGAACTCATATTCGAACGCATCGCTACTACCTTATCTACTACTTATGAACTCGCCACAAACGCGACCTCGCTCAACAATGCGAGCAGCATGTACACCACACGTAAAACCGTCTACCCAGTCAAATACCGAAGAGCGTCATTAGACACCCAGCTATTTCGTACTTTAATTCCGCACTCCAGCCCTAGGCCACAAATAAGAGGCTACTAGTCCCCGAACCCTCGAGGACATCGGGCTTGGAAACGTCACAAACTGGAATCATAGCGAGATTAAGAGGCGGCGATCCCATCAGCCTCTAGGATAAACATTACCTAAACCACGTTTCCTAAACCACACGATGTCACACCGAACAACATCAACGAGCCCTTTTTTTAAGATGATGGTGGGGAGTAATAAGCACGAGGACTATCCCGGGGTCGGGACGTCATGAGGGGTCCTATACACCACACTACAGTCTTTCCGTCACGCCCTACCTAGCAGGAACCGGGGTGTCATTCAACAAGAGTCGTCATCTCCGCGATGGGGCCATTTTCGGGCCTACCAGGTTTGACGTGGACAACCCAGGCGACCCGGGCTAGCCCGCAGTGGCACGTCGCACTGAGAAAGGGTTCACGTTTGATGAGGATAATAAAAGAGACAAAATGCATTACAGTAGATAAGAGGTATTATCCCCAATCGGAACAAGCGCCCGAGAAAAAAAAAAAAAAAAGGTAAGTCATCAGCTGAAAGAAAGGCCCGTGATCATCAATCAATAAAGTCGCAGTAGGTAAATGACGATGTGAAATATAAAAAATTGCGATGGATGGATGGATGGATGGATGGATGGAATGGAATAGAGGGATGGTGGATGGGGGCCAAGCTTTTCGGCGAGAAGATACCGATAATTGGCAAGCAGAGCAAGAGAATGCGGTGTTCGGCGCGTGATACTACAATTCGGTCTTGAATGTCGCGTTAAAGATCTACTGTACACGCGATTCTCGCTGGATGGGTGCTACGTAGCATTTGATTGGTACGGCAAGGATGTCAACATGTCCTACGGTAGGAGCTTGCTTGTCTATCTACGGAGTACACTACCTAGGTATTCAAGTATCGACCCGGTCCGACTGACTAACTCTCTGGGAGATGGGGCGGGAAGGGCCCAGGAACGAGAAACAAGCGTGGTATTAAGCGCGAATGGTGTGGGCATCCCCGTTAATGAGATCCAGAGCATGAGGTCGAATCAGATGGCAGAGACGCATCTCCGAGTTCTCATTCGCCAGAGAGCTCTCGTGGCCTGCTGGGATAAGCTAGTTGCGGTTTTAGGAAAGTGGTGGGACTCTCGGGTCGGAATGGAAATGGGGAGCAGAGCTGATGGAGGGAATCATCGGTCCTCGACGATAATAGGACGTTGCAGATGAGATCAGGTTCGAGGGTCAAGATAGATCTCTTGAGGCTGAAAACACTATCTAGATTGTGTGCGTAGATATGTAGATATGTCTGGCCGGTGTGGGTGGCTTGCGCCGACTTCCGTTCGGGCGTTTGTCTGTCTGCATTGAAGACCCCCTCCGGCATCTGACGGCATAAGCTGAGCTTCGTTCCTCGGCAGGCGCTCAATTTCGCGGGCAACATGATTCAATATTACGACAATGGAGAGATGAGATCTCTCGCTGATCATGGCTGCAAGGCACAGCAAAAGCGTGATGCTCTGGAAATTGGCAGTCACCAGCGAGGTTGAAGCCTAGTAGGCGCTGGATCTTGTTCTTCTGCATCGGTCGTCAAACCTAACGCGTTTCGTCAAGTCCCTGGCAGATTGGAGAGTATTACATATTAATCGATGATGATCGGTATACCAGATCAAGGCGCGTTAGAGACGGCCTTCACTTGGTGGTCATCGGGCTTCATTTCAGGCGTTGCTGCGGCTGTCTGGATGCTGATTCGTGCCCGGATTGATGACAAGAGTGGTGCGTCGGTGCATCGCTGGTCGTCTGGGTTCTGGCCTGGGCGTCAATGGCTGCTAGCTGCTGAGACGAGAGCTACCCCATGCCGCCGTCTCTCTCTCTCTCTCCACCGTCTCATGCAATGTCAAGGTCATCCATCCACTCTCCACCCGCAAACATGCGGGCCGTGGGAGCGCGACGTCCGTAATAGGACCACGGCGGTTCTCGAAGTGGAATAATCAGTGAAAGGCGGGGATGGTCTTCGACCACTCGCAGAATGCGGCGGCGCTGAAGGGGGAATGGGGGAATGCTGGGCCATTCAGGCAACGTCCCAGCACTGGGAACGGCAAGCATTATTCTCATTAATGAGGCTCATTCCATCCCATCTTGGATGCAGCAAACCGAAGCGGAGCGATGGGTACGTAGCACTGCAATTGTATACGTACACTGCCGTTGTATCTGCTGGGTAAGTCAGTCAGTCGCCTCATGCCTTCTGCCTCCACGGCGCTACGCCGAAACGACACGAGAACGCCACCTTACTGGGAGTGCATGGGAACACAGCTAAGCGGACGGGTGCAGCACATCATAGCATAGCAGGTCTGCCCTTCGCCCTTCGCCCTTTGCCACTTCATAATGGAGAAATGGAGAGAGAGAGAAGCGAAAGGGGAATAATGGAGACGTCACCGAGAGTTCTGCCGGCCTTACATGACGGCAATGTTAGGCCTCCGTCGGCTGCAAGATGTGGTTACACCGACTTTCTCGTCGCCCGTTACCACCTTAGCTCCCTTGGGTATGTATCTAACTGAGCTAATGAGGTACCCGTATAGACTCCACTTCGTCACATACCTAAGCAGGAGTGGTCACTAACCCTTAGTATGGGTCTTTTATTAGCAAATAACCAGTATATTAGCAAAAACAAAGGTACTTAATCTACTATATAAATTACACCTAAATGGATATACTCCTGCTGTAACTTAATATATTAGGTATGGAAATATTAAATTTACTAAAAATGCAATTACAGCTAGTTATTCAACCAACCACCACTACTCTACCTAGATCACCACCCTAAATCACCACCTTAAATCACCACCCTACCTAGATCACTACTCTAGATCACTACTACCTTTACACACCGATACGTTTTGTATGCAGATTTAGTGTAGACGTGTCGAACTAAAGAGATACCCGTGGACGAAGACGTAAGATTAGCTAGCTTGGCAGATTTTTCAAAGGTACCTAGGTAAACAACCTAACCTCTATAATGCAGAAAGAATATAATATTAACCGTATATTGCAGGTAGTAGAAGCTACTTCTATTCTGGTGACACCCTTACCTATTCGGAAGTACTGCCAATTATTTGCTAATATACTGGTCATTTGCTAATAAAAGACCCATACTAAGGGTCAGTGACCACTCCTGCTTAGGTATGTGACGAAGTGGAGTCCATACGGGTAGGTAGTTTTGGAGCGCGGAGGTCCTTTGTCCTTGGTCCTGGCTGATAACATCGGCTCACCGCCGTTACGAGTATGACGATGCCCCATCCTCTATGCCGTACCTAGCTGTGCCTATACCGCAACGGCTAATACTGCTGTTCTGACTATACCAATGCTGACATGGACAGAGAACCTGTCTCGGGCCAAGTCCCTATTTCATCATGTCGCAGCCAGAACGTACTGTACGCTACACCCCCCCTCCCCTGCGATGGGAAGGGATTGTTCGTTCCCTGCGTTCTGCAACGGTAACATGCCAAATTGTAGGTAGAGTACGGTGGTAATAAGCCGGCTGTCCTTGGGCTGACATGCTATGCAATATGCAACAGCAGCACCCAGAGCCAACACTTGTTGGATGCGCCCCCGTGGGGTGTTCGCCGGAACCTCGAAAGCTACTTGCCTCTTGGCGGCCCAGACACCCCCAGCCTCTTGTATTTCCCTCACCAATCCCGGTAGTGACGAGCTACCATGTACGTATACTGTCTCGAATATGACCAGATGCGACCGTGATCCCGTGGGTGATATAGTATATGAATGAATGTGAGGCACAGCATATAGCTGCACCGTAGCATTGTTTTCTAGACGAATAAGTCCGTGCCACCTTAGAAGCGAGATGGCCTAATTTTAGGCTCGATCTATATGAAATCGGCACTCGCACAAGAGTCCAGCGATAAGGCATGAGAATATGAGAATAGGTGGGCAGCACATGGCATTGATTAATTATAAGACGACGGTACTCATAGGCTACACTAATGCTGTATATTGACAACCTGTCTGGGAGGGTACGTATTGTAGAGTGAGGGACTTGGTCAGCCTGTTCATCTTTTACGTCATTTAATTGATTGACTTGTAAAGCAATAAATACACCACAACGGCAGTCAGACTCGCGCAGCTCGGAGGCCAGCGCAGTGCAGGGATCATTCTGTACGGAAGTAATAATGTGCTATTTCGTGTGTCATATGCTTGTTTCCCCATCCGGTGGCGGATTCCTAGTGAAGTGTCTATTTCCATCCTGACGTAGGCACATTAACGGATTGTTGTGCCGTCCCTTTTTCCAATTCGAACAGGTCTGTTGCTATTGCTTGATTCGAGATATGTTTCTCGACCCGGCCAATTTTGCAGCTCAACGCCCTCTCGTCCACCCAGACACATGGTTAACCAGATATTGGTAGCCAGACCTCTGCGTGGACATCCGTAAAGGAAAAACATACTCCCCATCCATCTCAACATAGTAGACATGAATCGAACAAGTTTTTAAGAGTAAAGTACTTCAACACTGGCAAGTGTAGTTGGGTATCCTTCCGTCGTCGCGTTTCATCCATGCAATCTTGCTCTTTACCAACCCCACCCGCAGAGCGTCCACACTATGCAACCAAGATTAAAGAGTACGTAGAGAGGCGAAGCATATCGCGTGGGCGACGGGGGAAACGTTTAGGAAAGATCAAGAGCGAATGTCCCGGCGCCTGCCGACATGCCGTTGAAACCCCACAGGAAACACCTGGACCCCTATACGAGAGAAAAGGCCGACTCGCGTCGGCTAGTTCCTTTCAAAAGCAGTATAAAAACAACGCTCCGTAGTCTCCGCGTTACACCCTCCCATGATTCCCATCGCCCCGAGAAGAGCCAGATACGAGATGGTATAGGCAGTTAGAATCAAACATGTCGTAACGTCGTGATAGCTGACAAAGTAAATATCGTTGTGGCGCGAGGCCAGTTGCATTAGCTGTCATCCTCGGCATCTTCGTCATCGTCGTCCTCGGGACTTTCTGTAATTATTTTTGCTTTCTTATTGGACGCTGTTGAGTTCGCTTCCGACTTCCTCTTAGAGCCGGCTTTGGCCCCAGTAGATTCTCCGACAGCACTATCTTTGTCCTCGCCTGTAGCCTTGTTGCGCTCGATCTCAGCTACTTCTTCCGCCGTAAGGAAACGGCCGCCAGGACCCCTAGGTCGTCGCATAGCATGATTGTGCCGGGACTCGTGCAAATAGGGCTTGCGGCCTTTGCTTGTTAAACGCAGGGCCTCCTCTAAGCGCTGGCGTGCGACTCGTCTTTTTAAAATCCGGTGGAACTGCTTCGCATTGACGTAAAGTGGAGACTCTTCAACACCGGCAGCCATCTCTGGAGATTGCGGTTGTTGCATCGTCTGGCCGGGAGGCATGGGAGGCGCAACAGTTGCGCGAGGGCCCGTGTGGTTCATCATGGGCGCATTGGGAACACCTGGGCTCGGAACTTGGCTCATACGTCGTCCAGAAAGTGGGTTGACACTATTCATTTGCTGCGGTGAACGGGGATCCCGAGTTTCTTTCTTTGAGCCCGAAGTCATCCTCGGCGAGCTTTGCGTGAGGCTGGGGTCGGACGTCATGTAGCTTGAATACCCCGTTCCACCGGCTGCAGCAGCGGTCGCGGCCATTGCCGCGGCCTGAATGCCGTAGTGCATGCTCTGTTGAGGCACGCCATACTGTGTTTGATACATATTGTGACCTTGTCCAGCTGCCGAGGTCTGATGTTGCGAGGGTAGAATAGGAGAAGTCTGGACACCGTGTTGGTGTATACTATGGCTCGTGGGAGATGTGATGTTGTTTCCGGCACCCGAGCTCGTGTAACCAGAATGCGCCGTCTGTGGTGGTTGCTGGTATTGCGCGTAGTCCATCATTATTGGCGATAGATAATGCGAACTGACGGCAATAAAATTGCGATATCCCTGCTTCTTCTGGCTTCTTTTGAGCCTGTGATAGCTCTCTGAGTTTAAGCTTCCAATTCGGTTGTTGCCGTGTTTATGGCCTGTAGATTCTGTGTATATCTTAGGCCTCGCAGCAAACGTCGTCAGGTCGTTCTGCACCTGGAGATAAAAGGTGGGATAGTTGCCTGGTGTAGGGCACACGCGTTGGGAGGGTCTTTCGTCACTTGGGTAGCCGCGATGAGGTAGGCTTGGATACGACCCAATCTATTGGATATGCGTGGATGCGCTGGCAATGAGTGATGTGGTAGGTGCACGCAGGTGGCCGGCCTTTACGGCATATGCAAGTTGAATGGCTTTGCGGGGCGGGCCTCCTCGTGCCTCAGATCCTCAGGCTTAAAAGAACCAGGCCGACCACGTGAGTGTTCGGCGATGTGCAAGGCTACTCGAACAATTCAGTCCCAATGGCGAGCAGGTCTGGCGAAACAGCTCTCGAGAGCTTGATTCCTAGGGCGTCTCTCAACGGCTATTTGATTGTGGGGATCTGTCCAACCAGAGGCATTAGACACGCTGTGTTAAGTATATAGGGAAGTTCGGGTAATGCGTGAGGGGCGGGGGGGGTGAGCAATAGTGCTGGTTCTTTCGTGCTGGGCCACTACTTGATGCGCTGGCATGCATGACGGAATATGCACGAGCCAGGTCCACCCTGTCGACCAGCTCAGCGCGACTGGAGGTCCAACATCTGGAGCGGCCGTCGCGCAAGGCGAAGCAGACCCTGCCCGACAACTGGGGCCTGACGGCTAGGGCAAGAGTCGGGCTGCAAAGAAGAACTGGAGAAGATTATGCTTTGGGACATTTCAAGGCTTCGACGTGGGTGATTGGCTAGGGAATGTATGGCGTACGGTTCTCCCACAGGTTGAACAACACATGGATGGGCTCATTTGGGAGAGATAATGGAGCACTTGGCCACACCAAATACTATGAGGGTGTGGGTGAGAAAAAGGGACAAGGAAAGAAAAGGGAAAGGCCCGATGCGAGTTACGCAAGAACGGGTGGATGGCGCCCCAGGTGGAGGAGTTTGCGACTGGAAAGAGGGTGCGTCCAATCGTCACATTGCCTGAGTGGGCGAGGGGACGAGTTGGCATGGCCTTGATGGTGTGTGAATGTATCGTTGCAGGCGAGCAGATGGGGGAATGCAAGTGGTGGTAGATCGACTGGTGCGGCAGAAAGTAGGGAAAAGTGCATACCTTTTTCAAACAAGGTCCCGAGTGCTTGGATTCGCCCTGTGGGTTGCCAAACTGGTGGATGTCTAGGCCGTCTTAAGATAACAACGTTAGCTGGGCCACAGAGAAGCAGGACATAAGCAAGTATGATTATAACAGTAGCAGGACGACAGGGAAGAAATCAGATCAGCATTAGACGGTACCTGTACTCGTTTAACTTGGCATGGCAAACAGCATTAGATACAAGCTCGCAGTTGCATCTTTAGCATAGCAGCAGTACGTAGTCAAGCACGTACAGACAGACAGCACAGCACTTGCGGGCAGGCCGTGACTACACATGTAAGACAGGGAGACAATGATATGAAGACATGTATTGAGGTAGATTGGTACCGATGAGCCGGGGGGTGGTGGCTCTCGGAAGGGGAGGGGGGTAGATTGCGCAGGGCGGGCGGAATGCGTTCACCCACTTACTGCAGTGCTGGTTGCAGGTTGAGGGGTCTAAAACGAGAGACGATCACTGACGAATATAAAGGCAACGAGGTCTTGACTGATCGAGCACTGGCAAACTTGAAACGAAAATGCAATCCGCAGATAGACTCAATCACCTGATGAGCAATGGCCAATGGCGATTATGAACGTAGCTCTGCTGGCGATGATAGGCCTCTTAGACCTCGTCGCAAAGAGGGTCAATAATAACTGACAAGCGTAGAAGAGCTTGTTGATTTGTCGGGGAGGAAGGGGTGGTGCCGGGTCTCTTTCCAGGACCCTGCCGTTTTGTCTTTGCGCTGAGCCGCTGACTGGCTGGAGCTGGTCAAGAGCAACCCTGGGTTGGCGGGTATCGCATATGATGAAAGAGATATGGGGTAGACTAACGTGTAATGATAAAAAAAGACAAATACAGAAAGGAAGCTGGTATACGTAATAAAGAGAAAGAAACCATAGACCAGTGTGGAATACAACAATGAAGTGTTGGCGGCTTACCTACCTACTTAATTGAGGGAGTGGAATGCCTATAGATTTATACCTTAGGTATAGGTATAGGTATAGGTATAGATACGTAGAGGTATAGTTGTATGCGCGACAAAAGTGCTTGGGTTATAGGGCTGTGAATTGTCGCAGGCTCGCGTCGCAGTATGGCTGTGGTCCCTGTTTTGACCTAGTTCACGCGTGGTTGACAGCCAAATGCTTATGTAGATGAAAAACCCGTGCAGCCTCCGCAATACAGTTTGGCTTTGCAAGTAGACTGGACTCTGTTCTCAGGACTATAGCGAGCTTGGTTGTCTGCTTCTATCAGATCAGATTAGATAGACCGATACGATAGGAATACAATACGCGTGTGCGACATTGAGGCAGCGATTGGCGTAATGGCGCGTGCCCACAGGACAGGAGGTATCCGTGCTGAGGTACAATAATGTGGTAATGAGCAAGCATACATACAGAGAGCACTGACGTTGCGCTGGGCTCTGATGAGTTCCGACCGAAGACACAGGCCAGTTGACGGATTGGAGCGAGCCACCGTGAATGGCTGGATCTGATTTGGCGAGGCGAGGGTGTTTAAGTTTCAGGAATAGACGAATAGACGAATAGACGAATAGCAGGATCGCTGGGGGGAAGCTCGTCGTGTGTTGGATGAAGAAGAGAAACTCGCAACTGATTCGATGAAATTGCGCAAGTGGTGGACCGAGCCGAGTGAGGGCGGATTGATTGGTGAAAAATTGGCAGAAGCGAGTGAAATTTCAGAGAAAGGCAATGAGGGGCCTGGTGCTTTAATGGGGGGCGTCCTTTGGACTAATCAGCTGTCCCGCTGAAATCCTGTATGTGGGGCGTGAAAACGGATCTGCGTCATGTACTCCGGGTACGTACCTCGAGTACTATCGCACGCCGCTGTTAATACAAAAGCTACACCGTCGATCCCTGCAGCCCGAGCCACTGTACCTAGCGGTACAAGCGACCCGAGCAGAGCCAGAGGTAGGTACCTTACTTCCATTATCCAGTACCCACCCATCACTATCCAGGGCAGTATCCAGGGCCTGGTTTTTTGGCCACCAACACCCAAGCGCCGCCAACGCATCGCTTCTGAACCCGTCACATCACCGCCTGTCCGATTGCAACGCACGAAAAAGAGTCTCGATGCGATCGCGGTGCCCTTCCGCATTACCTACTGGAGTTGGCTTCCCCACTTCTTTATGTTGCCTGCCTGGCTGTCGACGCTAGGTAGCCCAGCACAGAGCCCAGCACACTGGTACCTCTCGCAATCCAGTCTGCTAGCCTGTTTGTGTACGCATACGCATACAGCGTGTTGATTGATGTCGGTGATGCTCGAGCGATGCACAGCCGGCTTCTTTTCGGGCATCAATTCTCTTCGTCCCATGACATACCTGCCGTCCCACGACCGCAGCCCTAGATCCTAGATGTGATCTGTGCCGCATGCTTGCTTCTCTCCTCCGGCCATGGAAGATCTTACTTGGGCGTTGGGACGGAAGGACAAATGCGTCGCATGACTGGTATATTATTCTCTTATACAGTATACTAATATCGGCGTCAATGCCTCTTGTTATTAGTCGTACGTTGGTCAGCGAAACACTTGGGACATGCTTATCCGCTAGTTTCCTGGTGGCTGGGAAACTTGCCAGCCACCGTAGCACCCAATACGGCATTCCCCGCGAGGAATCTTCGGATTCTGCTTCGGAATCGGTCTGGATAATGTCTGTATGTCCGTAAATCATTGTAACCTCGTGAAAATCCTTCAGTACTGTATATGTACCACGCTCTGGAACGTTTTGAAGCTCGAGCCACAGGCTTTTTTTTATTCATGTTAGTGTCGCGATGGTCTTTTTCCAAGTGATCTGCACAATCGTCGTACATTGAACCCCACTAACCATCGCGATCTTAACAGCACTAACTCTCCGACACCAACCCCTTCTCTTACTGGACATACACGTCCACAACATAAACTAATGACTGTCCACGGGCGTCGAAGGTCTTATCTCGATAATTGAACAGAAGTCTCGGGGTGCGCGATTCGTGAAAACAAGCATTAGCATTGAGGCGACATACACCCCTACTCACAACCTAGTACTTCCTAGAAACTAGGACGTTGAACCCGATAGTATGTCTCACGTTAAGAATTTTTGAATGATTTATCCCTAGATTGCATAGAATAGTCTTAGCGGTCCGGGTCCTCGAAGATGCACTTGTGAGATTTAGATTCTCGGAAATAGCAACTTGCCTACCATGAATCAAACCTAGGTAAATGCAGCAGGAAATGGCGACTACACCGTCAATCTGGACGAGCAACATTTCACGAAATTTCGGTGTACCAAAATGTCCCCAATGTTAGCATACGCTCCCAGGTTTATTCCAGGTTTAGCCCACAGCTAGACCGCTAAATGCCGGGGTTACGTGTGTATTATTCCCTTGAAATATATACGTAGTAGAGCAATCGACTAGCCGCATCAACGGTTCATTCTATCTAGTGTATGAGCACTACTTTGCTGAATAAATCTCATCATAAACCCTAGGCTTTTGTCTCTCACGACTACTGCCTACTCTACACGAGATAATAAGAAACATGAGACCCTCCCTTTAGCTACCTTAATTCCGTGTAACTATCCAGTCCCCTACCTAAATTTATATATGGATACAGGTGCTGATACTACGTAGGGAGATAACAAGGGGTATCAGCAAATGAATGTTTCACTTATTTTCTCACAAGTTCAACCCTTGCATGAACAGACAAGGAACATTGTTACAACATGACGCGGCTTTTAAGAACCATCCTGTTGGAATCTGCGAGGTCAACCTCATCAAACATATGTAGGTAAGCACATATTTCACGAGTTATCATCCGAAGTAATCGGAGACGTTTCATCGAACCACGTAAAACCCCAGAAATAAGCACATTAAGGGGTATTAGGTAGAGTATATATGAGCGTTTTAAGTAGTATATTAAAGATAAGCCCAACTAACTGGCTATAACCAGGCTAAATTCATTCCCGAATACATGCACGCGTCGTTGGGATGTAGACCTCAAAGGGAAGAATACCCGACGTCCTATGAATAGAGCTACAGTAGACTATTACATGTAAACAATATGCTATGTGGGAGACAAAATGAATTGAGAAGTACTCTGTAGACACTTTTTGTCCCACGTCCTAGCACACGCACTGAATGAGGTCATCATAAGTCGCATAGGCGGGGTGATAAGATAAGCTAGAGGGAGTAGGTACCTACCTGTGCTTGAGGCTTCAGGGCCACGTGACTACGGCCAACCTCAAAGGCCCACTTCTCCCAGAATGCCTGACCTTAGTTGCGTGGTGCAGATGCCATTGAATGTGAAGGAACCACCTCAAAGTGTACGGCGTAGGTCTGATTCTAACGCCGATATTCCCTCAACTCGCCCGTTACCTATCTAGCCTTCCGATATCAATGACAACATGCTGTTCTTCAGGTGAGCGTTTCCTTGAATACTTCTCAATTTTCTTCCTCGCCGCGCTGCAGCCCTTCGTCTGTCGGACGTCTGATTACCGTGCCGTTGCCTGCATTTGACAAACAAAGCGGAGGATGTGAATATTGGCCCGAGTGTCATTTCCATACCTCGAACTCTAAATATCGGCAACTATGCGCACTGGACTCCTCGGACAAGGTTATTATAACCCCTAGACTTGGGACTTCTCTTAGTGTGGTGGGGGAGATAATGGCCCGGTGGGAGCACGGAGTTTCCAGCACAATGTCGCATGGCCCGTATATCTTGCGGTTGAAGATGGGTGGAGATGTTTCCAGATCATGGCCGGGCTCTTTTATTTGAACGTCATCTTCCGAACCTACGGCGACTATGGCACGCGTGTTCTGGACCGGGTATGGTATGACTACGAAACGCATGCATGTCTTTCGCACGAAAAACCAGGCAGACACAACAATCCACAGGCTGAATATGGGCCGGCATGACTCATTCCCGGAGGCTCTTGTATCTAAACTGAAAGGAGGAACGGAGCTAACGAACAAACCAAACCCACAGCTTCTTCAAGACGCTCATCGACCACGAGGTGACGGTCGAGCTCAAGAACGACATCCAAATCCGGGGCACGCTCAAGAGCGTCGACCAATACCTCAACATCAAACTGGACGAAATACAAGTTGTCGAGGAGCTCAAGTACCCGCATCTAGTACGTCCCTTTCCTCGGCGATGCTGTATTCGGCAACCCCATCCATCCAGGTCGCATCGCATACTAACCCCGATCCCAGAGTTCCGTCAAGAATGTCTTCATCCGCGGCTCTGTCGTGCGCTACGTGCACCTGCCAGCCGCTGCCGTAGACGTCCCGCTCCTAGAGGACGCCACGAGAAGGGGTCAGTAACCCCATCCATCTCAGTTCCCTGATACTCACCAGCACAACCGTGTCTTTTCTAACGCCGGTACAGAAGCTGCGAATCAAGCTGGGAAGGGGAAGTGAAGCGTCACGCCGTAGTCTGAGATCACGTAGCCAGCGGGTGAAGAATACCCATACCAAGACAAGGAAGCCACGACTTATGAGAGGAACAAATCCAAAACTCACCGATGCCAGCTTTGCCAACATCGTGGGGATGCATGCAATGGGATGACGAAGGCGGTGGGTGAGGAATGTCACTGCTTAGATATAAACTTAAGAATTCACTGGGAACCACGGCGTTTAATGGTCAAACGCAACCTCACTATGGGTATAAGCTGTTCTAGGGGTAGATCCCGAATATAGATCCCGCGGTGCCCTCGTCACCATGTTCGTCGATTCAATCAATGCTATGTGAGATCGTATGCAGGCCATGCGAATGCAAACTTAACCATCATTCACGCAAGACTCGTCGACCCTTCACGTAGACTGTCTGTCACCAATGACCAAACCTACCTACCAATAAACACCACCCCCTTTCCCATCCTTCCCGTCCCAGAGCACAGGCTTTCCGCCTCCCCTGCTATCCCCACTCCTTTTCATCTCTTCACCACCAGTATCGTCCTCCGCCTCCTCGAGCACTCTCACAAGCCCGCCCTTCCTCCTCTCGCCCAGCCAGCGATCGGTCCACATCTTCATGCGCCTGCGACCGACCTCGCTCCCCACATTCACAGTGGGCACGACCTTCTCGATGCGCAGCGTCATGAGGAAGAGCGCGAGCTCGCGGAAGCTCGAGTGCTCCGAGTACGGCACGCCGAAGCACATGGCCTCGCGGGTGCTGCCGCGCTGGGCGACGAAGTCGCGGGCCCCGAACCGCGTCCTCCACGCCTCGCCGTGCAGGATCGAGGTCGTGGGGACTGTGCCGGGGGCCGCGTTGGCGGACACGTTCTTGGCCGTCGTGGTGGTGGTAGGCGAGCGGAAGTTCCACCCCGAGGGCCGGAACCCGACGATGCGCGTGAAGTGCGGCTTGTACGAGTCCAGGTAGTCCTGGAGCGTCTCGGCGCGTATCTCCATCAGCATCTGCATGTGGACCTGCGCCTCGAGCGGGTTCGACGTCATCAGCGCCGCCAGCTCCGGGTCGCCCAGCTGCGAGCAGATCTTGATCTTGGACGCCGACGCGAAGATCTTGGTGTTGAGCGCCTGCGCGATTGCCTTGCAGACGCGCTCCTTGCCTATCGAGTACGTGCCGCAGATGACGAGGAGCCTGTTCTTTGGATCGCTCTTCGCTTTGGTATTGGAATCCTCTTTTTTTATGGCAATCTGTTTTGTGTCGTCGTCTCCTTTAGGGAAGAATGAGCTGACTTTTGTACTGCCTTTCCCACGCTTAAGTCTGTCAAACGACTCATCTGCTATGCTTGGATCGCCTGCTAAGGACCTGCAGAAATCCGCACAAGCTCCGATGACATCGTCTTGCGGAGGAAAGGAGTATCGAGGATTGAGATATGTCGTATCTAAGTAGCAGACGTCAATTTTTTGCTGCTTGACTTTTCCCGATATTGAGTCCACGGTATCTGGCTTTAGCAAAGGATGAGCAACCTGCGCCGGGCAGGCGCGGAAATCGCCACAATGTAGTATTCGTTGAGTCCTGGGGTTTGGCCCCCTTCCAATCTTTTTCTCGAATAGGAAGAGAGAGCTACCGGGACAATGGTTTGCCGGCAACATGGTGACCGTAACACCCTCGGTGCCTGGCACTTCCACGGTCTCCTCAAATTCAAGCTCCTTCACGTATTTCGAAGCTGTTCGTAACTGGTTCTTGATAAGACTACCAGTAACTTTGCTACAGTATATAGGACCATGGGACCATTTTGCCGTCAGTCCTATATAGTGGTCGCTATGAAAATGACTGAGGAAGTACTGCATCATTCGGAGTCAGTAACGCGTCGCATGTGGGTGTTTGGAAGCTAGTGAAACTTCCGAGACATCGTTCTGGCCCGGAAGAAGCTTTTATCATTCGAGTAGCTTAAAAAATTAAGTATGATACCGAGAGTCTACTTACGGCGTTACATCCTTTTACAGCACCATACCTGAAGGCATCGACGCAGATAAAGAAACCCGGCATAATCTTGTAAAATGGACATGTCCTCTGATATGCAGGCTTACCCCTGGAGGCATGCTCAGTCGCCGCAGCGGTGGCCCAAGCGGTGTCTTCAGCATGACCGGACATCAATTTACTGAAAGCAGAAGTTGAATGGGATGTGCCGCCTCCAAGACTTATAGGGTTGGCTTGTCCCGGTCGGGGAACAGCAGCCTTCGCAAATCGTTTGCTCATTTCAGGGGCGTCCACCGTAGCCGGCGGAGGTGGCGGGGTTGGTGCTGATGCGGATAAGGGGGTTCCATCAAGACAGGCATTGACGTGAACGGTCGCCTGCTCTGGCGTGATGCCATCTAAAGTAGCGTTGCAGATAGGGCAGGCTTGCGCCATAGCATCCCCCGACTCCTCAGCCTCAAGCCTTGCCTGCTCCTCCATGAAGCGCCGCTCGCGGAACTCTTCGCCTTCATCATAGAACTCGTCGTTGTCGTCCCCGTTAAAGAGACCCTCCATATCTTCGAGGTCCTGGAATTGGTCATCGCAGGCTTCTGCCCTCTGGATATCCGGTTCATCGGGAGGATCAGGACAGCTTTCGTCGACGGGTAGATCCGGCGCTGGGGGCGCGGCGGGCTCGGGCGTGTCTGTGGAGGTTGCCGGCTGTACTGTCGCAACAGCACTCGCGCGTTGTGGTAAAGCCCGATCAGTGGCATCGTCATCCTCACTATCTGAGTCGGCCAGAAAGGGGCCCCTCCCTCGTATTTGCTTCGCTGGCCTGCGCTGGACAGGCTCTGATGACACCATTTCTGTACATTCCGCCTCTTGCTCTACCGGCTCGCACCCCCTCACCTCTGCGGCAAGTCCCGGAGCCCCACTAGCATCATGACTTAATTTGCGTCGTTTCGAAGGGTTCTGGCGATCTTCGTATGCCGTCTTCTGAGCACAGTCCTCGACGCCGTAGATGTCTTCGTCGTTCGCAAGCGTGGGCCAATCGGGCTGGGCCGGAGTTGCAGTAGATGACCCCGGTAGGAAAAGCTGTTCTTCAACCTCAACCTTCTTGAAGAAATTCAATATGTTCCCATTTGGTTTTGCGGTGCTCTTCTTCCCGTTAGGCGTCGTACCGTTGCCGTTCTGTGCAGCGGGTTGAAAGCTGAGTTTAGATTGCTTTGGTTGTCTTCGAGGGGTGCCGGATTTGGTAGGCATGGCGCTGCGGGACCTGTACATATCGCGATTGAGCTCGCAACAGGATTATCATTTCGCAGTAAAAAAATCTCAATTTCCTATATCGTTGTCTTCTTCCGCTTTTTTTGCTTCTTTGTTTATTTGCAGATGCAACGGGGAATCAATTCTAGGTTGAGTACAAGGCGATTTGCCCCTCGACCTTCTTAGTGACGTTGAGCACGCTAGGAGATAATTTTAGGGGACGCGATGGAGATACTGTAGGCTAAGACGCCTTTATTACGCGCCATCACTTGACTTGGGGCGCCAAGACCACTATAACGTTGTGCTAGAGCCGGGAGAAGAGCCCGTGCGTCTTGCATCTTTCAACCATTACGGTACCTAACAACGCTCTCGATGCTCAACCGTACTTGTTCGACTCCTCTGTACTACTTTTCCGTGCCGAGGATTTTTCTAACTTTCCACTAGATAATAACATTGAATATTGTGAGTATAGCTCTTCTACTAACGGCCAAGGCAGGGTCAGTGTTAATGTTGCATGGATAAGCCTTCAATAATCATTCTTAAGCGTCTAATATCCTGTTATTGCGGTCTTCTAGAGTCTAGAGTAAAAGACTCAGTTAATACAATATTATACACCACCAGGTTGGGATGCTGCATAGGTGATGGCTTGATCCCTAGAGTGAACATCATGTATGAATATCAAGACTCTAAGGGAGACAAGAAAAACACAAGTTCTCACAGGACGACGGCGTTATTGCGGTTACGACTAAAGGTATGTATGTCCGCGACATAAAAATATCTCATAGAATGACATTATTCATGACTCTGTAAATATATAGTGAAAAAACAGCAAACGCTAAATCCTTCAGTTGGCGGTCTTCTCCTGAACGCCGATCTCCGTGCCAGCACTTTCGGGCGATTCAGATCCTGGTCTGTTTCCCTTCAACTTCTCGTTCTTCAACGAACCAGAAGTATTTGGGGGGTTTCCGCTGAAGTAATCACGGATATCCCTTGTTATCTCCTCGTCCTCATCTTGCTGTTCGAGATCCGCCGACTCAGCATCGCTAGTAGCTCTTCTCTCTTCCCACTCTGCACGGAGATCGCGGATCTTGGCCTTCATGTCGAGATCGGGGTGGTAGCTCTTACCAACACCCATCCATCGCTCCCATAGAGACAGATGTTGAGGATGAATCGCGATACCATGGTACTCTTCAGGTCGGCCCTCCAAGATGTACTGCCACCGACGCTCTTGTTCCTTCAGGTCGAGACCGGTGGTGTCCGGAAGCCAGATGAGTGTTACGAGCATGCCGGCAAGACCGAACCAAGGCACAACGAGGAATTTTGTCTGATTGTCAATGTAATTGTAGAGCACGGAGGCCAAGAGGGCGCCAGATTTGCCAATCATGGCCGAGAAACCGTGTGCACTCGCGCGTACTTGCGTCGGGTAGACTTCGCCAGCCACGAGGAAAGTAACCGAGTTTGGACCGAATTGGTTAAAGAAGGATGATAGGAAGTACAGAGCCTGGAAGCTGTGAATGCCTGCTGGGCTAGTGTAGTAGTCGTACTTGAAGGCAGGGATGACGAAGGCAAGAAAGCAGACGAGAAAACCGATCAGCTGCATCTTCTTCCTACCATACATCTTATTGTCGATCAACATTGCCGCAGCATAGTAACCAGCCAATGAAACGACAACATTGACCAAGTTCCAGTTCCAAGTTGTGAGTAAGGATTTGGGATTATCAGAAATGACATTGATAAACTGGCCTGAATGTAATGTTAGTACATGGTTTCGCTAAACAATTCCAAAAATTTGCCAACCTACTCTGGAATAGTTTGTTTCCGTAGAAGAAAACGTCGTTGAAAAACCAGCCAGTAGAAGTGGCGAACAATCGGCCGCCGAAGTTGCTAAAAGTGGTCTTGAGTGACTTAACATCGTATCCCGTAACATTGGCCTTTTTCTTAGCCTTTTCCAAGTGTTTGGAGGCGGATTTCATTTTGAAGGTACGGTAGTACACAAGCCACAAGGTGCCAATCGCAGGAATCGCGAATGAAATTCGGAATGTGTACTGGGCAGCGAACTGGGTGTATGGTGGCTCACCACCAGTCTTTCGATTGAAAATCAATAGGAGGATGGTTAAGACAATCTGGTTGAAGAACTGGCCCCAGCCTTGCATCAAAAAGGCCAATGTGACTTTTCGACCTCGGTGAAGTCGGTCATCCCGAGTCGACAGTTTCCCGGCAGACACGGCGTTCTCCATAGATGATGTCGCTGTGATGGGATACTCGCCACCGACACCAATACCTAAATATTGTAAGCCAACGGCTATAGGAGGATGGGATAGAGCAACAAGACCTACCATAGAAGAATAGAGAGAAGGCATATAGAATGACCCAGCCTTGCAGTGTAACACCCCAGGAACCAGTAAGCAATAACAACCCAATGAACATAATCAGGGCGTCCTGAATCAGTCCCCATCTTCGCCCAATCCAATCACCAATGATCTAGATAGACATATGTCAGCTTAACTCGAATGAGGATGATATGGTGGAATACATACGCCAACACCGGTCTGACCAAACATAATACCGATAATCTCAAGATAAGTGACTGATGCGACCCAGTTCTTATCACAAACCGTATGGGTGCCCCAGCAACCATTCCATACATCGGCGAATAATGGTTGAAGGTTGCCTATGGAAAACAAGACATAGCCTTCCAATAGCAAACCGGCACCAGGAAGGACGGAATTCCGGAAGTACCATGAAAGGGGGCTTAGGGGGTCTTTTTTTATCATGGACCATATCGTGCTGAGCTCTGACTTGGCCTCCTGTGAGTCGACTTTGTTCACGAAAGCGAAACGCTGGGCCAAAGGCAGGTCGGCCCAGTAGACACCTTCGGGAGTATACGAGTCATCGGGCTGGAGGAGGTGTGCGAAGATCTGCCTCTCGTAGTCGGTAGCATAATTTGTGGAAGCCCGGCGGGGATAGTGTAGATGTTCACGACCAGTCTCCGGCCCATGGGGAACAGGAAGTTCTCCAATTGGGGGGTCGTGTTCGTGATGGCTACGAAGAAATTTGGCCATGATGGAAAAGGGCTGATATTATGTAAACCTCGGACGGGAGCAAAGCAACGTCGAGTCTCGCCGACGTCAATGGTGACTTATAGGCACCTGCTCCCCTGACGGGAAGAACCACAGGAGATGTGTGTGCGTTTGTGTTTGATGTAGTTTCCGACCAGTGTGAGGAGAAAGGAGGGAAGGGACTGAGGAAGAATACGAGGATTCCGGATTGGGGGTTGAGAAACGAAACCCGTGGCGGGATATAACCCGAGGGTAGAGGAGGTTTACCTTTTAAAAGACGGATGGATGATGGTGTCCACTATTGTGGTTTACCTAATGTAGCACGAGGAACCCTCTAACCCAGCATCAGTGAATGAGGAGTACCCTACAGGACTCCCGCATGCACATGGTAAACCCTGTGCGTCCAAGCGGGCACTTATTTGTCGCGACTTCCGAGGGTAGCGTCACTGAACCGGCCGGGGTTCCCATGGATTCAACACACGCGATCGTCAACACGACGTCGACGGATTAGTGGGGGGTTCAGTTTCTTCAACTCGGCTAAGCCATAAAATGGGGGCCACCTGCGATGGATCTACTACAGTAGATAGAGGCTAACGACGCTCTGAGTCCGAGTCTCGATAATCAGCCACGACAACACCATATTAATATGGGTTATTACGTTGATATGTGAGTCCGACTGCTATGGCGCCAGGGGTCCAAACGCCTTGCCAGCTAAGGTATTTGCTATGCTTGTGCTGATGCTTTTTCCGAGTGAAGCCTTGGGTCTGCCTTGGGAATCCATATACCAATGACGGCATACTGTATACTAACAGTACAATGGCGGCGGCGTTTACCTTCGCTCTTAAGATCGCCGGGCAATTTTTCAGTCCGGCGCACAGAAGGACCAAGACTGGTTTGCCGGTTCTGGTTTCGGCTGAGGTGTGCAGGGTCCAAGTCAATGGTTCGGCTGGAACCAGACAGCCAATCAGGACTCAAAGAACGAGCACGTTTTGATTTTGGCTTTGTTGATTTGCCGGGAACTAGACAGTTTGGCGCAAGATCGTTTTCACAGGGGACAGGGATGGGACGATCATAGAATTTCTCAAAGTGGCAACAACATGGGGTCTTTATTGGATACCGGAGCATCATTGGCCAGAGCCAGTGCTAGCTAAGCTCTAGACCCCTGCGGCCGTCTCCGCCCTACTGGAGCGAGGGGTACTGTATCTGCAAGCCGCGCTGTGCTCTGTGCTCATTAGGCGGCCCCGCGGGACGGTAAGTCAACGACGCCGCCATCCAGCTCTGGCTTGGTCTCGCTTGGTATGCAGCGAAAGTGTGAGCCAAGAAGACACCAAAGCATGCCCAGAGTCCGCTTAGAGTCCGCCCAGAGTCCGCCGAGGGCTCGGCGAAGCTTTAATCGATGAGGAGTTTCTGCATTCAGCAAGTGGTCGCGTGAGCAAGTTTGACCAAGTGAGGACTACCTGATTCGATCTTTTGACGCTTTGCCGCGCTTCGCCGGCCACAGGCAAAGCTACAAGACATTGCCTGGGTCAACTAACGCAGTAGTAATGTAAGTACTAATGAAACGAAACACCATAGGAGCGAAATCCCACACACAGTAAATTAAGTAGGCTAACCCTTAGTGCTGAGGTCCGAGGAGATGGCTGGCTTCCTCCCCCCTCCCCCGTCCCCCTTGTCCGAATTATCTACCTGCCTCATATAAACACCTACAGGCTGGCACGACGGCATGATAAGTATGCATAGTGGTATGAGTCTTGCGTCTCGAATATTGCATCTAGAACATTGATTGAATTCGGCAACGCATGTGTTCCTGCGGTTTTCGTGTTGGTTCAGCGTTGCAATCACTTAAGAATAGATACCGAATTCTCATAGGCGCAGTACTGGGCAAAATCATGGCACGAACAACACTAACTGTTGGTAATAGAACTCACCCACATGCGTTCGTTAAGTGAAGCTGACAGGGTAACCACGTAATTCTAATCTATCGTCCCCTATCCGTCTCTTATGCAGTTTAAGACAATTGACACCAACCCAGTTGAACAAATCCTACTAGAGACACACTATTAAAGAAACCCATGACAGATACGTGACGAATACCATCCAGGCTCATTAGTAATTTGGTCCCTATGAGCATATTTGCTTACACAAATACCTAAACAGTGTCTTTAAGTCCGGAGACATCCGATACTAGAAAATGAGAACATGACTGGCCTGGTTTAAACATGCATATTCACATTTGTCTCTAAAAATAGGCTCCTCTTTGGAGGCCGGAGCACCGAGATACAAAAGCCGAAATACTTGAGCTGGCTTGTTTGAAGGTACCGAGGTAACCATCTGTCCTACTGCGGTTGCTTTGCTTTGTCTTGATTTGTCGTTGATGCTGACGCGTAAAAACATCGCCAAATCTCTTTCTAACGAACAGGCGGAGAATATGATACCCCACGGAACGCAATTAGCAAAGGCAGTACGCCAAATTTCCTGTGTGCCGACCAGGTGAATGGAGATATTATGGATATGTGTGTCAAGACCCATTGCACTACATACCTATCTACTGTACAGTAAGTGGTCAAAGGGGATATCACGTGATTTCGCTCCCCCGCAGCACCGCGCTCGGACGCGTCGGAGATCCCACCCTGATCTTATCACGCCTTCTGTATTCCTGTCGATTGATTATGCCATGACCTCCGATTCCTCATACCTGTATTCCCGTTGTTTTCAACGCGCATTACGATTACGCATGACGGCCGTTGCTCGCTACATCTCGTAGCACGCAGATATCACAATGCCTCCTCGTCAGCCACCTCGAAAAGCAAAGGGAACTGTCGTGGAGACTAGCACGACCAAAGTCACGGTGTCCAAGGCCAACGCGGCGTCAAAGGTCCAGTCTAAGGCTCGAGCCACCAAGCGTAAAGTTGTCGAAACGAGCCCCGAGCCCGAAATTACCTCAGAAGAAGAGGAGGAGGAGGACCCTAGACCCGTAAAGAAACGCAAACCCCCGGTCAAGGCCAAAGTACAAGCGGAAGACTCGGCTGCCGAAGAACCTAAAGCTGCCGCGCCGAAGAAGCGGAGGGCAGCCAAAGCGAAAGCTAAGCCCGAAGACACCATGCCGCTCGCTGAGCGCACCGCCATTGCGTCTTTAAAGAAGGCTATGTATATCGGTGCTCATGTGAGCAGCGCAGGTGGTAAGCAACCCTTTACCAGCCCTGTAGTACCTTACTTGTATCTACACGACTCGAATCTTCGTCCGGCTAATTTTGCAATGAATAGGCGTACATAATTCAGTCACAAACACCGTGCACATCGGCGCAAACGCCTTCGCTCTATTCCTCAAATCCCAACGCAAATGGACCAACCCGCCCATCGCCCCCGAAGCCCGGGACGGGTTCCGGAGCCTCTCCGAGACGCACAAGTTCGAGGTCCACAAACACTGCCTACCGCACGGCTCCTACCTCGTCAACCTAGCCCAGGCCGAGAAAGAAAAGGCGGCACAGGCATACGACGGCTTCCTCGACGACCTGCGGCGGTGCGAGTCCCTGGGGATCAAGCTGTACAACTTCCACCCGGGCAACACGAACGGGGACGCCCGCGAGGCGGCCATCGGGCGCATCGCGGCGCAGCTCAACAAGGCGCACGAGGCGACGAGCACGGTCGTCACCGTCCTCGAGAACATGGCGGGCCAGGGTAACGTGATCGGGTCGACGTTCGAGGACCTGCGCGACATCATCGCGCTCGTGGACGACAAGAGTCGCGTGGGCGTGTGCATCGACACGTGCCACGCCTTCGCGGCGGGCTACGACCTGCGCTCGCCCGAGGCGTTCGCGGCGACCATGTCCAAGTTCGACGAGGTGGTCGGCGTGTCGTATCTGCGCGCGCTCCATCTCAACGACAGCAAGGCGCCCTTCGCCTCGCATCGGGACCTGCACGCGAACATCGGGACGGGATTCCTGGGCCTTCGCGCCTTCCACAACGTCATGAACTACGACTCTCTCGCCGGCTTACCCATGGTCCTCGAGACGCCCATCGACCGCCCGGGCCCCGACGGTAAGACCGTCGAGGACAAGCAGATCTGGGCCGACGAGATCAAGCTTCTCGAGAGCCTCATCGGCATGGACGCTGCTTCGGCTGAGTTCACCGCCTTGGAGGAGAAGTTACACGCGCAGGGCGCGAGCGAACGAGCTAAGATCCAGGACCAGGTAAATCGTAAAAGCGCCAAAGACGCGAAGAAGGCAAGCGCAAAGCCGAGAGGAAAGAAAAAGAAGAAGGCCGATGAAGACTCTGATGACGGCTCTGAATAAACGTCAGCTAGTCAGTCAGTCAGTCAGTCAGCCAGTCAGCCAGCCGGCCAGCCAGTCAGTGGGTATGGGTAAGACGTACCGCTACCTAAAAACGTACTACGGACCGTGTATAAAATGTAGCTCTTGTAATGTATATTCGTCGTACGGCAAAGCAGTCTGAAATTTGGTGAGTAGCATGGCGTCTGGGATAGGATGAATAGCTATAGTTGGTCACACGGCCTTTTCGTGACACAGATGTCCGAACAATACGTCTCGCAGATGAAAGTTCTATATTCACAGGGTAGGACTGCGACTTGCGCAAGAACAAATAATAATATATACCTCAACTAGGTCAAAGTGGATATCTCTAGAACAAAAGTCAGGCAGCCTCTCTTCTCTAACGCCTAGTCAAATGCGTTGCTCGTCTCTCATCGTCTTCGTAATTGCAGACAACTGAGTCTCGTGATTCGTACCCAGGTGAATCATCGTCAACCCATATACCCAACCTCGACCTCCCCATTCCCAACTCTCATGTACGCATAACAGCCTAGGAGAAGCCAGCCGCCACGCAGCAATAAACCGGAACGTCGGAACAGTACCCTCACTTAATGCTTCTTGTTGCTTTTCGCCCAGCTCTCCACGCGATTCACCATACCGCGAAGGCCAATGCCCTTCTCGCAATTGGCCTCGAGCCAGCCCTCCATGCGCTCGCGGATGCGTTTGAGGCCGCGGTTGACGGGCAGGCGGGACTCGGCCTCGCCCTCGACGTGCGAGCCCGGGTTGAGCAGGACGTCGAAGCAGTCGGCCCAGATGTCCGTCTGCCAGTAGCGCTTGAGCGACTCGCGGATCTTGTACTTGCGGCCGGCCGCCGTGCCGAGGCCGCCCTGGTCCGCGCGCACCGTCTCGATGTACTTGCCGAACAGCAGGCAGTGCACGATGCCCGCGAGCCCGTGGTAGTCGATCTGCCAGGTCCAGGGCCGCCCCTCGCGCACCTCGGCGCAGTCCTCCTTGGTTGTCTTCCAGTCCGCGATGAACTGCACGTCCTTCTCGAAGGCCCGCATGTCGATGCCCCGGCCAAAGTCGATCAGCACCACGCCGCGGGTCGACCAGCCACCTGAGCCGTCTGCGAACCATTGATTCGAGAGCGCTTGTGCTTCGGGGGCATCGTCGAGCCGCAGCAGACAATTGTCAACCTTGAGATCGCCGTGCAGGATCTGCTTTGAGTGCAATGCCTCCACTGTGCGCAAGAGCTCAATCGTGAAAAACATAGCAAGCGGCTCATCCATAATGCTAGATGGCTGCTCACGGAAGTAATTGACGACGGAGAGCAATGTGGGGTAGGGATGAAACGGCAGTAGTAGGAAACACTCGTCTTGGTAAAGGTGCAATTCATGTGCTGCTGAGATCGAAGCGGTGGCTCGGTGTTGCGGCCCCAAGCGGTCAGCAGCCAGTCGCATTATGAAGAATTCCCAGGCCGTAGGTGGCTGTTCCATCTTGAGTGCTTCGAGAGAGGCCCGTTGTCTGGTCGCGAAGGTGCCTTTGCCCATCTCGACGATACCATCCTCTTCTTCGTTCTCCGGCGACGAGTTCTCGACCAGATATACTGGCGCGAAAGCCCCGGATCCAAGCTCACGCTTCAGGGTGTATTCACACAACAGCTCCGGAAACTCGAGAACCACGGGACTACATATAGGGCCGGTTTTCTCATTATTACTCTTGCCATTCTTGCTTACAATCTTAGCAAATTTCCGGATTTCGATACCACGATCGCTTCTCTCATTGCGATGATCGTAGAAGCCAGCGTATGAACTAAGAGGCGGGTGCATCTTAGCTAGGATCTCATCTCTGATATTGCTGTCAACTGGGTTGCATTGAGCTTCCTTGATGATGGGTCCCTTGGGTATGAGAGGGGCGACAGACGATTTGGATTCTGGCTTGGGCTTGGGCAGTAGGGGCAGGGCAAGCTTCACGGGTGAGTGACTATCATTTGAGACCTCTCTTAATGGGCTGCTAAGAGGTTCAAGGTCCTCGTCTTCCTCGTCTTCTTCGTCCTCCTCGGCTGTACTGTCCAAAGTATCAATCTTAGACGGCGTCTTCGTATAGAAGTTCGATTTTGTACTCGTGCACATGCCCACCGAGGTTTCTGTTCGCTCCGTAATAGGTGTCATAAACGGTAGGCGGTTGTTAGCCACCTCGGCCGGGTCCCTATACGGTCGTGTTGGTGGCTCGTAATCCTCAGGTGGAATCGGAATGAATCTAGTGCGAGGAGGAGAGTCTTCAGGTGTGGGTGGGAAATCACCATCGCCTTCGTGACCGCGTGGTTCCACATCATTAGGATCGATGAGGTCTGACACCTCACTACGACCATCTTCATCCAGTCCATATTCAGTGTCGCCGTCGACCTGTGGTATGTGTTTTCGGGCGGTGAAGTCTGACCACTCGCTTACACTTCTGTCGTCCGCATCGTCATCATCCCCAGCCTCACTTGTGCCGATTTGCCGTGTTGTGTTGGTGCTTTCTGCGCCACTAGTATAGTCACCATCTGTCATATACTCTTCTTCATCGCTTTCGACACCCTCATTTGTTGACTTGAGGGGAGCATTGAAAAGTTCGTATATCTCATCCGTTGCAACCTTCGTGTGCATCGTCATGGTGGGCTCTGACGATGCAGCTCTCTTCTTTTTAATTTTTGGTCGGGACGGAGAGTCCAAGTTCGCTTTGACTGTAGAGCCAGAGACGATTAGCATTCAAGCCCCAAGAGAGGCGGAATCCAGGTGTGCATGCATGAAATAAAAGTAGTAAATGATGTGTACGTACTGATTTGAGTCTCATTGACTTCCATTACTTTCTTCTTCCTCCCCTTGGCCGGTCTGGGGTGCTCTTTTATTAAGGCTCCGTTCTCGTCAAGCGGTATCGTGTCTCTGTGAATCACTAATTTTTGCTCGACTCCTCTACTGAGAGGTTGCACCGGGGGTGTGTTTTCATCTGCCACTTCATGTTGGTAATCGACTAGGCTCTCGTCGTCCCAGCAAGCATCAAGCCATCCTCGGCTCGCTGCCCATAGTTCCTCAAAACTCAGCTCAGTACCCGGCTCCTCGGGAGTGGGGTACACAGCTTCGAGGTTAACATAAACGCGCTCTCTTTTACCATTCTGAGGGTTGACAATCACTTGGTGTTTTGAGGGAGCAATGACAATGTGAGACTCTGCTATTCTGGCCAGTGACTGAAATACACAATTGCGCAACCGCCAACAATTAGTCCTATTGTCATCAATAATCGGCCATTGCCGTAAAGGGACAGGGATTTGTTAGCTTACCAGATCCCTGAACACAGCCATCTTTGGTGCGCTACTCTTCTTCACGCTTGTCTCCAACGTCTCCCCCGCCCAAGGCTTAGCCTCCATCACGTTCTCCTTCTTCCTATCAGCAAGCGACCCAATTGAGTCCCATCCCTTAACACTCTCCCCCGTCGATGACATCGCTGGTTGTGTCGAACCTGCATCCGAGAAGATGGCGAGTTTGGATTTGCCCGGTTTAGAAGATTGCCCGCCGACACCCATGTTGGGTCTGGGCGCTTGAGGATCCGTTGGCCTGGCTGCCGCTGCAAATGGGTCGACCTTCGCGGCCAATGCCGTCCTCACACTCGGCAAGGCGGGAGAGGATGGCTCGTCTGTCTCCGGCTGTTGGGCGCGTCGCTTCTCGAACTCCCCAAACTTGCGGATAAGACGCTGCACGGGGCGGGCGTCTCGCTCAATACCAAGCTTGTACACCTCTTCGGCCTGGCCCCAGCGACCGGCGCTTTCGAGCCACTCAGCGTATTCCTCGTAGAATAAGGCCAAGCTCTCGCCGATGCTGTGACGAGATAGAAAGACAAACGTCTCTCTGGGTGAGTCGGAGAAGAAGTGGATGTAATGCAGCCACAGCTTCAGGTACCGGGGGTCGTTCCTGTACTGTGCTGATCCTATAAACGTCTTGGTGGCGCGCTCTAGGAGTGTGTGAAGTTGCGATTGGGGCGTTGCTTGGGCGGACGGGTACGCGTCAAATGTCCACCGCACATATCGGTCGAAGACATCGAGCGGGTCGTCAGACTCTGACAAGGCAGCAACTTCCGCCTCGTATTCGGCTCTGATGCAGTCGTTGATGTTTTTGGTGTCGGTCGGAGTTGGCGTGGTCAGCTTGTGTAGAGGCGAGGGCGAGAAGATTTCGACAAGCTTCTTCGCTGACCGACCGCCTGGTAGAGATTGAATGTTTTCTTTCTGGCCTTCGATGACATCGAAGTCAATTAGATCGCCGGCAACCATGTTGCATATGGATTTTGTAGGTCTGCGCCGGCCGGATATTGAAGACCTGTGGTGTTTCGTTGTGGAACTGGAGAAGGAGAGATGCAGGCAGTGTGTGGAGCGTGGCGCATTAATTAATCAAGAACCTTTAATTGTTGACTGTTGTGGTAATAGTCGCATCCCGCCTGCTGTTGCCCCAACAACTCCTTTTATGGACCTATCAGCTACTAACTTAGTATTGGCTTCTTTAGGTTCGCACCCCCCACCTGGGCCCACAAATCCCTACTGCAGCCTGAGGTACGTACCTACGCAATACCAAGCGTAGCAGACGAAACCTTCAATAGGAACTTAGGTAGGTAGGTACCTAGGTATAGCAGTATAAAATTCGCCCACGTAGGAGTTCACTTTGTGAGCCATGGGCCAAATCCTACATATCAATCCTCCCAAATTTTCTATTAGTATATAAGTTGACGTCTTTGTGAAGACCGTTAATACGTACTTATGCAAGTCAGAGAATGAACTTTAAGAAATCATCCACCTGCTGGTACCAATACATTTAATCGAAGAAGTTGGCCACAAGAAGCTCATTAATTATGTTTATTGCCTACATATATCTTGTTATTTCAATACTACATTGCATATAAAGTGACCATAGAGACTGTATTCCGCAATTCGAATCATTCTTAATATTTACATAGACTGAAACTACTTAGTGAATGTTGGTGAAATCCCAAGCGCATGCCCATTGTGAGGAACCAGATACCAGAACCAGCCAGCAAACTTCATAAATAATATAAATAATAGCAAACGGACAAATCAGACGACCTCGTCCTCAGCAATGACGGGCCAAAAGCCCTCCTCGAGAACCAAAACCCTCTTCACCATAGCCGCAGCCATCACAAACCTAGCATCCGAGTTATCCTCTCCCGTCTGACTCTCCGCATACGCATCCGCGCACTCCTGGATCTCCCTGACGAAGTCCTGGAAAGGCTGCGAGGTCCAGTTGGGGATGAACGACTTGCGCAGCGCGCCGCCATCAAGGTCTTCCTCGAAGTCCGTGGTCTGCGCACTATGCTGGTTCGCATAGCTCCAGGCCTCCAGGTATGCTTTTTCCGTCGCCCAGAGGACGATCAGCCCGTCGAACAGGGTCCGCGGCGACTCTTCCAGCGGCTTGGTAGTGAAGGAGTCGAATAGCTCGATGTAGGCCTTGGTTATCGCGTTGGGGCCGAATCTCTGTTCGCCAGGACCCGCGGCGGCCAAGTCGAGGTTGTAGCTACTCGCCGTCGCCTCGAAGAGTCGCAGCTCTCGCATAATGCCGGCCAGACATCCCTGCAGCAGCGTGAGGATTCGCCATTGCAGAGTCGCGCTCGCGCCCTTAGCATCCATCTCGACGGGCAGTTTGACGCGGGAGATCAAGCCGCCGACGAATCGGATGTAGGCTTGCGCATACAGCCGGTCTTGCGAAAGCCACTCGCTGAGGGTCGAGCGAGCGAGGCGACCTTGGCCGCCCAAGCGAAGAAACTGTGACTGCGTTGCGCGCTGGTAGAGGTTGGCTATCTCCGCATCCGCTAGCAAGCTCTCCGTCAATAATGGTTTCCCCATTGTGTCCCAGGTGTTAATTTGACTCAGCTGCAACTGAAGGGTTTTTGTGATACATATCAATCTCACAACGAGTTTGGGTTCTGCACCGAGATGTTTGTCTATTGATTCTACCTGTCTCTGAGGCTGGGGGTGCTATTTTCCACAGGCTAGTAAAGCATTGCCAGCCAATAAAATTCTGGTCAATTTCTGCGCAACCCAAGAACACAGATCATGCCACTTGACGTAATAGCAAGGGTGATTTACTTTAACATATCTTGACAATACACGTAATAAATTTTCATAATGTAACCTAGAGCACTTTCAACCCGAATGCTGATGAAAGCGAATAAGAGAAAATGGCCCATCATGTGTGGCAATTCACCATGTTGATAGATGGTTGTGATCAGCAAGGTATGGGTCGCATATGTCTTAGAACACTCAAGGGTTGAAAGACACCTTCAAATACCTTTGCAATACCATTGTAGAATGGCCCCATTGACCTCATGAACCCAGTCTCGTGCCCAATTATAGTAGAGTACACGCATTTTCATGCAATTGTCGGACAAAGCACGCCTCGGCTTCCCTACAACTATTGCCGCCAGAAGCCAAATTACCTAAGCAACTTGACCAAAATCCGGAATCGGCTCGTTTTCTCTTTACCATGCTCCGACCTCGAAGTTTTCCTTGAGAACAAATTAGCGAGTGCTGTCAACAGTGGTTAGTTATTAAAGACTTACCTCCGGGAAATACGTGGTAACGACGGTCCTGTCAGCAAACTTCCTTCCCGCCAATGCTTGAAGCGCCTTTTTGGCTGATTCTGTACTATCAAATTTGACGTAAATTTTACCAACACCCGCAGATTGTCGACTGCCCCCAATCGGCCTCGGCACTTTCATCTGTACAACCTTGCCATATTTGGCACATTCCCCTTCCACATCCTCACAAATTTCTACTTGGTCAGCTGGATCGGTCTGAAAGAGAATCCTAGGAACTTACCTTCATAGTCATCGTTGTCTATTAGCTCTTCCGGTGTCACCATGTTGAGTAGTTGCACTACGCGACTCATCTCTGCGTCGTTGGAAGCAGTAGTGCCAGCAAGCATGGACATGGCATTCACACCCATCTCCACACCAGATACTTGAGTGATGCCGATGCTAGCCTTTTGGACCTTGAGATTCTTTTCGCCGATGACCATGCCGTTCAGACCCTGTATTGCAATCTCTGTAATAGAAGGATCGACAAACTCGCAAAACGCGACACCCTAGTAGTCGTTAGATTTGAACACTAATCCAGTAGAAAGAAAGCATCGACTTACGCGAGATTCTTCAGTGCCATTGTCTTTCACGAGAATGAACGCTTTAAGTTCACCAAATGCTACCAGAAGCTCAATGACCTGCTCGTCTGCGAGATATGGAGGGATGTTTGAAATGCTGAGCTTGTTGGGAGTGTCGACCACCACCTTTGATACGACTCCAGGCTCATACGGCGTGTCATCTGGCACCGCCGGGACGATGTAATCCTTTGGTCGTCTGATCTGGAGTCCGGAAGAAGCTGCCCCGTTCATCGCATCATCTGCCTCCATCGCTATGCCGTCCAGAGCTAGGGCAACTGTAGCTTCCGAGGCATGTCTGAACTCAAGTAGTGCAAAGGAGTGGTCCTTTGAGACCTGGCATAGGACACAAGGGTCGGTACTTTCGATTACGTTGAGGCCGTTCAGCTGGAGGTTGAAGAAGCCAGTGACGCTTTCTTCGGTGGAGCCTGGGGGGAGGTTGGAAACCAACAGTCTCTTGCTTTGCCGCGAGTTGCCTGGCTTCAGTGCCGCACTGTTAACAGCACCACCCGGGTGATTCATAAAAGCCTGGAGTCTTGTGGGATCCATGGGCTGCTGTCGTGGTGCACCCGGTAGCGGGAACATCCCCGATAGCTTTGCTTGCTCAGCTGTGACGTTGTCGTAGCCTGGAGGCTTGATATCCCACTGTGTCATGCGACGCTTCCTCTCGAGGACAGGGATGACATCAGTAAGATCTGGCGTGGGCTCGCGCTTCTTGGGGGGCGATGCACTTCGGCCACGGCGGTTTTGCGCGAAGAGATCCTCATCACGGTCTCTGCCACCACGGTCGCCACGGTCACCACGATCTCGCCGGTCGCCACCGCCACGGCGATCGTCTCCGTATGCGTCACGGTCCCGACGAGGTGGCCGGGGGCCATCATCACGGCGGTGTTCTCTTCGAGCACCCCGATCACGGTCCCATTCCCGCTCTCTGCGATCGCGACCAGCACCCCCATATCGATCTTCACGTTCGCGGTCTCGGTGGCTTCGACTGGAAGCATAGGCATCCTCGTCACGGTGGGGGCGTCGGGGCGATCTGCTACGCCTTCGGTCACGTCGATCACCGCGGTCGCCTCGATCCCGCCTGTCATCGCGAGAAGAGTAGTCGCGGGACGCGCCAAGGCGGCCATCTGCAATTGGCTGGTCAGCTAACAAGACCAGTGCCATAGCAATGGGCGTAGTTCAACATGGGACATTGGAAAAACTCACCGCGCGCAGAGTAGCTGTCTGCGTTCATAGCGACGAAGTTGGTGCGATCGGAATAGGACTTGATGGCGCAGTGGAAAATAGAAGTCAGATCGCTCGTCAATGTGGATGTGATGCGGTTGCAGGCGCCGTTAACACGAGCCTCGAAGGAATGGAAAGCTCCTGGTAGAGCCGCGTTACAGGATCGACCGCGAGGCTGGAGGAATTAGAAATTTTGGTTGGACGGGGGAGCTCCAGTCTAGTTACCCGTATGGACTCCACTTCGTCACATATCTAAGCAGGAGTGGTCACTGACCTTTAGTATGGGTCTTTAAATCGTATATGACCAGTTAATTCGCAAATACAGAAGTACTTAATTTATTATATAAATTATACCAAAATAGATATACTTCTATCGTAATTTAATATATCAAATATAAAAATATTATTTTTACTAAAAATATAATTACCGCTGGTTATACAACTACTTACCACATACTACTAACTACCACCACCCTAGATTACTACTACTAATCTATATACTCCAACACCTTTACACACCTTATTTTCATCCACATTTATTAAAAGCCATCAATTAACTATTCTATAGCACAACACGTTTTATATACAAATTTAATATAAATACGTTGAACTAAAAAAATATAAAGACGTAAAATTAGCTAACTTAGCAGATTTTCTAAATATAGTAATTTAACCTCTATAATATAAAGAGAATATAATACTAACCGTATATTGCAAGTAATAAATGCTACCTTTATTTTGGTAAGACCTTTACTTATTTGGAAGTACTACTAATTATTTACGAATTAACTGGTCATATGCGATTTAAAGACCCATACTAAGGGTCAGTGACCACTCCTGCTTAGATATGTGACGAAGTGGAGTCCATACGGGTACTGTAGGCACTTATTTACCCACTCCTGTCTAAGACGGTGGCTTGAGTGGTGCAGCGGGTGTCCCGCTAGTATCAATTAATGCTAGTACACCTACCCAGGTGGTTTAGTCTGGGTCCACTTGCCCCTTTGGGACCCTGCCAGCTTCAATTCTGCAAGGCAAGGCCCTTCTTACTAACAAACATGATACCTATGAACCCTTTCTAAATAATATCTTCCACCGCGTGTTACTTAAACTTCAGTCGTACCTACCTAGGTACGTTCTGCCATGCCGCCACTCCGCATCTCTGAGTGGCGCAAGCTGCCCCTCAGCTTGACGGAGCTTTGTATTGACACGACCCTCCGCTGTGGACAATCTTTTCGATGGCAGAAGATTAATAACGAGTGGTAAGCGGTTGGAGCTAGTCGTGTAGTATGTTTGTTAGCGGGGAATATTATTCTAACAAATCAACTTGCAGGCACTGCGTGCTACACGGCCGGTTATTATCATTGAGGCAAGATGAATCATCTCTGCATTATAAGGTGACTTGGCCCAAGGGCAGTTCAGACATCCAGCAAGAAGATGACACAGAAGCTCTTCTCGGCCACTACTTCAGCCTGAGACACGATTTGGCAGTCCTTTATGACCAGTGGTCTGAGTCGGATCCCAACTTCAAAAAGAAAGCGCCAAAATTCACAGGCATCCGCATTCTCAGTCAAGATGCTTGGGAGACGCTGGTAGCTTTCATTTGCAGCAGCAACAACCATATAAATCGCATCTCATCAATGGTATGAACATCTACGTACAGGCGTCGCTTGGGATGCTAATGTCTTGAACAAGGTTAATAAGCTTTGTGTACATTACGGACCTTTGATAGGACATATAGGACTTGAGCCATTCCATGGTTTCCCATCACCTCAAGCTTTAACTGGCGGGAAAGTCGAATCCCACCTAAGAGCTCTTGGATTCGGCTATCGGGCCAAGTATATTGTCGAAACAGCCATAATAGTTTCTCAGCAGAAACCTAAAGGGTGGTTAGAAAGCCTAACAAACCCGGAAAATCCCGGGTTTGCGCCAGTTCCTAGTGCCGTTAGAGATGAACCGATCACATACAACCAAGCCCATGAAGAACTTCTTCTACTCTCTGGCGTTGGGCCTAAAGTCGCCGACTGCGTATGCTTGATGGGATTGGGTTGGAGCGAGGCCGTGCCAGTTGACACGCACGTATGGCAGATCGCTCAACGCGATTATCGGTTCGGGAAAACCAAGACCAAGACGTTTTCAAAGGCCATGTACCACTCCGTCGGCGACCATTTTCGCCAGATATGGGGCCCGCAGGCCGGATGGGCCCAGTCGGTCTTATTCACAGCGAACCTGAAATCATTTGCCGAACAGGCAGCCGCAAGCCCCAAAACAGTCGACAGCACAGTTGAGGTTAAACAAGAGATAACAAGTGAATCACTGCCTAATACCAGGAAACGCCGGACCACGGCTCTTGTTGAGCAAATCAAAATTGAGAGCGAAGAGGCGTCTAATATCAAACTAATCCGCAGAAAGAGGCCGAAGGTTTAGAGTTGAGATGATTGAATTAGCTCATCGTATATAACACCTATTACATATTGCCTCACTCTCTCGACTTAGACATATTGACCGTCCTCCTTTCGACCCACATCACCGCCCTTTGATACTCTACGAACTAATTACTCCCCGAGACCAACCAGTTTCAAAGACACATCATATAGCTTCTTTGCGTCTTCCTCGTGGTACACCCATGGGGCGTGACCGGGACCTACTGAGTCTGATCCTTTTCTGATTCCCTGGCTAACATGACATTCTTCCAAATATTTTCCGCCCTTGCCCTCGAGGTCTCGGCTCACAGCAGCCCACACCGATGTCGCAGCGCCTTGTTCTACATTCTGCGTGTACCTTGACGAGGGTTAGCAATTCCTTTTGTAGGCAGGAAACGGGTTTGTTTGGAGATAACGTAGAGCTTCCCGACGCGGAGCACTTAGAAAGGGTTCTTTTCTTCTCCGATCCCCGGTCCCGGCTAAAAGAAAATAAGAGTATTGGTTTCCATCTCACTCACATATAGCTATGTATAGGACCATTTTTGAGAAGTACTAGGGTGTCATGTAAATTCCACCTCTGCAGCCCGGTGCGGATACCTCCTGGGTGTATGCTCCAGCCATGAAGACCTCCTGATCCATATCGTCTCTCAATTTCGTTCGCCATGTACCTATTTCGAACGCAAATCAGTCCCCAGACCATAATAGGATAAAATATTCTCTCGTCCTATCCTTAGAAAGGGCATCTTACACATTTGCAAGCTTGCTCTGTCCGTACGCCATGACCCCGTCGTATTTCCGCTTCTCGAAATTCAAGTCGTCCAAGTTGAGCGGCGCCGTCCGATGCGCCGTCGACGAGACAGCAACAACGCGCGACTGGAAGTCGGGTTTCGAGGAGCGCAAAAGCGCCGGCTTGAGCAGTTGGAACAAGAGGAAGTGCGAGAGGTGGTTGGTGCCAAGGTGCACTTCGAACCCGTCCGCCGTCCGGCCCTCGGGCACGAGTCTCACGCCGGCATTCGTGATCAGTATGTTAAGCGTCTGGCTCTTCGCCAGGAACTCTTCCGCGCAGGCGCGCACGCTGGCCAGCGACTCGAGGTCGAGCTTCAGGAGGTGGACCTTGCCGCTCCCGTCCAAGATGTCCCCGAGCGCCGCTCTGGCTTTCTCTAGGTTGCGCGCGGTGAGGAATAATGTCGCCCCCGTCGACTTGAGAGCCCGCGCCGTCTCGATGCCCAGACCTGACGAACACCCGGTGATGAGAATCACTTTGTCGCGCAGTGATCCATCCTGTCGGTGCTCGTCCTTGATGATCTGCAGGGCTGTCGGCCTGGCATCGCCTGGCCCTTTGGGGTTTTCGTGGGCTGTTCTGTACCGGCTCTCCATTTGTCAGAATCCGGTTTGGCGATCACTGAGCAGTTAATTATTGTGAACTTATGCTGTATTGGTAGTGTCTTGATATAGCTCGGTTCGAAGGCTCAAGTCTTCAGCGTACTTTCGGAGTTGGTCGCTTTCGGCCCCTTTGTTCCTCGCAAGCTACCATCTTATATATTTCCCCAGTCAGTCAGTCAGTCAGTCATTATCATGTCCAGGCCAGCGGTGTTGCGACCAGACGCAATTACTCTCAACCATTCCCATAATGCTATTGTTGTTATGTCAGCCCCAGGCACCAACTTATATCCCTTAGGTCAGCAGTAGACATTTCCGCACATGTTTAGAAGTAGGCAGCTGGATCCAAGTGAGATACTGACGCGATATCTGCAACTGGCAACCGAACGCCGGACATAGCGTCGGGAATGCGTACGATGGTTCGACTCGGTCAGCAAAGGCGGACGGAGTTATCGAACTTCCCGGCCGCTCTGCGGCGCCGTCTGTGTTTGCGGGATCACCAACTGTCCGTACGGTTTTCGAGTCTAGTCATCGTAGTTGTTTTATGCGTATGATACCGAATAGGAAGTTGTCGAGGCCAGGTTCACGGATCTTAATTTTTTTACTACGAGTATCATACAGAAGCCATTAATATCTTCTCCCTATTCGTATGCATATTTGTGATTCTGTAAATAATCATATAATCGGGTGGCAGAGCCTATGGATTGCAAAAGGCTTCCCGTTGCCTCCCGTTTCTTCCTGTATGTTCTGATCTATCCGAGACAGCAATACGAGGGAAAGAGGAAGCGAGGGTAAGGGGAGGCCAGGCGGCTGGCCCAGGTGAAGCTATTCGCATATATAATCTAGAGTTCGCCCGCGTGACTGAATAGGAGGACTAGAGATCCAGATCCCCTTGATCGCATAGATGATTATTAGTTGAATTGAACACTCTTCCAAGCTCTTGAACAACGCCCTTGTAACACGAGACGTGAAATCAGGCTTCTCTTGCTTGCGCCTACTGTCGCGAGGTATACACAAGAAAGAAACTTCTGCATATAGTCAGATCAGTTACACGAAGGTGTTTTAGAGACCTTCGCGCAACAACAGGTCTCTATCACCTGCCTCAAGTACAGGATTTATAACACCTATGATGCCTATCACTTCCTGTCGCAATAGTTTCGGTGAGTGCTCAATTCTATAGCTAGCTCTTAAGCCGCACTGAAATATGTCCTTACGTCTGCCGCAATTCATTAGAGGAGTTCGGTTCGGCAAAAACATAATACGGTCAAGCAAACCCGGCACGAGCAGCTGGGCCGAGTGCTCTCTCCGTGTTGAGCTCGGAATTGGATAACCTATGAGAGTTACGAGCCAACTCTTAAGCATGATTATTTGAAAGGGAGTTACGGCCCTTGTGTCACATTTACACACTTTATTGTATTATACGCCTTCACACTCTTTCTTATATCACGTTGCATCGTCCATTTGGACATGCTTCCACCCCACTCTCCTTTGCTCAGTATATTATATATGCTGCTGAGAATCGGATATAAGATATACAGTTAGTCTGCTCTTTGGGCCTAGATGGCAATCTTCTCCGTATCGTGTAGCATAGGAGATGGATGGGCGGCCCTGTTTTATCAGGTAGTAGATTTAGTAGATTTATGTGAGAAAGAAAGTCGGTTCTAAGTAGACGGCGATTACCTCTGGTCCGTTTTTGTTATCTTGGGGTTTATCATCGAATTAAGCTAAGTTGGAACATCTTTCGACGGTGTGAAAGACAAATGTTTTCATTATTGACTAGCTTTAAGCTGTTTATTTGTCCTCGTGTTGGTATACTCTCTATGATGGCAGGTCATTGGTGGTAATATTCGATGGCGGTTAGCACGTCTAGTTACGGTACACAAATTTGCCTGCTACTATAGTTGTTGTTGGTGATTATATTACTGCCATGGTAATTGCGGGTGTCTTTTCCATCGGTGTAGTTAGGTATATCAAGGGATATAGGGTTTAATTAACTCTATCTAATATACGATTTGTCTATTGCGCTCGGGACGAAAACTTAAAGAGGCGAAAGAGTTCGATGTAGCTTATTCCACGGGCCAAATTAGATAGGTTCATACTCAAATTCTCTCTTCTTGTTTTCGTTTTGCTTCTCTCTTGCCTACCATTATTTACGGAGTTACTGACATTCAGACTACCTTGCGTATAGTTCAGATTCAAAAGGTCGGTTCAAGTAAGGCTACTATATAACTGGTACCTTTTGTTAGGCTGGGAGGCTAAGGAGTCTGTTGATGAATCTAGTGAGCAATGTCCTTCTATAACCTGCTCGGTAAACCTGCCAATATTGTCCTTCTTTTAGCGACTTCTTGGCTGCTTAACATAGTTTCTGGATGCAGCTTCCTTGATAAAACCAGGGCGGATCTGCTGTGTTCCTTCGTCCGGGGTAATATTGTGGGATAAGCGCAGTTTAGTCTAATAAATTAATTAATATTAGAATGTATCGATATTGTTTTGTCCCTAGACGTAGTTTAATTTCAACGTACGTTTATTCTTTGAAGCTAAACCTTGTAAGAGTTTGAGTGGTTGCTATTATAGCGGGCTCAGCTTGCTCATCTGTAAGTAACCGAGACTTATTGTTGGAGACACATACCGTTATTGCCCCAACTGTAATAACGGTGTCGTTCTGTGACACCTTTGTAAGAGCGATACATATTGGGAATACACATATTGCTCCGAGAACCCATTTATTACCTGCTATATCTACGGGCTAGGGAAATGGATTAGACGAGCAACACAAAGTATTAACATCTTCATGTGGGACTTGTGTAACTCGTTAGGTTTGGTGGCTGTGATGAACTTTGAACCCGGTGCCGACGGCATGATTCTCGGTCAATAAGCTTGACACTCGAATTTTACACATTAGGATGAAAGCTTCGGTTAATCATAGCTTCATAGCCATACTGACAATAAGCTTTTCTGTTGGTGGTAAATTCGCGTTATCTCTACATAGGACTAGTTAAGGTGTATCACGACTGCTCGTTTGCATGCTGTAATATCTTACTGTATATAAGCAGCTCTTCCAAGAGCGACCCGAACAAAACATTTACCGGTTCGGTTCTGGACAATCTCAGGTTTTTTTCTTACAAGACGTGTGCTTGCTAGTTTACCTACTCAGGAGGAATGATTAATCGTATTCCGCGCGTCGTCTCTAGGACGGGTTGCATTGGACTGATTATATCAGTCCAGTTACTGTAAGGAGGAAGGGCATCTCGGCATATGTTCATGCATGCACCAGATTATCTTATTACCTAGTCAGCTTGGCCCGCAATAGGTGTCAGGGGAGACATGATCTTGCATGGATTGACCATTCCCACTCACTCGTGCCAGATAAAACAGTCCATATTTTGCCGGAACTAATTTCAAGAAACCTCTGTTGGATAGCACTAACCCCTATACGAAAGTGACTGCAAGGGCCGGAATACATAGCACCTCCAATATGTCAACAGGGATATGTAACTAACTATGTTCATGTTGTGCTAGGTGGTGTCAAGAGGTTATCAGATGGCCTGATCATTTTTGTATAGACTCTTCTACTGAGATTGGATGTATGTATTAAGTCGATTCTCCCGGCAACGGGTAATAACGGAAAATCCTTTAATTTTTTTCTGCTAGTGAAACCCACCTCTTGAATGAGTATGCACTGTCACGATGAACAAGTTGTGATATTTGTGTTTTGTCACGAGGGTCAAAACATACTCCGCCTCGGAGCCGGATAACAGTAACTCAAAGGCTAATGTAATGAACCTTGTTGGCGGTCCGGTGAACAACGTGATCGTGTAATATCTAACTACAGTAGTGTAGAGCATTCATCAAGCTAGTAGGATGTGAGATTGTTGGCGGGGAAAATCCTTCAGAATTGAGTAGGACTCGATGTGTGGGTGGATTTCCAAGGAGCCGAATCCACTTGCTCACCTCCGGTTCGCGGTCTGGCGACAGAGTCATGCAGCTCGCAAGACTACACTACTGTAGTGTATGCTGTATGTGACTGTCGACGTGGCCAACCTACCAATACAAGGAGAAGACCGAGATGGGACATCATACACTACACTACGTACGCACATACATTCGGACAAACAACAGTCGAACGATAATACGACGTGCTGGCAAAGTACTAGTGGAAGGACGAACCACCTACCCCATCCGCGCATCGTATTCGTGATAGAATAAAGAGCTGCTCGAATGATGCATCTGCACAGCAGACCGTCAAGGGACTATTATACGCCCGTATTACTGTATGTATGCGCAGGTCGAGCATGCAGGTCAAAAATTTCCATCACTTCGTTCTCAATATTAGCAAGGGCAGTTGGCAGTAGGCAGTAGGCAGTAGGCAGTAGGCAGTAGGCAGTAGGCAGTAGGCAGTAGGCAGTAGGCAGTAGGCAGTAGGCAGTAGGCAGTAGGCAGTAGGAGCAACAGCAAGAGTGTCGATATTTCATTCGTAAAAGCAACAGCGATTAAATCCTCACCAGGCCGAGGGAATTCATGGTGTGAACATTTTTGGTGAGGCTGCAATCCAACCCTGCAGCTCATCCTTGTGTGTGTGATTATGGCCATCTGGGACAGATAAGACCGAACCACCAACACGATATGGTCGGCGACCATTTCACACCAGGCCCCGTATTTTCTTTCCCCGTCTCTTGACTATGTGGGTAGAGACTACGCTGCTTTTTTCTTTTCTTTTCTTTTCGTCATACTAGTTTCTTTTCTGCTTGTTTGTTATCGCCATTGTTCGTCCGGAGGCGTGGCCGAATCAGTCAGTAGTGTCGCCCGCCTTATTTTGTACAATCGGCACGCTACCGCATACCATGTAGTCTATAAGGTGGAGGCGCCCGGAGTAGTGTATAGCGAGCTCTCCGCAAATCTGTTGTGCCAAGGTTTTGCGTATGAATACTACTAGGTAGGTATGTATGCATCAGAGATTTCACACTGTCGGCACTGAGGTATCGTGCCAAGACAAGGCGAACCACCGTTGCCGTGCGTGAGTTGGGACGTCGACCCCGTTGCGTGCCTCGCGGCTCTTCTTCGCTTTAATAAAAAAGCCACCACGAGGCTATCGACTCTCATCTACCCGTCTGCAGCTGTGACATGCCGGGCTGGTACAACATCGTGGCGCCTCCGCCTCCGCCGCTGCCGCTGCCGCTGCCGCTGCCGTTCCCGTCAGGGTCCTGGGAAAATCAAGAAATTGCTGTTGAGGCCGGATTGGAGATGTGAGAATACGGCCAGCATTTGGCTTAATTGGGGTGGAGCCAGGTCTGTTATGGACGATGCGATATGGGTTGGCCACTGCAAAGGAACAAGTGCAGCATTAGCGAGTCGGCTGCGGACCAAAGGAGTCATGATCGTCGCCGCTACACTAGCACCCGCCCACAGCAGCCTGTAGTTTGGTTCTGCTATGTGCGCTTGGATCAGCCAGGTGGGGCACTGGTACGCTGATAAAAAGTGGATTGGAATCTGAGACACACCCTTGCTCCTTGGCAGAAGACGGGCGCCTGTGAGTGGCGGTTGGCCAACTTGGCATTTTCCAAAGTGGAGGACCAAGGCCCCTGAGCAATTTACGTCGCGCGCTGCGGTGCGAAGCCGATGTCATCAGTGGTGTCCGCTTCGAGAAGAGGAGGAGGCGGGAAGAGGCTGCGGATGTGACGCTTCGGCACTTGGAGCTTTAAAGCCTGGGAACCCGGGTTAGCCGTCCACTGATCGTCGCGATTATACGGAGTACGGCAGGGCTGGTTGGACTTCATGGCTACTTATACTATGTAAGAGTCTACTGTATTGTAACTGACAACTGTTTACTATCGAGCACTTGACAACAAGCATATCGTACGTTTTGGGGATGAGGTGGGTTGCTGCTATCTGGTACTATGTATAGTATAGTAAGTATGGGCGCATAACAAATTACTCACACTAGTATACACAAATTGTTCACACACACTACTGTGTTGTAATGAAAGGCTATTAGTGTAGCTGGGGACTGATTGAGTTTGATGAAGCCCTCAATCCCTGTACGCAACCATTCGTCGGTCACTAAAGGGGAATGGTTGAGGCAACGGAAGCTAGATGAGAACCAAAAAGGTTTGCTATTTCTCCACCACCTCGAGATTTGCCAGCTGCACGCAATAAATTGATTAATCTCAATCGTGAAGGGTCCTTTTTCCCTTCTTTCTCGGAATACCTAACCTACACTACCGTCCCTACCGTCGTCTTATTACGTACAGGCAGGATGTAGCGCGCACATGGGTAGAGGCAGGTCTTGTGGGTAGGCCAGGCCAGGTGGCAGACTCCTTTTCCCAATGGTTAAATCCGACTCTCGAGGCGTCGTGGTGATGCAGGCCAAGGGGAACGGGGGCCGTAAAGACGGCGCGCGCGATGAGGTCATCGTCTAAGACACCAACCAAGACGGCCCGCTGTCACCGTCGCTGTCGACTAATAAACGTCGTATGCAAAGTACCTATAAGGAAGGCCTTATTTCGGGGCTCCGCGGTGTTATTCGGATCCAGGACCGAACGGCCAAATCATCAAGTCGAAGCACTCTGTATTGGTGATGCTGGCATCGAAAGCCAGGCCATGTCTTTGATATAGCGAACTGAAACAGGTGTACACTTCTGTTGAGGTGGCTTGAATGGCTGCGTCAATTGTTCCAAAGCCGCTATTATATTCGACCGAGGGTTTGCCCGCGCCTACGCCGTGGCGGCTGCTAGTAAACATCAACCTCATTAAAGACATTGGAACCTCGTTTACATCAAGACCGAGGAGCACCGATATTGAATGCATGCTACCAAATTCAAGACTCTACTGTAGGGTGTTCGGTAAATTCCAAATATGTAGTATCTAACTGTCGATGCTACCCAAGCATATTTCTCCGATACGCCTCGGTTTCAAGCACAATAACGCAAGAAGCTTGCATATAATTGTCGAATGCAACAACGGTAATATTAGGTACAGCATGACATGGCCCGAGGCGGAGGATTGTAATGCTTTGCTACCGAAGAAATATGAGACCAGAGGATTCAATAGGAACGAGTATTCATGCGTCCAGCCAATACCAATACCGATGCTTTGCTTTGTGTACTATTAGAGAGCATGATCCGACCCCACAAGTCTGGGGGTGTATGAAGCGCGAATTACATGCGTCGTCATAGGGTATACCTACAATGTTATTCCCAAGATATCTTGCCAAGATCAAGGGAAGAGGGAAGATGCTTAACAGCCATCGTCATTCATGTAACCCGGAATCCATTGCGGCCGGCATTGTTTTGAAGCACTTGGGTGGCTATTTGAATTCCCTGGCATTCATTCCTATGACGACTGTTGCCGTCTCACATGCGGCGCGCGGTGTTGTGTTGACGGCCGACACCCACAACACGCATAGCCACCTACCAAAAATATACTCGGCCGTGTCTCAGAGGCCATGGCATCATGCGCTGTATGCCGTGCTGTTCATTCACACACGCACACACACACACGCAACACAGTTTCGTTCAACCATGGATTGACGAGGTCTACTATGTACTGCCACCCACAACTATTTGCTAATTTGATAGCTCGTGTACGGAGTATAGTAGACTAGAGAGAGCGTGCAACTATGCTGACAGTTTGGATTAGAGATGTCAATTTGAAATTGACAGCTGTAACTGAAAAGGACAATTTCTTCTTGCTTTTTCTTGGCTCGCTAGACCCAAACGAGGCATGACATTTCAATTTATCTATTCGACGGCGTCAACGAGCTGTGGATGCTCAGGTGGCGTGCAAAGTACCGGTACTCGACTCTTTCGGGGTGGGATTCGGGCAGGGATGATGCTTAGCCCTGTGCTCGCTAATGTACCGGGTACAGCACCAATGACGTAGGTACGGCCCTACCTTGTAGACCCCTCCCCGCAGGTTGCAGGCTGCATGCTGGTTGGGCTCACTCTTTCCCATCTTTGCCCACAACTGTACACACTGTATCAACCTCGACAGGATACTCCAAATCCGACTTCTTGAACGCATTGATGGCGTGCGTGTCTTTTGGTGCCTGTCCTGAAGTAGTAAGCATGACTGAGTGATAACAAAGCGAGTAGAACATACGTCCCTATCCAACATATCCTACAGTACATACATACTATATCTCCTCGAGCTCGGGAACAAATAGAACTCAGACAGTGACGAAGAGGAATAGAGAGAGAGGAGACCCTGCATGATGGCAATGGACGCCCCCATCCTCCGCATCAGTGGCGTCAGCTAGCATGGCAGCCTTGCTGTCCAGCGACCCGCTGGATAAAAGACTACCACCGCTTGCCAAATCTTTTTTTCGGGGTTCTCTTTTAACTTGTTTAGGCACACACCTGTTTTATCTGCCCACACTGAGTTACAAATCATAGTAGAGTCGGGATTGGCGAGCCTTGGGCGTGAGGATGGGAAGGGGTATACATATTATCGACACTAGAGGCAGCCAGCCATACACTACAGTAGTATACAGTAGCTAGCTATGCACATGGTATGTCGCTATCCCATCCCTATCCCTATCCCTCGCTCTCCGAGACTTATTACTATGGTTGGTGTCCAGTAAGAACCGCTCTTGTTGGGTACTCTTGGCACGCCAACCCTCTGGCCACCGCGCAAAAGATATCTCATCCTCAGTTACTTGCACAGAAAAATCCCCTGTATCGCGGGTACCGAAAGCCTTACCTAACGCGGGTACATAACAAGGCAGGTTCTTTCCGGGGGGTGAGCCAGTATCACAGCTTGAAGTTTACGTACTGTACACTATGCTGTACACTATGCTGTACACTATGCTGTACCACACCCACTATGGAGTGAACCCCTGATCAGCTACGCACCGCATCAACCATGAATGAACTCACCACTCGCCCTTTGCCCAGCGCAACTTTACTACCTACCCTAGTAGTGTACTAGTAGGACACAACTTTTATGTAAGTGGTATACACCTACGCGGGTGGTGGATACACACTTGACGACGTATAACGTACATCGTAGGTACGCTGCAGCATGTGTGGTACCTACATAAGATACATATAATACCTGCATCCTAGTAACTTGTACTGTACCTGCTCTTGTTTATTTGGCCGACCCTTTTCTTTTTGCTCACCATCATCCATCTCGCGTGCTGTCCTAGCGTACGCTATACACAACACTATCTGCTGAATGGGGTTTATTTGTCTCCATGCTCACTCAGTCCCGGCACTTTATCGACACAGTATGTACTGCCATCCCACCCAATCACCTTGGCCAATTCTCGCATCTGGGTTGATGGCGGACCCTGGACCTGATACCCTTCCCGGTTCTGTTAGCCAGAAGACGCCTTTCCTAACCTTGCGACGTAGCCCACTTTGGGAGTCTTGGGACATCAGATGGGCAAGTTGCCGACAAGCTAACGAATCTGTCAGTTGACGTATCGACCGTTCATTCCATCATAGGAATACATACGTAGTAGCCCAGTCCCACGGCGGTCTCGCAGTTATCTTAAGCCTGCTTTCCCCCTGCACTCGCTCTGGCTCTGGCTTTTGTTTGTTTGCCCTCCTCGAATTGTCAACACTACGAAACATCATCAGCCTCAATATCACGTTTCGGTATTATCAACAGGAGACAGCGACGATAGACCAGCCTCGCCGTCCGTCGCCTCGCACAGAGGCACCCTACCGCCACGCTCCAGTGTTCTATCTGCAAGTCTTGGATCATTATACAGTGTCCGTCATATAGACACGGACGCACTCCGACCTCCCAGATATCTGGCAGGGCTTGCTGATCTTTGACTCTTCGGTCTTGAAACGAGCCACTCCACTCTCCACATTCTCATGATCGGTGGTCACCTAAAACGGCTCCTGTCAAAATTGGGCACCATCTTATTCACGTTCTCTCTCCCTCCGCCCCGGAGCGAGTCTACCATATCAGTCGCCCTCCAACCTTGCTACCATTAAACCCTGCTGCCCCGGGAGCGTCTCTCCCATAGGATATTGGGACTGTCGATCCATCTCTGGACCGTCGTCACTGGATTCCCCTACGGCTCTTGAAAACTGCCTAAGCAGGCCAAGCTCACGGCTCCACTCGTTCCCAATCACTGGAGTCTGTTAAGCTTCGACGGCTTGACCTGGTAGGAAGTACACTACCTGCGAGACTAGCCTCCTGCTTGTACCTGTCTAAATTCAACCGTCGAGGGTTCCTGGCTGTTCCTTGTGAGGTTCCTACGGACACACATACACACCGCAACACAAACACACTTAAGGCCCGCTGATCCCCCCCCTCTACATTTCGGAACGTCTTTCTTTCACTGGACCTTTGAAACAAAAGGTCACCGTCTCGGCTGGGTGACACGAATCTGTCTCCTTCGGGATCTTGCATCTGATCAGCGCGAACTCCTTACTTAGTGCTTGTTATATTGGAGACCGACCAGCGCATCGTCTTGTCGTCGTCTAGTGTTTTTTCATGATACCGTGTCGAGAGCTTCATCTTTCGCCAACTAGCATCTGTCCCTTTGCTGTCGACGATGACTATGACTCTTGACAATCAGTCACGACTCGGAGCTCTTCACTTCGGCCACATGTCTTCCTACTCGAATTCACCCCATTTCACCAACCCGTGGGCCTCGGGCTCTGCAAACCAGCATGGCCATCATGGCATGTATTCGCAAGGCGGTATGAGCACCAACCTCGGCGCACTCGATTCCATGGCGAAGCACCATCACTCCAGCAGGTCAAGCGCCAATACTAGTGCCTCAATGGCACCGTACGGAAGCATTCCCGTCACGTCTTCAGCAGCAGGTAGCACTCTCATGGCGGACGTATATGAACAACAAGACTTACTCAATATGCCCCAAGATCTTCTGAGCCTCAACCGAATGCAGACAACATCTGCTGCCTATGGAGAGCCATCGTATGCGACGGCAACCGCCTCTCCCGTCCACGCGACATATTCGGCATCACCCAGCTCTTACGATAACGTGCCCGGGTATGCTCCAGCCCCAATGCGCTCAACATTCGCCCTTGCGCCTGAAGCCGACAATCGAAGGTATTCTCAATCGTCAGTTTCCTCTCTGCCGTCAATCAATTCTAGCGCAGGCGGTTTTATTCGGTCCCACCGGAATTCATTGGTTGACATAGATCACAGAGGCATCCAGCCTACAGACGACCGAAGAAGCTTTGCAGACGCCATTGACGCAGGCCAAGGAATGCTGGCGATGAGCCAGGAAACGCCACGGGCCATCTACCCACCTAACAACCGTGGCAGGGGATCAGCGGATTCATACGGGTTTCCGTCGACGCACTCCACGAACTCGTCTATATCATCGGCGAGCAACTATGGTGGTGGCTATTATGCCGCGTCGGTCGACTCAGTTAGTGATTATTCGACTGCAGGATCGGATATCGAGTCTGTTACCTCGCGAACACTACCCCGACCTAGCCTGATGACCCAACCGCCCCCCGCACCACAGTCGATGATGGGACAATTCAGCTCTAAAGTTTCATCGAGCACACAGAAGAAACATAAATGTAAAGTATGCGACAAGCGATTCACACGGCCAAGCTCCTTACAAACGCACATGTACAGTCATACAGGCGAGAAGCGTAAGTTGGATACGAAATCAACCATTGTGGAGATAACGGGAGGCTAATGCGGATTTTAACTAGCATTTTGTTGCGAGGTGGAGGGATGTGGACGACACTTCTCCGTAGTATCTAATTTACGACGACATCGAAAAGTCCATAAAATTGACGCCAAGTCCGAGGCTGGATCAGAGGATCACCAAGACGACCATTCTGACTGAAAGCGATATCTGTTTATAAACAATTCTGCGTTTGGCCAACAATTAGGATACGTTCTGCGGCAACCTGTTTTTATAAGTATCTTGCCAAGCATGTCGATTGCTCTGGGAAAATTAAAGGATACTAGTCACGACTTCGTTTAGCCCATATACCGGCGTGACTCGGACGAAAAGACATTCTGTTGTCAACACGCGGAGTCGGGTCTCCGCTGCTATTGGAAATAATGTTATGACGTTCTTGGGGGCATTGATCGCCATTTAGAATTTGGGCGCAAAGACTCATTTCACGGCATTGACGCTTCCTCGCTGGTCGCTCATGATTGTCTTACAACACGGCGGCTACTGTTTGGGTTCGGACTTCTGCGAGGAGATACCCTCACCATCGTGGCGTTCAGGAGTTTTAAATGATGGGGATACATTGCACGATTTGCATTCATGCGGTTTTTACGAGGGCGCTACTGCCCGTTAGTGTTGGCGGGGACGGCGCTACGACATTACATTGAAATAACACTGGAAAGAGGACGAGCAGGCGGTGGAAGACAACCTTTGTACCAATAGTCATACTAAGCGTATACCCTGAGGAGGAGAGAAATTGGATGGGCAGCATGTCATCAATTCCTGCTGGATGACACAGGCATACGGCGCCACCTAGACGAGGAAGCCAACGCTCGCTATGCCCATGTATTCTATAGCTTACACAGCACGACAAATACACCAGTGAGAAGATTGACTCTTCTGCATGAATACCTGCCTTTTGCCTTTCCTCTCGTGACGTGAGCCCCGTATACGTTCCTGAGCTACTCTACCGTATACCGCATAGTAGTCACGGGAGATATACGGCTACTTGTGATCGACATAATTTCGAGATTTTCAGACATTGTTAAAGATCTGAGACGAATGATCACATGCCACTGTTATTGAAGGGACATATCTGTCTACTCTAGCCCCCTCTCTTCCCCTCTTTTTCTCGCCCTTTTCCTGCCCGTCTCGTGCCTGGTCGCGGTTAACTCTCATGTGAGGAGGTTTTGGATTGCCTCGAAGATGTTAGTGGCCGACCTGGACGTCGGGATCCTGGTTGGATCGTCGCCGCAACCTCCACACCTGGAAGGCGTCGCTTCGAACCGAGCCTGACATCACCAATCGCAGAAAACGGGAGGACATACAAGCTGCCGTGGTTGATTAGGTATGCATTGTTGATCTGGGGTATTTTGATTAGGCGGACCCCCGTTATCAATTTCCCACTTGAGTCCCTTTTATTATTATTGTTACTTCCTGTTTTGTTGGAATTCCCGAAGGACCAGATAAGAGGCTGCTTTAAGACGATGACTGGGCGGAACAACATCATTCGTCCTCGGCCACTTCACTTCACGCACTAGCATATCCTGTAGTTACCGAGGCGTGTTAATGAACATGACGATTTATCAGTCGTCGAACCAGTAGTAATCAGTAGGAGCGATTTTTCAAGCAATCTCGAAACCGAGACCGGCGGGCTTAGACCAGCCCATACAGTACCTAGTGTACATACATAAGTAGGTAGTCTACTGGCGGTTTTGCGCCTCCCCGCTGTCATAGATGCTAGTTGCATGCGTTATGGAGCGAGGAGCCGCAATGTAAGAGGGGGCTTGTACAGACGGGGAAGGCGAAGTGAGAAAAGGGGGGAAAGAAAAGGATTTCCGTAGCTTTTCGCGCACGAATAGTGGTACAGTAGATGCAAAAGGGCCCCCAATCTCATCTCATCTGACTGACTCGCGCGCTCCCAGATTACCTACGATTACCTTACCGGCTGACCCTAGGACCCGGGCGGCGCGAAAGGGGATGTGTGTGAGTGTGTGTGTGTGGACGAACGAACGAACGAACGGAGAGAGAGAGCAACCAAAAAAACTGCTGGCGACAAGATGCCTGTTCGGGACGGCGGGATCGACACTCGCTAGGCCCCGAATCGACAACGTCGTCGAACTTGAAACACGCCAGACATTGCTTTGCAGAGTTGCTTGCTTGCTTGGTCCCTACCTAGCGTTAGCGTCGACGCCCGCTAACGGACGAGATTGGCAGCAGATTGGGTTTTTCTCTCGATTGCTGGCCGGGATGATCGTCGCACGCTACGCTTAAGTAACTACCTACCCACCCACCGTCGCTGGATAAGTGCTCTACACTATTTCGAGTATAGTCGTCGAAGTAAATTTGTCTTGATTCTGCTTACGTGTTTCTAGCGCGACGGGTGAGAACAGACAGACAGACAGACAGACAGACAGACAGACAGACAGCTGGAGTGGACGTTGAAGGCAGCGAGCGAGTGAGTGAGTGAGTGTAGTGACCCTACCTACCAGCATTGAAACACGTGATGGGAGTCTATCGACGCTAAAACAAGCATGATGCGCAAATCTATCTGCCTACGATCGTTTTCGAAAATTTCTAATGTCATAGTATATGCTGCATTGAGAAGGTAGCGGGCTCAGTGTAGCAGAGGCGGTATTGCCTGCGTTCGGTTACATTTCCACAAACGTATGTTCGGTCCGCCTTGCTCTATCGAGCCGCAGCCTGTAGAGAGAGACACAGAGAGATTTACGGGACATCTAACTCGTGGAGTCGCTTTCTACTGCTGCTGCTGCTGCTGCTGTCAGGCCTTCCCCACCGCGGAGACGGTTGGAGCGTCATGAAATTTCCCGTCGTCAATGAATGGGCGCACTGGGTCTCCTGTCTGCGATGCCCCGTTTTCGAAACTTGGGTGTTGGTAATAGCCATCCATAGCCGTGGTCGAAATAGTAAAACCCGACGGGCGGTTCTTGTGACTGACTGACTGACTGACTGACTGACTGAAGGACCAGGGGCCGGCGGCGAACCCTATTTGACGGGTGAAGGACCGGGAGAGACGTCGACTGTCGTCAGAAGCTGCAGCCTCTCCAATTTCCATCCCACCGTATTCCAAGACAAAGGGAAGAAAAGAAGGAGGAGGGTCCCCCAATCTAGCAAGGCCGGGTTTCGACTAGAGGCCCTGTGCCGTCATAATTCCCGCCAAAACGACCGACGGAGGCAGGTAGGAGGAGCGGGTTGGCCCCATCCATAACTACTTACATACATACCTCACCTTACCGCCTCCTCGATGGCCGCTATTTTTTTTCGTGGACGAATGACGAACCGGGAGCGGCGAGGAAAAGACTGAGGGGAGAGGTGGGCGCCGTCAGATGGGCAGTAATATCAACGTAAATTAAGCATCTTCGTCGGAACGTCAACTGTTTATTAGCATTCATCTAACCAGACGCTCGGCGCGACCTGAGCAGGAGGAGGGCTTTGCAGTATTACAGCAGCGGCGGTTGCCATGCGGTTCGGTGGCACGTGTGGTTGGTCGGTGGCCCCTTTAGCGAACCCATGGCCCATCCCAATGACGACACGGCTCTGTCTCGTTCGCGGGCCGATGACGTTGGGTTGCCCCGGGGGGGGGGGGGGGGGGGTGTCGAAACCAAGCCGGCCTCGCTTTGGCCCGGCGGGTGGTATGGCTAATAATGCCAACCGGGGAAGTGGACAACTGGCATTGGGTTTGCGACGGGTCTGATTGGCCGAGATGGATTCGCGGCCAAGATCTGCTCCCATCGTACAGACGACATCTTTGTAAGATCTTCAGGGTCCTCGATGGCGCATCTCATACATCTCATACATCTCATACATCTCATACATACATAGTACATGGTGTGTATGTACAGTACTGCCAGTATGGGCAACCGAAGCGGCGGGCCTTGCTTCCTTGTTTCCTGGCGAGGTCATGTATCTCTACTGTTATTACAGTACTATCTAACACACCTGGTTTTCGCGAGCATACCCATGCAGTAAGATGGAAACGACACGCAAGTTTGCCACTGTGGTCTGAAAAACACTGGCAGTTGTCTCTCTCTCTCTCTCTCTTACCGCGGTAAACATTTATTTATAGGCTCGTTCATGTATCTGGGACGAGTCGGGCGCGGTAAATTTGTGCGCCGGTTTACGATTTATGCCATCTCTCGTCAGCTTAGAGGTGGCAGTGTATGAATCGATCATGCAAATGAAGATGTCGTACTGGACTGCCCGTCCGTAGTCAGTCAGTTACGTAGTCATGTTTTTGAATAGAGACCACTTTCGACAGTACCTCGCACCGTCTTGCTGTTGTCGTTGGTGCTAGTACAAACTGTTCCAGGTTGGGTAACACCGAGTCATCCTCCACCCCGGCATAACCGGTTTGTTAGGACACTAATTAGGATAAGTACACTAGGTATAGAGTGAATTTCATGTTGAGGCCGATTTCGCGCTTACTTACAGTATTTGACCACTGAGGTACACCTATATGGCTAGAGGAGGATCGGTATCTTCTGCGGGTACCTACTACTACGTTACGGTACTATCCCCTTGAATGCTAACTCGGCACCAACATCCTTGAATACACCGATGACCAGGATCTAGGCCAATAAAATCGCTTATTTTATAGATACATCCATTTACACCTAATTTGGCCCATGCCAGATGTTACTGCAATAACTATCGCTACAAAAAGCTGCATGACTTTATCTAGTGCAATGAAGTCACTTCTGTTAGTAGGGGTAGTGTGGAGACCCATCGGGTCTCAAAAAGGGTTGGTGCCGAGTTAGCATTCAAGGGGATATAGCAGTGTGTACTTGTAGACTTTGTCGGCCCTTTCACTTACTGTCACCGAGGTAATAGTTATCTGCTAATACTGCATTCTGTACATTCTGTATCACGCTGTATTCAGGTTGTCGGGCGCTGAAGCAAGCCGCGCGGCTGGCCCACCACGAAGCTTGGCGTTTGCAATAGAGACAACGGCCTCATTAATTGCCTATCAAGGTTAAATGCGCCTCGACAAATACTGTGCGCATTCCCACACAAAAGCTGCACTAGTGTACAATTACTGTAAATACGCGATAACACCTCAAGTCCATATACCTCCACTACTGACTGATACAGGTTGAGGGGCCAATTCTGGAAACAGGGCAGTAGCCAACCCAGACGGCTGAAGAAGAGATACTTAAAGAGAGATATAGCTGGGATTCGGGGGAGGATATGATGTCATCGAGCATATTTAGCTTGGGCATCTGATTCGCTGTTGCATGCAGCGCATGTTCGCCAATTGAGGGTCCAATATGCAGCCCACTTTCTACTAAATCCCGAGTCCGGGAGAACGTCAGCTAAAAGTAACGGTACAAGAACCCTATTCGATTCCGCGCTCCATCGAGCCGAGGGCGGAACTTTGAGTTTAGTATAGGAAGTTGCCTGATTAAGCTTAGATTTCTTTTTTTTTTTGTGTATAGACCAGTGTATTTAACCCAATACCTGCGCAATAGCAGGCAATTATACTGTACATAGTACATAGCTTTGGAATACTTAATGAACTATTTTGAGGGTTGCGGTGCGCACTGCCAGTGGCATGAAGAATAGAACCCGTGGACCCTAGCTACATATGTACAGTAAGTAAGTCAGTAGCTCGGGTTCTACGACATTCAGGGTCTCTCTTATTAACGATGCCGTCCCGGATGAAACTGAAACTATAACGATGCCTGCCTGGAAAAAGAGAAGGAAGTTGACGCCATGGGTTTTGGCGCGAATGCCATCTGAGCCCGCGATGGGAAAGTCAGCTTCTCCATTGGCGCCCCCCTTTTTGCTCAATACACCCCCTCCGCCCCAGCTACGTAACTAAGTAGTGTACAGGTACCGCTAGTTAACTATTCATGTGCGCTCTTCTGTTCATGCATGTGCGCTGCCGTTCCCATCACATCGAGCTAGCTAGATCCAGTAGTAGTGTATCTGACTACGGTACTCGACATCTTACAATATAATGTGCCAGTACTTAATTGCTGCCGGCGTGCCCGCCAAGAATGTCCACGATATGAAATAAGCTCATATGTATAATCTTACACGCCCACTATACTAGGTAAATTTGCCTGCTTTCAATATGATTAGCCTGGTCTTACCATGTACAATCATCCTCATACCATCCCCATATATACAGGGTAACAAACTCAACTGCCGCGAGATATCACCAACTAAGAACTGGGAACATGTCTCACTCATCCATCCCCCTCTCCGCCCGAGGCTAGGAGCAGACGAAAGTGCGGTAGCGGACTGTACTTATATCTCACCGCTACTCAATCACCATACATACATACATATAGTAGTAATGGTTGTGTTTTACGGGCCCCCTCTACGAATTAGACGGGCACGCATGCGACCAGTGAGACACACACCACCTCGGGCTTGCTGCGATCCTGCAACATCTCTCGAGTGGACGGGGAGATGACACCCGGCTTCCCTGCCCTGCGCCGAACGTTGCTTGTAAGATGCTTATCCACACACACACATGCTGCGCGGCCGGCGATCCTTTCTTACCGCGGTAAGCGTCGCATAGTGGTCCTCGCAGAAAGCCGTAATGCAGTACCAGTGCGGCACGTGAAGGTGTGGAACTCTAAGTATGCTACATAGGAGACTGTCTGTGTGTACAATACTCGTCGTACAGGTACTTACTTACTTCGCTGCCCGTCATCGTCCCCCTTTCCTGCCCGCAACGGTTCAGTCACGGGTAGTGAGTGGGTTGGGTTGTGTTTCGCCGCCTCTGGGATGGGATGGAAAGGGGCATCGACGAAGTTGATCAGCTAACCTCCTTGCTAGACCAGACGAGCTCGAATCAACCTTCCAGGAAGGGAGACTGACATCACCCGGCTAACTGCCCAGTCATAAGGGGTAGAGCTGGGACCCAGCGTTGGTGCCCATACTGACCGACATCTTGACCACTGTTCTCACGCCGCTGCTGTGAGATGACTGGTTCCGGGGCGGTAGAACCTGGGTTGGACCAGCAGGTAGAAACCAGTTATGAGAGAGTGTGATGTTGTCAACTGTTAGTTGGTGGTCATAGCAAGCAAAGCGGCTGATCGCCAGGGTCCGTCGCGTGGTTCTAGGGATGATTGTCTGCTTAAGGAAAGATGAGACGGGTGATAGTCACTACTGACAAGACCGTCCGGGCAGGCTCAGCACTGTCCTGCGACCGATCAATCACTGCTAAAACGGCTGACATCTGCAGTGTCCGGAGGATACCGAATCGAATATAGGGGCTTTGTAGGTACCAGAGAAATGTTCTAGAAGTCTAAACAAGCGCAATGCCAATCATCAGAGCTCAGGAAACAGAATCCGAAAACGGTAACTTTGTCAGGATGTCCCTGTATCCCTAGTACAAACGCAGGGTATTCCTTGAATACATATTGATGCGCGAGAGGCTGTAGAAAAGACTTTGTGGGATGGATCAGTCTACATGAACGTTCTGTTCTACACTACCGGGCTTCCTGTGGTGCTCACAGAGGACGAGTAGGTACAAACTACAGTACGTAGTTAGTTGATCTCGTCCACCTAGCATCAATACCACGCCGTATGCAAACTCTCCTACCAGATAGATACCTGTCTTGAAACTGAGATAGCAAATCTATGTATACATCACATTGATACATATGTATCCGCATCTCTAATGCCAGCAACAAAAGGACATCATAACCCCAAGAAGCAGCCTAAATTCCTTTCTAACGCGCGTATACAGTAGAACGCATAGTATGTACCGAAACGAGGATCGACACACCTCTAAAAACAGCGTAATCCTTCCCGCCACAGCTAGACCGACCATTCAAACAAGGAAGACAAGGAAGAGGAAAGAAACAATGGAAAAGAAACATCAGGAACCGAAATATGCCGAGCTTGATTGCAACGATAAAAGCGTTGCGATATGTACCTAAGTTAGATATTAAAAAAACACGATCCCAAGGACGCGAACTCAAGGATCAATCTACTATACAACACCATCTATAGTCGTCAGGTTAACATACCAACATCTACCTACCTAGAAAACCAGTGGTCGTATGTACTCTCAACCATATGTAGCACAGAATAATTATTACGCACGCATGAAGATAAAGAAGCCTCCATCTAGATGGTATCAATGAGCCAAGTCTCACAGGCAGTGAAGTTTTACACTTTTACTACGAGCCAGCCAAAGCTGCCCAACATAGTCAAGTGTCTTTACGTGTATTGTCTCAGTACAGTACAGCCATTTGCACTCCGCTGGCTCAACACACATACACTCATTAATTAGTAAGCTCTAACAGGCAGACACATATAAGAGTTAGCTAGTATGATTCTCCCGACGACAACTACTAGTTCATAATAAACCAACTCTAGATACCTCTAAAGAGGCCAACAGACAATTGTCCGTAAACAAACGAAGCAAATATCCATTAGAGTCACGACAACAACGCAGCGAAAGAGACTGATAACGCAAGGGGACTCTTCCTTTTTATTAACTTCAGGTCCAATCTACCTAATACTATACAGCAGAACCACATTACTCCATGGCGCCGTGTCCCATATTACCAAGACCGCAAACATAGGGCGGGAAAGCCCATGAACTCATTCTACAACACGATCGCTAACTCTGGCCTATCGATGCCATCCTCGTTGAGGTTTGGATAGTAGGGGACTAGGGCGTCGGCCTGGTACACGTAAGCGTCGTTGTACAGCCGCCAGTACGGCTGTCTGACTTTGCGGGCCGGATGGAAGAGGCCGGCCCAGACGTAGTTCATGACGAGGCCGGGGCCGACGGCCACGCGGATGGCCTCGATTGCTTCCACGATGCGGTCGATGACGTGTGGGCTTGTCTCGAAGATGTTGGGAAAGATGACGTTGAGGAGGTGTACCATGGCATCTTCGCATCCCAAGCCGACAACACCCAGCGCGATATGTTTGACGACGGAGGCGGCCGTTTGCCGATGAACCTGATCTCGGTCGATCAACGCATCCTCGAGTAAAGGTGTGACGGCGTAGACGTAATCTTTGGCCATCTCTCCTATATATTCGAAAAGGAAAGAAAGAGATTTGAGGACGCCGTTTTGCACATTTAGCTCGGGGACTCTATATTCGTTCATGAGAGCCGGAAGAACGGTGAAAGGGGCACAAGTTTCGGCAACGATACCAATAGCAACAGCCGTACACACACGTGACTGTCGCTCCTGAACACGAAGATTGTTGAGCAGGGTGGCCAGTACATCCTGAGGACCAATTGCTTTAGCGATGAAGCCGAACGTATTGTTAGCGGCTCTTCGGATGCCCTTCTTATGCGCCTTGAGCATGTCTAAAAGTTCGAAGCAGATTCGCATCCATTCCCTAGCATTAACACTCTCGGGTCCTCTATCGGCAATACGACCAACAAGATCTATGGTGTTTTCTTGCACTTTTTCGTGGCGATTGCGGAGAATCGGCGTAAGACGGGGGAGGAGATCCTTAATAGGGGGTTGCATCTGACTGATACCTACAACCGTAACGATTGCGCGGAGTGCTGAGAGAATAGAACCCAAGACCTCTGGATACTCCTCGCCCAGGTATTCGTATAGTACAACACCAAGTTTCCCCATCAGGGCGTCTTCACCGCATTGCTTCATGACCATGGCGATGCGGCTGATGAGGTCGGCGGCTTGTTGGCGGATGGTTGCTGATTTGTTGTTTAAGCGCCACAGGATAGTAGACACTATTTGCGGTATGTAGGGTTTGCATCGTGTACCCAATGCGTTCACAACGGTTCCGAAACCATTCAACATGATGACATCCTCGACACTTTGTTCCTGGAAGGAGTGGAGGATACCGTCAATTAGTCGTTCCTCGAGCCGCTCACCAATGTCAGCGGCGCCGAGACTTGCGACGACTTTCTCGACAGTCTCAACCGTCATCTTGCGATAGGCTTCACTCTCGTCTTTGAGGTTCCCCACTATGCGTTCTAATATTTCGCTGACGCCAACTTTTTGACCGATATCAACGGTTGTTTCAACAACTTGCCGATAGTTCCTCTTGTCTAGAGCCATCCTTCTGACCCAAAAGCTCTTGAAGAATTCGTCTAGAACATGCTCCTTGAGATAGCCAGCTGTTACGCCTTCAGTCCCTGCACACTGAGAAACCACCTTCAAAACCACCTTTTTCATTTCCTCGTCAGGCGAGGAGAATTCTCTGAGTAGAATATCCATGACTTGAGACGTGTAATAGTTGGCGTATTCTTCGTCCATGAGTGGAATGATGTAGCCAGCAGCTTTCAAGAACCCTGCAAGACCCTTGCCACGCTGCTTTCGCGCACCAGTCCAGAGAGGGTTGAGGATGTCATCGAAGCTTTCAATACCATATGGGTTAGAAGCTTCGGCCAGAGCAGCTATAGCTAAACTAGTGACGGTCCGCACCTTTGTTTGCTCATCATTTAGATTGGGCCCTATGCAGTCTACGAGCCCTTTAAGGTGAGGTAGAACTGCGCAACCCATGAGAATCGGAATTTGCTGTACAATTTTAACACCAGTGTGCCGAGCCTGCCATGATTTCTTGCTGCGGCATACAGCACGTAGAAAAGGAAGAAGGGCTGGGATGCCGAGGGCGGAAGCAACAACAGCAAATGCTCTCGCCGTCGTATTTCGCACATACTCGTCAACATGGTCGATATCCGGCCTCATGACGCTAATCATGGTTGCTAGGCCAGCGGCCTTACTGAGATTAGAGATGATCTCACGACCCTCTACTCGGGCGTAATAATCTTGGTCAATGAGCAGCGGTTCAATGACGACTAAAATTTTATGAACGTAGGGGCGAACTAGGTCATCCAGCTTCCAAAGAATCCGGTCGATGACCTTGACGAGGAGATGGCGCTCTTGGTCCTCCAGCGTTTTTTCCATGAGGAGGGGCAGGATCTGGTTGAACAGAGGGCCAGCACCAAATTGCCTTGCGTTGTCTGTAAGTTGTCTTAATGCCGTCTTTCGCATAGGGGGCGTTCCGTTCTTGATCTTGAGAAGAAGTCTCATGATCTTACGCTCCTTTAATTCGTCTACGCTTAGACTATTCTCGTCTGAACCATCTGCGAGCTTGCCAAAGTATGTCATATCTTCCTGTTTGAAGAACTGTAGCTCTCCGACTCCAGGGATTTCTTTGGGCATCTGGCTCCCGCTCAGCCTGTTGCTTTCGGGGTCTTGCATCATGAAGCCGCCATAATTCGCAGGCAACGGCGTAGCAGAGACCCTGTGCAACGGTGCATGGCCGGTCGGATAATTGGGTGGGGGCTGCGCAACTGTGAAGCCTTGCGCCTCACCGGGGAGCAGCATGTCGAGGTCTTCGTCGCTAAGAACGCCGCTCGGGCCGGAGATATCTGTCCCGAACGACGGCACAGCGCCAGCGCTGATCTGCGAAGTATGCATCGGGGTCACAAGACCGCTGCCTCCGATGGGTGTGGCGGACGGCGCTTGATCCCACCGTGAACGTTTCTTGGGAGCTTCTGCCCCGCCAGGAGTGGGCAACGCTGGCGCCTGATCCCACCGTGAGCGCTTACTCTTGGCCTCGGCTTCTGAGGCGGCAAGCGTGGGCTCGTCGACGGCCGTCGAGGACACGTCCCATCTCTTTTTCCGCTTACGACCTGCGGCCACAGCTTCGGTCGAGCCAGCGTCGGCATTCTCCTTATCGCCATCTTGCAGGGTTGCCCGGTGTTCTCCATCGGGCACGTGCCCTTCCTTTTGCTTGGCTTCGATAGCACGCTTGACTCGCTCTTCTTCGCGTTCGAGTTCTCGAAGCTCCATCACATCGCGGTAGGTGCGGCCATCCTCGGCTACACCGGCCTGGCGATTCGAGGCAAAGGCATCGGCGCGGGTGGGAGTGAGGACACGATCAAAACGGCGCTTTTGGTAATCGGTTTCGCGGTCGACGATTCGCGTGCTGTGCTCGCCGCGCCCGGCAAAGGGATCGTCCTCCTCTACCCCGTTGCCGTGGGCAAACTCGTCGATCTGGGCACGGGTGGCCGTGTACTGGCCAACTAGGCGGCGGGAGCTGTCGGCATCTTCCATCTCCTCGTCTTCGCCATCACCCGTGGGGATGGACGTGAGGTAGCCGGCGTACTTGTCGCCTCCATTGCCATCGTACAGGTCGGTGTCGAATGACTCGGTCAGCTTCGCCTTGGTTGGGGCGTCGGTCCGCTGGCCGGAGGGTCGCGTTCCCTTCTTCGCGGCGTTGCGCTCGGCCTGGTGCTTTCGAACGGTATCAAAGTCAGCGTCCGACATGACGGGCTACTGTTCTGGTCTCAAGGGTGACCATGTCTCGGCGGCGGGGGATGAGAAGGCAGTCGAGCACGCGATGAAAGCTATTTGCGATGTGTCAAGATTGAAGGTGGATGGGTTCGGCGGCATGAAGCGAGCAAAGTGAGCGCAGCGACTGGGATAAGTTAAGTTCGAAAATGCCTGCGGGCCAGCCAATCATAGCGTGCCCTGGTGCAGCCTGCTTCTGCTGTGGCGAATGTGTGTGTGGCTGGGGCGTTTGCCTGCCGCCGATCGTTCCAGCAGCTCATCCTTTAGCCACGCATTCTTACTAGCTTACAATCTGGGGACAAGACACAACAAAAAATCCGAAAGCACGTAGAGTGGCTAGGTGAAAGACAAGCAACTTTAGTCTTGGTCAGAGCAGTATTTTATTCGTAGTTCAACTACCTAATTTCACACAAACCAGCAAAGAGCTGAGAAAACCACCTTCTCTCGAGATACGCCATTACCTACTGCGTCCGCCATCTGGTCCGCCAAATCAAATCCATCCTGGAACTGCTGATCCAGTCGTGGGCATCGCAAACTATCACCTCCTCAAATACTCATCGTCGAGATCGAGTCCTGCTACGCCGGGGACGAGACGCGCCAGTTCGGTAAAATGTACAGGTGACGGCGGTGAGGGTAGGTTTGATACAATGTGAAGTCGAAAATAAACATATAAACATTAAGCAGGCTGATTGCTGTCGTGATTCGTCGTTAGGGCTTGGTTGCTGTCGTCCTCTCCTCCTACCTGGGCGTAGTAACAGCCCCTTCAACTCGACAGTTTGTGGGTATCTATTTTTCTTTCCGAGTCTAACATCCTCTTCCACTCTTCGGTTGTGAAGATATAATCTGGCATATACTGGTGATGGCATTTTGCAACTCATCAGGCCGTCATATCCAAGCAGATCCAGTCGAATCATCGTTTGGCGTATTCAGGCATGAGATAGACCGTCTCACACATGTGGTGCTCCGGGTCTTCCTCGACCTAAAGAATCCAGGAGTTCGTGTGGAGGTATACGTTGCATACCACTACCACGATCGATCATTGACGTAGGGGCTGGCATGTAGCCGTCGCGCTTCTTGCGGTACCGGTCGAGAGCAAGACCAGCAACAACAAGGAGCAGCACCAAGCCAAGAGAGATGGCTAGGCCTATAAGCACGATGAAAACAAGAGCCAGACCATGTTCTAAGAATATAGTTAGCCAACAGAAATGTACACCGCCGGGGGTCGATACTTACTGGTTGAACCCTGGAAGAAATTTTCCTTCTCGACAAAAATCTTGGACAGGGAGCCAGCACCCACGGTCGTATTCATGCTTGAAGTGAGAATATAGGGTTGGAGAGTGGTGCCATTGTAGATCGCCCCGGACGCTGTACCGAAGCCAGGGATTCCGATTGACCCAGTGAGTAGCAGAGCCTGGTTTTGGTCTACTAAATCTGATTTGTCATGGCCCTTGGTTAGGGAAAACATCTGGAGGCTTGTGATAACGGTTTCAGGCTCCAGCGTGATGCTAGCAGATGCCCAGCCTTCGTCATATTTCATCAGGTACATGGTCCCATCGGGTCGGGTTCCAGCTGCCCAGATTTTATCTCGTTTCTCGTTCGCTGCCGTTAGAGCATCAACTGGGCCAGGAAGATCCGACGCACCATCGAATACAGACCAGCTATTGCCAGAGACATCGTAAGATGCCAAGAAGGCATCTGCATCGCCAACCTTCAGCTGCCCACCTACGAAGAGTGTGGAGCTACTTGACCAAAAAAGAGTATTGACAGTTCCGCTCAGCTCAAAACCCGGGCGAGACCACTGGTTCTTGCTAGTGTCAAGCATGCAGACGGCTGGACAAGGGAGAGACCCAGCTGTATCGAAAGAACCACCAACATAGAGGTCAGAAGAGCTGGGCCGAATACCGATGGATGATACTACGACATTACTCCCAGCTAAGACTGGAGGTTGAGTACCAAGAGAGCCGCTCGCAACATCGTAAGAAATAAGGCCGGTCACAGGAGAGTCCTGGATAGTGCCATTCACGCGGCCTCCTGCGAAGACTGTGTCACCCTGGACTGCCAAAGCTAAGAAAACAGATTCCGAGGGCAGCTCAGTCCCAAGACCTGTAACGGAATCGGAATCTTTCCTGTCGATGAATGCAAGGTTGTATATCGTTGATCCATTGGTTGCTTTGGTAATGAAATGGCCAGCAAGTACTGTCACATTCCTATTACTATTTGTGTCAAACAGGCCTGTTGCTACACCGGAAACTGTGTCTGTATTGTTGACAGGTGACGCACGTTTCGCGACTTTGCTGACTGGACTGTTGGAAGACAAGGTGGGAGGTGTAATCTTGATGGGGAAGTTGCCCAGCACACCGTTGTTTGATGCTACGCCGTAGGCTCTGAGGGATTGTGAAGAGATGGAACCCGCGTACAGCTCAGCATTATCAGGTGCAGTGAGCAGAGAGGTGGCTAATTGTCCATCCAAGAGTGGGACTGGCATATCCAAATTCTGAAGCCAGTTGCTCCGGGATTTCACCCAGACTGCGAAACCAGTAGTATTCACAGCAGCGTTGTCTCCAAAAGGGAGTATTCGCAAGAAATCGCCCGTCAAGACAATCGTTTCCTCTGTAGTGTTACCAGTCAGGTTCAACGTCATTGGAACAACGTTAATCACAGTGCCATCAACCCCAGCACCGAGAGCCGTCCATTTATTCTGCTGTTCATCATACACAGCCACATGGGACAGCCCGGTGGCCCCGCCTTTCTGAGTATTGTCGAAGGTACCACCAACAAAAAGTTGTCCGTCGGTCTCGTACATGGTCATAATTTCGCCATTCAAGCCCCCGTCGAGAGGTGTGGTCTGACCGCTCCTGTCAACGGCAGCAATATTATTAATAGTCGGTGACGTGAAGTTGCCGCCAATATAAGTACGACTATTAGTAGAGACAAGGGACAGAACTGCAGATTGGGAATCGAATGTCGAGCCAAGCTTGTTAATCGCAGAACTGTCAAAGTCGGACGTGTCTACCGTAGCCTTAGTCGGATCATACTCAAACAGTCCATTGAGGCCACCTGTGCTGTTCATCTGCTCGACACTAATTCTCTGGGCCACCATAACCATGTTGTCGGATGAAACTGATTGCCCTGCAACCGGGGATAGTGTAATGCTTGGGCGGAAAGAACTAGAAGAAACATCAACATTGCCAAAATAGATTTGGTCATATTTGTCGAATTCATTCGACTGGTAAATAGACCGGCCCTGGTTCAGGTGTTGTTTCCCACTAGTAGTATTCAAGGTACCGAATACGTTGACTTGACCACGTCTCGCACAGGTCCCGTCTTGTTGACAGCCCGGGGTGTAGATCTTGATGACATAATCGCCAGATTCTCTAATATCCGGGTAGAAAACGACAGAGGCAGCATCAGAAGTAATTGGCTTTGACAATACCGCCGATAAATACTCAGAATTGCTTTGCCCCGCAGGGGTAACAACCCAAGGCCCGGTAGATGTTGATTTGGAGGGGGTGCTGGAATTAGAACAAGGCGGCTCGTTGAAATTGTTGATGGCGAAGGTGGATATGTCGTCCTGATAAAGTTCAATGCTGTCAAGACCGCCACCCTGGCCATACCATCCTGAGATGTCAATTCTGAACGCATTCATGCCAATATTGTTCACAAAGTGGAAGTCCTGGTATTCAATACTGGTGTCGTTGCTGAGTGGGCATGAACTGGTACAGCTCATGTTCTTTCCGGATTGAGGGTCAATATAGGTAAAATTCATGATTCCATTGTTTGGCTGCGCAGTGAACATCCAGTCACGGGTTCCTCGGCCATCTTGGTGTGTATTCCTGAGCCGAAGTTTAGTCGGTTGGAACTCAAAGCCAAACGAAGCTGCCCAGTTGCCCGGGAGGCCATCTTCTAGAAGCCAGGTTTTGTCTGGGCCATCAGTTCCTGCCGAGTTGCAAATGACATTCTTAGGGTCACTGAAACCTGTTGTCGAAGCTCCTTGGTATGTAGAAAGCCTTGCAGAATTAAGGTTGACAGTCTGGGCATCTGGTATACTTGGGGCGCTGGCATTCCCCAAGCCAGTAAAGCTGCCTCCAAAGATGATGTGCCCGTCAGAAGCTTTTGCAATGGAGGAGACAGGTCCATTAAAGCCCGCAAATGGCAAACTTGCGAATCTAGAGGAAGCGAGCCACGTTATAGCGTTGAATGAATCCTCTGCTCGGAAACTACCACCAACGTAAACCATACCAGCATCATCGTCGCAGAGTAAGCTGTTGACCTGGCCCGAGAGACCGGGTAGTGGGGTGACCTCAGAATTTGCTGGGTCATATGCAGCTACACCAACGGATTGCTTGCCACCAACACTCGTGAAATTGCCGCCTAGAATGACTTTCCCTTGGAACACGCACATGTCCTTAATGGATGCATCAGCACTGAGAAGATTGACAAAGACCCCATTAGGCAGACGGGTCATAAGCTGTTGCGATCCGTTAGAACTGAACGGCTGCTCGGTCTGGCCCTTAAACTCATAGAATGAAATGCCGTTAAAGTCGCCCGCAATCCCCACCTGCCCAAGTTCGCTGATATCGAAATTCGGACTTGGGATAGAGTCAAATGTGAGAGCTCGAGATAGTGTCGCAAACGAGGTCATTGCGAGGCGCCATGGTGAAATGGGCCGGGCGGAGCTGCGCGCAGCAGGCCGCCGGGGCGGGCTTGTTCTCATGGCTATGGCGACCGATGACCGACGCACCTGCAATTACAACAGAGATGGTCGCCTCGGTCTGCAGAAAGTCGGCGGTGACACCTAATATCACACCTGGTCCATAGCCTCGGGCGATTAAATGGGTGCGTTCGTTTGGCAGGCGACACTGTGTTGTTGTTTATGATTGAGTGTGGCTAATCGGCTTTCGCGATGGATGCAAACACGCGATATTGAATGAAGCACAATCTGGGCAATCGATATTCTGTAAGTTTGTGGTCGCAACAATTGATAGAAGAGAGATCGAGTTCGGTCGGGAATTGTCTATGTAGAGAGAAGGGCTATTAGGATTTGAAGATAATTAATTCACCCGGTGCAATGTCGACGGTAACAATTCTGAAATATGCAGCATGACCGACGGGCTGCCGTCAGTCATGAAATTGCTCAGATAGAGGCGGGAGAGAACTAAGAAACAGTAAGGGATTGGGGTGGGTGGTCCGTGTGCTAGAAACACGAGGTGCGTAATTGCACCAGCCCTCTGCTCGGGATGGCCTAGGCAAGATGATGATGTGCTAGCCAGGCACAATGCAGGACGCTAGGGATGGTGCATTTAGCGGCTTTTCTCCCTCAGTGGACACCCGACATGTACGCCTGTAGAGTGCCTAAGTAGGTAGGCCCGGATTGCGACTTCAAGTGGCCGATGGTGACTGGCAACCTTCCATTCTTTGATGCAACTCCTGAAATTCGGCCAACGATATCGCCTTCTCGATATCCCATGCAGTGCATCCTACCAAAACGGTCCTTGGGTTGATGGAGATAAGACATGATTGAGAACGCTACTGGGATAGCGTCATGCATAAAGGAAATCATACCCAACCTCAGAACAGGTAGGGATAGGAATAGAAGTGGCAACAAAATAGGAGAATTGTTTCTTTACTACTCACTGGTAGATGAATATTAGTATCACTGGTTGAGGAATTGTGTGGTGTTGCTGTCGAATGTTCCTTAGAGCTTGATTGTAGTAGGTAAATCCGAATCTAACGAGTGAATTGCCAAGCGATGTTGTACGTGCGTGCGACGTGAAATGTGTAATGAATGAGAGTAATAAGGAGCGTTTAACGATTGACGCGTAGGTAATGAACTGTGTATCCGGTATTGGGAATAATGAGAGGACTTCGCAAGCTGCGAACGACGTTGACAACGTTGATGATCAATCCTAGTCTTTTGGTCCTGAGCGCTGTTCTGATCGTTCGAGATCTTGTCAGAGATGTGCCCTGCCGAGTTCCGCGCGCCTCAGATCAGGGGACATGCAAAGGGGTCGTCGAATGGTTGGACCGACCTTCGGGAACAAAGAAAACGAGAGAACAGCCGCCCGGCTACTCAACTAAAAGGATTTGAATATTACGCTCGTGGCGAAATGAAAAGATATCACGAGATGATATCAAAAGAGCGACAATATCAAACTCGCCTTCCCCCTTCTCTTCAGCAACAAGAAAGGAGATTGGAAGCAAACAAGAATCTGAAAGGCACGCAGGTAACGAGGGAGCTATTTTGGCACAGGTCCTGATACGGGCTGGGATTGGTGCACAGCCCTCCTTAATGTGGCCCATGCGAGAGAAACCAGGGGTAAGAATGGTTTGACCAGGGGTCTGAGAAGACGTGCTACCCACATCACCACCGATCGCTCGTGTTGTGTCACTCCAACGCTTGGCACCGGTATTTAATATGTCATACAGCAGCAGTCTATGTACTTACGCATGCCTGATTTTATCTACAGTTGCAGGCAGCATCACTTGTAGCAATCATAAACAACAAATAGCATAGAGAGAGGCGTTGTGAAAGGAAGAAAACATAGCATGAGGGGGCAGTGCGGTACAGTGCGGTGTGTACGCGTCAGTGTGAGAGAGGAAACAGATTAGTGCTACTATCTGTTTGTTTCACCCGCCGCATAGCACTTTATTAGTATGTGGCACAGTGAAAGGCTTCATTTAGTTGATACTGATACACGCTCTCGCTCTACTTCAAAGTGCATCTAAAATAAGTCACATCTGTTTGTTATTCCGGCTATTTTAACAACCGATATATACAACGAGCCGAACTTTGTGGTGACGCTAACAAACGAAGCTGAGCTTTTCATATCAAGCTACGAATTAGGATCATCACGGAAGGCTATACTAAACACTTAGCAACAGAACACAGTGGCTTATGAACACACATAAGTCCAATGTTCTCAAGGGCCTCATTTAAAAGGAACACGTTCTCGGCCTAATCATAGCCTCTGCATACTTTAATAGTTGTACATGATTCACACTCCGTGCGCGAGGTACTTACATAGATAGGCACGTTCAAGATCAAGTTGAACAATATGCCCAACAAATTGGTTCGTGTTGCGTATATGGCATGCTTTTCCAAGGTATATAGGTAGCCACTGAGGAGTCGAATATATACAATGTCATTAGAGTCTAGAAGTATTTCTCTTAAAGTGTGATTAGAGACATGATTCGGGATAGAAGTAGATATTTAAGTATTCTCCAGGTTCTAGACTTTGCTAACCTTACCAGTGAAGGCTCTCTAGACAAGCTTTATAGGTACCTAGGCTTAGCTAATGCGGTAGAACACAATGACCATAGCAACCCACAATGCAACGAGTTAACGTGCAGCTTCCCATTCAGGTGGCCGCTTTACGTTTCTTACAACACAAAAGCAGTATTATTGTACGTGGCCAAATATTACTGAGACAAGCACGTCGCACTGCAACTAACTTCATTCAGTAAGCAGGTCCTGATGGCGTATGATTCTCATCTCTGATTTAGAGCGCTCAACGGTACGTCACCTGATAGTGCTGTACGCAGAATGCATTGTCCAACCGGGAAGGCTACCTATAACACGTAGTTGTAACTTGGCTACCATTGGTATATTGGCGTTACGTAGTAGTATAATTTCACGAACTTACAAGCGGTGTTATCATCCTGTCACTTGGTTTATGCCATCGTCAACCAAAAGAGTTTTAGCCAAGTTAATAAGCTCCATACAGCAATCTGGCCGCAGGAAATATTGGTTATTGTACTGCCGAGGGAATCGTCATGATTTGGGTTTATTTTGTGGCTCCTCTAGAGCATTCATCCTAGTCTTGTATTCCCGGGGGCTCTCGAAATGCTCTGGTTTTCCACCCCATATACCACGTTTTTGGGCCTTAGCTTTAGCTTCCGCCTCTTTGTACTTCTCTTCCAAGCCGCCAAACTCGGCCCCGGTTTTCGCTTCATACGTTGTAGCCAAGCCGCTCTTGAGCATCTCCAGGCCGACATCTCGGCGAAATAGAAATCGCCTTACATACACCGTAGCCACGATGCGGTCGTATTGGTCTCGTCTGTAGATTTTGGCACGCACTTTCTTGCCAAGGATATAGTTGGATAGCCAGGACAAGGCATCTGTTGCGAAAGGCTGAGCGGGTCGGCCGAAATGGGCGCCTTCGGGGGCATCAATGCCTGCGAGGCGTATGGGTATCTTCAGAGATCGATGTGTCAGCGATAGCCCGAAATTCAGAACAAGGACTGTTGCTAAGGGCACCTTGTACGGAAAGAATATGGTTCATACCGTTCGATTCTTGAGCTCAGCTCTTTTCTTAGGGACCCTTCGTAGCCAGCCCCAACCAGTTAGGCGGCCGCCGGGGGTGTGGAAAAGGTGGAAGTTGTCTCCATCGCCTACGCTCGTGACCCGGCCAAACAAGCTCCTCCTTCGATAGAAACTCGACTGGACGTGGACGGCTCCCGGTATACGGCGCAGGTATGAACGGTATATCTGTAGCGATGCCACAACGGTTGTCGTTACTAGCACTGTTGGGATCCAGTTTCGGGGGTCTTTGTAGTGGTCCCAATCAGTGCCGTTCAGGCTGTCGGTCCACGAGACGGGCCGCCTTGAGGCATCGTCCTTACTCGAGCCGGACCTCGAGCTCGAACTAGAAGGCCACCATGGCATCGTCACGGTACAGTGACTGGATTGGCCAGTCGCTGGGCCTTGATCCTGTTGCACGATGTGCTCGAGACAGGTGGGCTGGACGTTGCTGTGGAATTGAACTTTGTTGACAATCAAGCTCTCTGATAGGGCCAGATAAGGATGTGGATTGATTGATTGACCGGGGCTTGCTTGTAGTGGGGTCGGGGCCAGAGGCTTAGGGGCTTTTTCTCACACCGCATGCAAGACCGACGTCATGTTCAGTATGGTCTTTCAATCTCCTAAAAGTCACTAGGTATATGCGCATTAATAGTACCCGATTGAGATTTCTTGGCACTTCAAGGCAAAAAGTAATTATTTCTACTGTAAGGATCAGAATGTGGGCTACCTTGGTTTTTTATTAGCTGATACCGAAGTTGCTACCCCTTGTCTCAAGGATCTACTCGATCTACACTGTTTGCTGCTACCAGCACTTGCATTGTCCCCTCCTCAAGACATTCTTGGGCTAATTCTGTCTACACAGAATAACCACGCATCTGATGCTGGCATAATATACTGCCAACCCTGAGCTAATTGACTATCAGAATTCCAGGTAACGTCTTCCCTAACGGGAATAAGCTCGGGCTACGCGTCCATTGTACCGGTAGTTCATGTCACGTCCTGGTCTATACATATTTTTTTTCGCTCTACCCGCAGAGTGTATATAACCCCTCAATCATAGCTCAGTTCCTACAGGGAAAGTCATCAATGCGGCTTTATATAAGATGGCAGACACGACAAGTAGAATTGTCCGGGTTGAGGACCCCGAACGGCGACCACTTCTCAACCACGCTCTATACAGCCATATCACAGAAGAGGGGCCCTTTTCCGGCTGCACCCCCGACGTCCACAGTCATTTACCCGTGTATACAACAATTCACAGGATACGAAGAGATGTTGTCAGCATAGTCGAGGATTATTTGACTTTTGAGCAGTTGGGAGATCTTCGGCTGAACGTATCTGTTGTTCGACCACTGGTCGATAAGCTCTATGAGCTGGATGATATATCTATCGGTACGGCTCTTTTTGTCCCTGACGATCCCCGTTCCGCCGGATACTGATTTTGTAATTAGTGTATTGCTTGCTCGTAAATCGATCACAGTTCCTCCACGAACAAGAGCATATGAGCAACCGACAGAATGTCTATTACACGCGAGCCATGCTCTGTGAAGTCGTTGCGACCCGTATTTTAAGGCGTTTTGGCGATGACAACCCGGGTTCGGAGGGACTATTGCTTCTAGCCAATATACTCGTCGCCAGTTTCGAGCCCTTTCAGAACGCCCCCGAAGAAGTTCGCCGTGAAGCCTCATTAGACTCCACGTTTAGCTATCATAGGACTTTACCTGCCCTTGAGATAGCCATTCTTACGGGAAGCAGGCATTTCCTGAGCTCTACATACTGCAAGACGGTGTAAGTCATCACACCCTCACCTTAAAGATTGGCTTAGGCTGAGTGTAAAAGGGTCGACGCTATCTATATTGGTCAGATTGTATATACTCCATCTACGTTCCTGAATCTAATTCCAGATCGCTATAAGCGGAAGCCCATCTCGCTCTATCAGCCGCACAAGGAACCGTTACTGAATCAGTACCGGTTGATTGTGCCACGGACCAGAAATACTCTCGAAATAATCCAGTTCATCGTCTTATTGGTCTTATACCTGCTTTCTATGGTGGAACGAAACCCAAAACATTTCAGCATTTTCGAGTTCGCATTCGTAGTTTATGCTTTTGGCTGGGCTCTTGACCAGTTCGCCACAATTCTCGAGCATGGGTGGTAAGTGACTCATAAACAGAAGCTCGCACTCAGTCACTAAGTTGATCTCAAGGTCGGTTTATACACAGAACCTCTGGTCTTTCTTAGACGTCATGTTTATTCTTGTCTATTGGGTGTATCTCATTATGCGTATTCATGGTTGGAGGACGGGGTCCCTCGGCCCTGCGCAACAAGCCCTTGATGTCCTCGCTATGGGCGCGCCGGTTCTCATCCCACGGTTGGCTTTTAACCTTTTATCCGGGAACGTCGTGTTTCTCTCCCTGCGGGCTATGATGGCGGACTTTGCTCTACTAACATTTCTAGCTGCTTGGTACGTTGGCTTTGTCTTTGCAGAGACCTCGCTTCCGAATATCTTCGTTGTTACTAGGTACCGTACTAATCTGGGTTGTGACTTAGGTGTTTCTTCGGGTTCTTATTGTCTATGGTATGGCTTGCAGAAGGTCGCCATAATCCCATGTAAGTTATTCGTTTTATTATATCAGGATATCAGCTAATCATCGATAGCACTATTGGAAAATGGATGTTGTGGATCTGGTTCGGTTTGGACGGCAGTGGAGTATCTAGATCAGTACGTTTTGATAGTCACGCGATGAACTGGGCAATGCAGCCTTGCTAACATGTAGTGCTCGTAAGGTTGAATTTCACTGGCTCCTTGGTCCAATATTGATGATCACCTTTGCATTCCTCGGCAATACACTTTTTCTGACAATTCTCGTATCCATGCTTACCAACACCTTCGCCAACGTCGTCGCAAACGCTACCGCCGAGGTTCATTTCCGCAAGGCTGTATTGACGCTCGAAGGTGTCAAAAGCGACGCTATTTTTGCATATCAGCCACCATTTAACATTCTCGCCTTGTTTATACTGGTCCCCATGAAATTCCTCGTAAGTCCACGTTGGTTCCATAAGATTCACGTGGCAACCGTTCGGACCATCAATCTGCCAGTGCTACTCTTCATTGCCATCCTCGAGCGACGCCTACTTTGGTCTGAATACGCAGGGGAAGCAAAACTACAACAAAAAAGGAGACACCGCGGCAAAGGAAGGTTTTGGGAGAAATGGCGGATCACGAGTCACGGCGATATCCACACAGTATTCGATATTCCTCTGCCCGATTCAGTAGAGGAAGATATTGCAGTAGATGATGAGTTGACTCGTCACATGATCCGAAGGCAATTTCTGCGTCATCACGGCTCTACACAGGAGCAACCTCGAGATTCGCAGGTCAGTGGTGATACGGATAAAGATAAAAAGGAGCCACCTACCAAGCCACCCAGCCGACGGGACTCAATAGCCCCATAGTAAGTCATTTTCTGTATCCCCTTCTGATGTCTGGTTACTTTCAGAGCGTACATGCTCCTTTTGGGCTCGAATCATCTTTTGGAAGCTCTTGGCGTTTTCAAAACGCTTGCATATCACGCTCGAATAGCGATAGCTAACTTGTAATGTTGCAGTGGCCTGCCGCCCGAGCAAGTCCGTAGCATGTTAGGCGAGACTGGCCAACCTGAGGACTTGGCCATGCGGTTGGCTAACCTTGAGCGTACCTCATCAAAGATTGAAGAGATGCTGGAGAGTATGCGTGACGAGATCGTGCCAACAGCAGACAGGGTAGATGCAATAGGAAAATAAGGCAATATTCCCAAAGAACACGAGCACGGTCCGCATTACGATCTCCATAGTATATTGATTACATTGAACGAGTAGGAAAATAGACAATTAGACAAATAAACCAAAAGGAATATGGGGCCTGGCAAGAGTGCACAAAACCTTGTCATACAACAAAGCAAACATTTCCGTGCCACGCGGTATATCATAGCGCGTTCCTGTTGTTGCATTTCTGTGGGTAGGTAGTGTGCCATCAATGCATTTAATCAACCACCAGAACAGCATGCAAAGTTGCGCATACTTCAATACCTTGAGCAACAGGTTTCAGTGATTCAGGGCCTGTAGGATTCACGTTTAGATCGGACCAGATAAGTACGCACCATGCTCATAAGGGTACCTCCTTCTCTCAATCAATTACATCGGCCGCCTACTAAATACAATTCCTAGGCGTATATTGATCTGCAGTGTCCGAACACCATTTTTACCTTAAGCTTACTTCAGATTTACAACTGAAGTAACCAACCACCACAGTACCTAGAAGTTCGGGGTGTACCTACCTGCTCTCTCCTACCAAAAACATTCGGAACCGAAAATAACGAATCCAGCCGAGACAGTGTTCCTCAGGGCTGCGCCTGGTCGACGACAGCTGAGTAAGGCGAATCACCGACCAAATCTAAATGGTAGCTGATGGTCCAGCACCACACCAGGCTTCACGGGATGACCCATGAGATTTAGTGGCCCAAGGATACGTGTTGCCCTTTCCTTCATCGCGCTCAACAGTCTTTATACATACCTCTATACGCTGCTACAGGCCTCTACAACCCTCTACAACCCCTACGACCACCATATATATAAACCGAAGCCTTGGCTTCTAGACCGGGCCACCAAAAGGAATTAAAAAAAGAGAAGTAAAATGTGCCTCACAACCCATTACATCAGCCGCAACTGCGGCCACCACTGGCTAGCGATCCGACAGCCGTGCTGGCCAGGGTACGGGTTCACCTACTGCGGCGTGTTCGGGGACGGCGTGGCCCGGGAGCCGTCGCCCGAGTTCGAGATCATGGGCCTGTGTCCCGCGTGCGCGACGCCCGGCTACTACGACCGTAACCTGGTGCGCATGGTCACGAACGTCCGTGAGCGCTGTCGCTGGGGAATCGGGCCTTCGAGGGGCGACCCGGGGGTTGAGTGTATTGTCATGTGAGGGTGAAGATGGGAGGCGAGACAAGATAGGGAATAGTGAGGGGGAAGACAACTGAGGCAGACCGTCTGAGGAGAGTACCATGATTCACGAGCATTTTTGTATCTGTGTGAAGCCAAGAGTGGATGATGGGTAGCCCGTGTAATACATAGAATCGTCTACCTGGCTGGGAGACCAGGCAGAAGCGTGGCTAAATATTTGAGATCACGGCGAGTAGGAAGATTCATGGACAATTTGAGACTCTTGTCCCTGGTGAGGGTTATCCATCCATGAATACTAGAGAAGTAGGGGTAGACAAACTATATATCCATTCAAGCCAATGTGGATTGCCAGTGCTTACCTACGTATCAATTCTAAGTATTTTCTTGATCCTCACCCTCACGGACATCACAAATGTCTATTTCGATGGCTAAGAGAACCTCGACGCTTAAGTGCAAGATGACTGACTCTGCTAGGGCTCCTTTTCACTCACTCACATATTTCTGGAGCATCACGTGCCCACTTTTATATAAAAACTCCGTCCCACGAACGAAGCAAAGCTTACCATCATCATCAACATATCAAAAAAGTCGTGTCACATTTCGATTATACACATACTCACACGAGATGCTCCCAACACCAGACACCTCGCACGTAGCCTACGAGCGAGTCTACGAACCAGCCGAGGATTCCTTCCTGTTGCTAGACATACTCTCATCAGCATCCGAGACGGCATTCCTACAAGGCCGTTTCTCATCCACTACTACTCCTACTACAACCACTACCACATCATTATCGTCACCACCGTCCCCGGGACCCCTAGTGATAGAGATCGGGCCAGGCTCAGGCGTAGTAATCGCCTTCCTGACGGCGCACGCATCGACCATCTTCGGGACGCGCGACGTCCTCACGGGGGCCGTGGACATGAACGCGCACGCGTGCGCCGCGACGGCGGAGACGGTGCGCAGGGCCGTCTCGTGCCACGCGGACACGGCCGGCGCCGCGTTCCTGGGGGCCGTGCAGGGGGACCTCGCGGCGCCGCTGCGGGACCGCAGCGTGGACGTGCTGGTCTTCAACCCGCCCTACGTGCCGACGGCCGAGCTTCCTTCTCGCGGCGGCGGCGGAGACGAGTCCGGGGGTGGTGGTGATGGTTATAAGGGGGAAAGGGAAAGGGAAAGGGAAAGAGACTCGTTTGAGGAGGACTCGTATCTGCTGGCGCTCTCGTACGCGGGCGGGCGAGACGGCATGGAGACTACGGACCGCCTCCTCGACGGCCTGCCGCGCGTCTTGTCCGATAGAGGCTGTGCGTACGTGTTGCTGTGCGCGCAGAATAAGCCCGAGGAAGTCAAGGACCGCGTGCGGAGCGGTGGATGGAGGGTCGAGACGGTAGGGTCGAGTGGGAAGCAGGCTGGCTGGGAGAAATTGCAGATAATACGAATATGGAGGGAGTTATAGTCACCAATAAAATAAAATACGAGAAAAAAGAACGTGCATTGAACATAGTTGAGACTCCTTTTGGGAGACTCAAGGGGTTCCTCATTTCGCTTTCTGCTGATACTTGTATTGACATGCTGATCTGGATGTGGTCCGCCTCACACATACACGTAACAATAAAAGTGAGGCTGAGGAAGCACTGCCAGCTTGCTAACTTTAGTTTTGATTTATTTCTTGCTTTGTTGCAGTTTCCTAACCTCTAACGCCGCTTTAAAATTGATTCGTCCCTCCGTTTCTTCTCCCACATATCGTGATGATAGTAGCATTAAGCAAACATCGGCCAGCAACCTCTGTCCCGAAGAGGATTCGTGCGAGATAATCTCCCAATAACTAGCAGCAGGCGATATGGTAATGGGCGAGTGACCCTTTACCACAAAGTGCTTCCTTCCCGCTGTTTGTTCGTTTGTCTCGTCGCGCCAGTACTTGTCTCCATAGCCAACAGAACGATGATAGAAATAGGTGATTAATTTCTGCTTTACCGGCCCCGGCCACGTCCTCTGCCACGTCCCCGTCCGCGCCCGCGTCCGGGACCGCCTCTGGCACCGCGGTCGGCGGCCTCCTTGCGCGCCTTGTTCTTGGGCTTGACAGAGTCGTCGATCAAGAGCGTGTCGAGCGGGAGCGAGTCGGGCAGGATGAAGTAGCGGATCGTCGAGCCGCGGATGTTCATTGTGTCGAGGGCGATGGGGTCCTGGCCGCGCGCCGTCATCTTCACCGTGCGCAGCGCCGTGTTCATCTGCGGCGAGACCGATGTGATGGTGCCGTGCACGATCGTGCCTACCAACCGCACGTGTCAGTGGAATGCATGGCCGGGGTGCGAGCACGGGTACGGTTAGGAAGAGAGGTGTTGTTACCATTCTTTAACTCAATTGTCACCGTCTCGTTGGCGCATTTCATCAAGAATCTGGAGAGGCATCAACATCAGCATCGGCGCCGTGGGCGGAGGAGCTTGGCAGCATTGGTTTCAGCACTTCGGTGCATAGAGACGGCTGGGGCAGAGCTTACCTGACGAGCTTCATTTTGGCGGGCTGTCGACGATCTCGCTGTCGGGGCGAGTGTCAATGCGGGCAGGGTGGTCGGTCGGTCGGTCAGTCGGTCAGTCGGTCGTGCGCGGGGTGCTGGTGTTGGTGTCGATGTTCTGCTGCTCGAGTTGTATGCCAGGGTATATGTATCTGTACGGTGAGGCTCGGAGCTCTATGTCACTTTTTGAGAAATTTGGAGTCTGGGCAGTGCCACACGCCGCCGCAGCTCCAGTCTACAGTAGGTACCTGGCGTGGCTACAGCGCACGCGGCTAGGTACGCCCAGACAGCCAACGAATACCTAGGTACCTGCGTAGTCACGTGATACAGTTGTTAGTCCAGCCCGTGAGTAACTCATCGCGCCAGCATGCTGTAATTCTTAATTATGATACAGAGTGTGAATCTCAATAGAATTCCGGGAATCACGAGAATACACAGAGTACATATTAATCATATGGGGTTCGGGACGGCATGGTGTCAGAAATATTCCATATAGCTAAGGTACCGCTCGGGGGTGGTCCTGCAGACCCTATTTCGTAACCGAAACAAAACCGCTGTTGAATGATGCCCAACCAGCAACTTGACGGCCGGTCAATATACACATAGTCGTACTGTTGATCATATACATGTCTTTTTTTCTTTTGATTTCCCCTTCTCTTATATTGCTCATTTATCCTTCTCATTCTCCGATACTTTCTCCCATTCGTCCTCGGTACTGGCAGCAGACTTGGCCTCCAAAGAGCTCTCTTGGGCGCGGAGCTTCAGGTCTCCTACCTGCTCCACTGGCTCAACCTCAGTGCTTCCTGTTTTCGTGTTGCTTTTAGGGATGATGGTTTCCACTTCAGTCTCGCTACCGTCGGTTCCCCGGGCAGGTCTTTGTTCGGACCGCGCCCGGTCGGCCTCTTCCCTTGCCTTCGCCGCATTTAACTCGGTCGCAAACCAGTTGATAGCCCACCATAGACCCCCTGACAAGAGAGATAAGACAACCAAGTGCACGCTGTATGTGGCGATGAGAAGTATGAAGAGGACCAGCTGTAGAGCAGCAAAAGTAACATTCGTTGCTATCAAAAGGCTTGGGGTCGGACCAGGAGTGAAGATAGAATCCCAGAGCTGCTCAACAAAGCCCGCCATGTTGTTTTTGAGAGCTAGAAATATTCGTAGACGTGAAGCGACAAGAAACAAGTCTTGCACGATGGTATGCGACGCTATGCGATAACGCTCTGTGCAAACAGGCCAAATGGCGAACGGAGTATAGGGGTATGTATGTATGGTGTGCGATGTGCGCGGTTATGGGTTCGGCGAGGCGCGGAGATTCGAGAAGGAAATCGATGCTGGACGATGGTTTTATGTGACTTGCTTGCTGAGTTATGGCCAGCGAGCTCTTTAGGCAGTAACGATTAGTTCAGTCTTGGACGCGAAAGGACAGACGACAACAATAACGGAGACAGTAACGACGCTGGGTGGTTCTGGCCTTAGGATCGCGACGTGGAGATCATCAAGGGAGCGGGGCACACCTATAGGTAGGAGGTAGGTACCTAACTTAGTAGTCTAATCGGGTACCTATGAAACCAAGAAGTCCGGGCGCAAATACTCGAGGCTAACAGGAATAATTGTTCTAGTACTACAACAACAACAATTTATACAAGCATTTATACCGGAGGCAAAACTGCCGATTGCCCCAGATGTCACAGTATTTTAGAGCTGCTCATATTGTGAAGCTAGGTACTCCGTAGACCCGACCTCCAACTACAGGTATCAGTGTCCCGCCCTACCCCTCCCCCTCGCTCTACATAGAGAAAATCAGTACCAAAGTACCCACCCAAGCTACAGGCAGCCTGCAATCTTGTACAATAGAGGGGTACATACCTAATCTAGAACTGACAGTGTAGTGACATTTTATCCCCTAGGTAATCTGAGGCCGACGACGTATGGCGCGTATTTATCTTCTTATCCATATTGTCATTTACACTTTCTTTATGTTTCCAGACCACTTCTGTCTTATCTATCACCGAAGGCGTGGAGACGTTTAGCATATTCATGAGCAATCCTTGAGGGTTATGCTACCCTGCCTATGTTGGTATCATGTTAGAACTAGGTATCCATGGATGTTGGAGAACACCTTTATTCATCTAGTTGAACACAAAACTAATAGGAGAAATGAACGGTTGTTCGTCTTGAATGTTGTGCTCCCAGGATACTAATAAACTTAATCTAATCTGGATGTTTTTCCTTGGGCACATTCGGCTCTCTCCTATATAGACTTATGTGAATAACCATAACTTGAACCTTGGAAACTGGAAATTGTAACCTACGTTGATTCTTGTCTTCGAGGTTGTATGTGGTTTCATTTATTCAGCGCAATTAGTAGTATCCAGCCCATAGAAACAGAGAGTTACAAAACATCGAAGCGGGCTGAGCAGCGATATAAGCTCCAGCTACCGATGCTTTCCCCAGAAATCACGAATAGGAGGGTCTGCTAGCGGGGTTTAGTGAAGCATCGGACCCGCTACACTACCTACCTAGGTAGGTACTACGGTACTTAAGGTCTCTCCCTACATGCACACCTATAAGAGTACCTACCTAGTAGTTGGACTTTCAAGGTTCAACGAGATGCACGTAACCCCGTGATAGCAGCCTGCTTCTACTTCTTTCCGGCGTACACGGGTAACGAGTGCTTGGATATCCTCCAGTCTTGTGTCCCCTACCACGAGCTACACCTAACAGTCGTGAGTACGTGCTTTATCTACCTACGCAGTTGCTTTGTTCTACGCCCAGCAAGCCGACAGCCTTTCCAGCCTTCCAAGTCTTTCAAGGGAGCCCCTGTGAAACATCAGAACCGTCCAACGTCCGAACCCTCGCTCTCGCTGCACCGCGCCAAACACGACGATTCTGTGCGACTTCCCATGATCGGCTCCCCATCCTGAGTGCTTAGTTTCTCCACGTTGAACCTACCCACCTATATGTAGGTAGCTTGAAGTCGAGAGACTTAGAAAGCAAACGTCTCGATCTGTCATCCACTCACAAGCCGTACCAAGAGCGCTCAACATTTTTGCGTCTTTCAACACCACCCTCTTATCTTTTTCAAAGCGGCCACTTGAGGAGTCTATCGCGCCACACTTATAGGAGTCGACGTCCGAACCTCTATCGTCTCGAGAGTTGTAGTTTATAGTATGCCGGCCGAGTGCCGTCGACCGCATCAGTCTTAGTAGTAGTAACTACAGAGTACAGCGACGCAGCCTCAGCATGGCGATCAATACCGCAGATACGAAGGAGCCTCTGGCCCTACATCCGCATACGAAGCATGATACCAACCATGTTTCGCCGGAGCTTTCTGTTGGCGAGGGCCTTCCGGCTTTCCTGTCGCCGGTCGTGACCCAGCTTATGAAAGACAAGAATCGCGAATGGGAGGGCATCAAGACCAAGGGGATGCCGCTCACCCTCATGGACCTCCCAGTCGACGTGCTAAGGTTGATCGTGAACGAGGCAAGCACTGACCCTGACTTCTATACAAATATATACACGATGAAGTGAAGTAGCATACTAACCAAGCATGGTTTATACAGCTCACCTACACCAACGATTTAATCGCACTGGCCTTAACCCACTCCGCGCTCTATAAGCTAGCTGTGCCTAACATCTATTCTCGCTTTGATATCGTGTGGCCGGACACCTCTACTCCGGTCCAGAGCTCTAAGAGTGTCGATGCACTCTCTTATGGCTTGGCAACATTATGTCTCCCAAGCAGGTTTGCCGAGTCAACACAGCGTTCGCATGGAATTGGTCTCGGGCAGCCAAAGATTTCACATCGACTGGCAAACAACGATTACGCGAGGTACATCCGAAAGTTCTCGATAGGTGACGGACCTCCGGAATGGACTTCAGAATATCTCATTACCAAAGAAAGCGGCAAGATGCTAGGCACGCTGGTTGCTGTTGCTATTTCGAGGATGGTTAACCTTGAAACCTTCGTGTGGGATATGCCTACTGGAGTTCTGTCTGACGTTTTCATGGCGCTTTCATCACACGAGGACGACCAAGGCCAGGCGAAACTCGAAAAAGTATGGGTCCGCTGGCATGACAACTCGTTAACGACCCCGGGTTCTTCGTCTGCCTCTAGCCCGACAACGACACTCCCACCTCTTAATCCTCCTCCGCCTCCTCCGCCACACCTTTTCCCGACTATGCTAGGCGCTATGCCTGGCACTATCAGCAACTATGCGCCAGTTAATACTAGTGGCGCGATACCACAGCCGAAGAGCTACGCCCAGAGCTGCGTAGAGTACCCGACCTTTAGTATTCTGCCCCCACTAAGGAGCTTAACGGTTCTAGACATAGACGACCTTTCTTACCTGGATGAGATGTCGGTCCTAATTGAGCGGTCTGCGTCTCACCTCCGTGAACTTCAAGTTGGGATTTCCAAGAAAGCCTATAATCTTCATGATTTCGCGCAGCCTTGGGACGGTGCGAATTTACAGCAGGTTGATCACGAGGCAAAGTGGCCAGGTGAGAGTCGAATTCCCACAACTAGACTGGGAGGTGTGTTAGGTGTACTCGTAGGCCGAATCCACGACAGTAAGTATCACCTGAGATCATATCATATCCGTCTTGCCTTTCTCGATGAGCCAAGAATGGGCTACTTTGATATTACCATAAATTTTTAGCACAGTACATTCGTGTTTTGCTTAAGGTCGAATTTTACTAACGTCGAAATCATAGTCCGCAGAAAACATCCATCGAAAGACCAGCAGAAATTGGTCCCTGACCAGAACGCCGACGCCCCTAGTGACGAGAAGACTTTGGGTCCAGTGGACGAACCTAATGAGACTTCTCAACCACAAGCCACAATCGTTGATGACTTTTCTACTTCTTGCCCGGATAGGAAATGTCTAGAGGGGAAACTCAGGTTGGAAACTTTGGCACTCGAGAGAGTAACCCTGTCGATTGCAGTGTGTTCGCGAGCTATTGATTGGAGCAACATGACTAGTACGCAATTCTGCTTTTTTATTGCCTGTGTTATCAAAGCTTTTGCTATCGCATAATCCCGAAACCCTCAAGAATGAATTTATCTGCATACCAAGCAATATTTCTGACAATTATATTCTAGGCCTGACCATCCTTAGTTGCCAACATCATGAGGCTCTGTGGAAGGCATTGAGACGACAGTTTCAACCTACTCCTCCAGCCGTTGGGTCTCCCCGAGGCGCGCCAACCCGGTATCATCTGCCCTTGAAGCATCTCTCTACCGATTCAGTATCGTCAGCTCTCCTCAGCTTCATGAAAGAGACCATTGCACCTAACACCATGGAAACCATCTTTTTACAAGATCGACAGCGTACGGCAAAGCCCTCCGTCACATTAGAACAGGTTTTCAAGAGCGCAGTAAAACGACATCGAAACAGCCTCAAAAAGCTTCTTATCGACAGTTCGGAGAAAGAGGCCACAACTACTGCAATGACAGGAACAATCGGGCGTTGGAAGCATTGGGCTATCAAAGACGAATTTTTGTCTTACATCACCAGCGGTAGGATGACGAGATTGAGGGAATTGGGCATGGTGATCGATTTTAAAGACTGGGTTAGTATATGTCTAAAAGCGCTTACCGTACAATCCGCTAACACAATGAAATACAGCATACGCTTCTCCAGCGCCTGCCTCAGATGGCCAATCTTCGCTCTCTATACATTCCGCAAATGCTTGATCGCAACCCTAGGTCGCCCCCAGCACCGAAAGAGCTCGCACTTCAGATTGTGGATATAATTAGTTTGAGAAGAGAGATACAACTTGCCTATGTAGGACTCTGGCACAAGTGCTTCGAAATTACAGAGGTAGAACATAACGGCAGTGACAACAGTCGTTTCCAAGACGATAATGACCACGCCGTACCCGTGGACGATGTAGATCACATCGAGGAGAACAGCGAAGGCGATGACATGACTGATGATGATGAAGAGATTGAGCCTTTCCTGGACGCCGAGGGTGAATTCACGGAGGAAGGGTCTGACGACGACCAATCAGAGGCAGATTCTTTTACGGATGAGACAACAAATAATGCACTCCCACGGCTGCGTCTACGTGAAATTCTCTACTACGATGACAAGGTGGAACTCTTTCGGGCACGACATGGAAAGTTATAGGCACTCGGCATCTTGCGGTCTCGAAAGTTTCTGGCGCTAGGCGCTAGACTACTGACGTGTTGAGGGATCCTCTTGGCGGCGTGGCCTCGACCCATTCGGGCCATCGTTGCCGGTAGTTTGGATTGGAAGTACTGTACCTATTTACCGGGACTAGTTGCTGGTGGATATGATGCAATATTCCATAGGAAATCTGGCGGTGCGACGTACCAGGCGGATGGATGGATGGTTGGACGGGCGATATTCGTGGGCAGTCGTTCAATATATGATACCTCAAACGCTTAGTGCAGACAGATAGGACATCAGACTAACGAAATGTTGACCGATGTTTGAAAATCATTGTGCATGTGTACGTACATATAGGTACAGGCTCAACAGACTTGCCCAAGGTGCCTTACTATCTACCTACCTAGGTAGTTTTGTCATACCTCGAAGTTTTCCCTGGTTCTCGTCACCAACCCTTCCTGTTGGGTAGCGATTCGGGGGCCGGCTGAGCTGGTGCGCGACCAGGTGCGTGACCAGGTATGTACAGTACCCTTGGCTGCCACTGGCGACCCAGCATGACGCAGGCGAATCACAGCGATCTCTCCCAAGAACGTCGCATCTCGCTCCAGCTCGCTCCAGCTCACCGAGAAACCACAGTGTCAAGCTGCCTCGTGGGATCTAATGCAGGTACTAATAGTGGCAGGCCACAGTAGGAGGCCCGACTGCAAGGACTGTGCAGCATCTCTCACCGTAACGTCCCCCTTCGGGCATGGTCGACGAGGGTGCTGCAGGTGTGACACCAAGGGCAGCCAAGGGGTACACCCGCTTTACCGCTTTACCGCTGCTATACCGCTACTTTGGCGATTGTATCTTATTTTCCGTTTCGTGGTCGTCTGCTGTCAGGCTCGAGCGCGATAGTCAGCTCCCATCGCATCCCACAGGGCCCAGTCCGGCCAGTCGCGCCCGCCAGTCATTCCACGAGAAAACTTCTTTTCTGCTGCTGTCCGTCAGATACCAGCATGTGCCTACGTGTGTCTCACTCTCACCGATACTTCTAGTCGCTTTCCCTCTTTGTCCTAGATCGGAGAGGCTTGCTGCAGAAAAGCACAAATGAACCTCTCTCCGCCTCTTTGTCAACAACACCGCACCACGCCGTCTGCTCTCCCTCGGGCCCTGGTATATATTTCCTAGTTTTGCATCCCTCTGTCGACGCAGAGGACCAACCGAGAGCCTTCTCACTTTTTATATACCGCTGCCCCGAGTTTCCCGTGCCGGCGTTCCGTGTTTCTTCAATCTCGTGTCTTGACTATCTGGCGGAGTTTGGCGGGTTTTCCAGCAACCTAGTAATATCCCCCCCCATCCCGCCTATTTTCCGTTCCCAGCCAGCAGAATCCTTCACTTTCGCTTCTCCATGGATTCTTTACCCGTTGAGCTCCTCAGGCTCATCTACTCCTACTGTGATCTCGAGTCGGTTCCCAATTTGCGCGCCGTGAGCCCAACACTAGCGGATGTCGGTTACGAGTACTTGCTATCGTCACGCTTCACCTCACTCAATTGGCGCTTTGATATTGATCGGCTACACAACATCGCACTCCACGAACGCCTCCGAGGGAGTATCCAGTCAATCAATATTTTCCTCGGAGAACTGTCGTACTATGATGCATGGAGCACCTCATGGTAAGTCCCGTATTTGATTGCCGTGTAACACCATACCTTCGCCGGGGAAACTCTCAGAGACTCGCACTGAGGCGAATGAACTGTCCTCTTATTGCCATTACCAATTCCGAGCTAATATAATCCTAAGTAGGGCCCAGCACTTTGTGGCCCCCCCAGAGGAACGTGCCGAGCTGATGGCACACGCTCGAGTAGAATTCGACAAGATTGCAACGGGGCGTAAGCAGGTCGGACCCCTCCATCTGAGGGCCGACGACCTCCGTGAGGCCTGCTCGGCCTTGCCAAATCTTCGTGATCTTGAGGTTTCCTTTGCGCAATGCCCATCCACCCTCAACAACAAGTTCATCCAGGAGGCTTTCTTCTGGCCTAACTGCAGGAAGCTGGACCGACAGGAAACTTACCAGAACCTAGATGCAGTCATGTTCGCTCTGCACGGGATCAAGCTCTCTTCGTTCAAAGTCGACAGACTGCCGCTCGAGATTTTTCGGATGACAAACCACCGCTCGCATTGGTTTACCCACGCTCAATCCTTCAATAGTCTGACTAGCCTCAACTTAACTTTGGACCCTTCTGGACTCCGGGGACCGACGTCGGCGTTTCGGGCTGTGAATGGGCTGGGTCGCATACTTCAACTCGCCACTAACGTAACACATCTGAAGCTTGCATTCCACCCCTATTCGAGCGAACACTCGAGGTTTGCACTCTCTTTCGGTGAACTCTTCTTTGATTTCACATACGCACAGCTCACCGACCTGATACTCGAAGGCGTATCGTGTGACGAGGAGGATCTCAAGGAGTTCTTGGGGCGACACGGTGCCACCTTGGTGCGACTGCGACTAGGTGGTCGTGGGCTAGCGAAACCATTCGAGGCATCACACGGGGGTATACACCTCTACGAGGGAACATTCCGATCGCTGTTCACCGGCCTGCGAGCGAAATTGCCGAAGCTAGAGCGCATGCACCTCGAGGGCATATTCGATTGCGAGCACCACGACTTGCCCACGCACGAGACCTACAATTTCTACCCCCTCACCGACGAGAACTGGGAGGACGTCCCTAAGCCTCGATGGGTTCGATCGTCGCGCAAGACTATCAGCTGTCTGCCCTTCGAGCACTACGTTCTCAATGGCGGAATCTATCCCGGCGGGAACGCGTTGTCGCGCGAAGAGGAATAATCAGCTGATTGATCGATCGATCACTTTCCCGGCCACGACCACCGCCTGGTACTACTACATGGAAGCTTAGGACCAGGATTGGATTCAAATTGGATCACGTAGAAATTCTGTTGTTACCGCACCATCCCCTCTCAACCTTCCGTTTCACGAGGAATTCTGCATTACCAAGGCACCTAGTAGCCAGATGGCTGGCGTTTTACTGTGATTTCTCATTTCTTTTTTGGATACGAAAGCGAAAAACAACACCATATTGACAATTATGACGCGAAACCAACCGCCTTTTCTCCACGCGCGACGTAATAGAGGCAATTATCTGCACATGATTTACGGTCCATTTATAGACGATTCTGCACAACCTTCCTCAGGGATTGATTGGTATGGGTAATGCGGCGTTCTGAAGGGAAATTGAAATTCTGCCAGGATTTCCATGTTCATGTTTCATTTGGACCTCAAGGAAGATCAGAAAGAGCTCGGCGGTCATACACACACTCTCTCTCTTATTGGCATGATTTCTCTCCAGGATCTATGGTTGCATCACACGAGCATTGTTTCACGAATTACACGGAAGAACACGGAGAGACACGAACACGAATACACAACAGTTGGTCAGACTCTGCTTATTTTCTTGGGGAAGAGGAGTGAAGGAAGCTTGTGAAATTGAATACTTTGACCGTTCGGGTCGTTGCATTTTGGTATCTAGCATAGACTGCGAACTTCAGTTGCCAGCAAACGGCGTTTATGATGATAACTGTCCTACCCTCCTCTCTTCTCCTCTCCATCTGACTTTGCGCCTTCAGTGCATGCCCCCCTCGTGACCCCCTCGTGATCTCCCCATCCATGTAGCTCTGGGATCAGCTAGCCCCGATCGTCCCCCAAGAACTTCACGAGTGAGCGAGCAGCGGTGAGATAAGCCTAAACGGCGTGGCTCCACGTGAGTCGCTGCCAACGACTTGCGGTGGAACTAACAACCCGGGTGAGATTTGGTGGTAGTCAGTCATATGTTCGCCTTTGAAACACACAGAGCACAACCACACAGAGCACAACAGGGTTCGTCACCGGACGGCGGAGGGTTCTCAATGATGTAATAATGGTCATTGGGGCTAAGGCATCGTTCGTGTCGGTCGGCCCCCAAGGCCCGCACATTCTGAAGAGCCCGTCATCATCATCGTTGCCAGATGACCCGATAGGCCCGACCGTCCGAACGGACGATGATTTTGCGGCTCACAAGTCCTACCTACTTCCTGCCCGCGAAATTCTGGCTATTACCCCGAATCAGTTGGCTTGCTGACAAGCCTTCGGCGTGGTCCGGTATAAGCCACCGTACCCTACTACCGGGACCTGTCAAAATTTACTGGATACGCTAGGGGCTTTTTTTTCTTTTTTTGGTTTTTTTGTGAAATTCTTTTGGCACTGTACTGGTGGGCTCACGATGGCTTCAATTTTTTTTCCCCCATCTCCACCTCCACCTCCACAGCTAGCTACTATTAGAGAACTAGAAGACATGGCAACGTGGCTGAGTGGTTAAAGCGTATGACTAGAAATCATATCCCTTCGGGGTCGTAGGTTCAAATCCTGCCGTTGTCGATATTTCATCGTGATGGATAGAGAGAGAGAGAGCATGGGTAAACTGGGCGTAGCGGGGATTAACGGTCCCCGAACAAAGTTACTTGCGTGTGGAACTTTTTTTTCCTGGTTTTTCTTTTCTCACTGCCTACGTGGGGAGTTGAGGTAGTGTAACCGTGGGGCAGGTCTTACGCATACGTACATGGGACCAGAGGGGAGTTGCTTGAAGTTCAAGGCCAAGTTATTAGACTACAGGGATTTAGAGAGAAAAAATCATCAGTTGGATCCAACGTTGTCATACCGGTACTTGTATACTGAGTTAGTAATAGGGCATAGTAGAACAATCATGATCCACCCTAAATTTACGAAGTGCTGTACCGTGTATGTACGTCAACGTCAACAATGAGGCTGAGGTAAAGAAGATGCAATGCCTGCCGTAAGCAGGGTAAACAAGCTGGTAAACTAATCCTGCTTACAAGGTCCATGCGTGCTGTAGGGTATCTGTCAATGAAACAATAAATGGCTTACCTACCTGACGTTAGTGTACACTGCATCTGGTAGCACACGCATTGCATGTTAGCGAAAACGTCCGAGTGTATGTTTACCTGGCTTGTCCATCAGCTGATCGAGAAGGAGGTACAGATCAAGCACGGAAGAAATTATGTATTGGACGGGATATTATCTTGGGTGTGATCCGCGGATGCACGGCGTCCAGTCACGAACTCGAATACTTATTAACATAATTATTATTCTCGAGTGGTAACAATAATACAGTACAATTGTAAAGTCGGTGAGGGCCTCGGTAATCCCCGTGATGACTCGTCCTTGCAACGATTGTTTGTTGTTTGATTGATTGATTGATTAACGATCGGACGGGCGGTCAGACAAAATAGAATTACAACTGTTGCACAGTCGCGTCGTGTCGTGTAGTGTCGGCGAGTCGAGGTGTTCGTGTCCCAAGGACAACAACAAATCGAGATTGTTATGAAACACCAACATTGCGTACGGGTAGCTACTAGTGGGATCGCTGGTCGGGATAGCCTTGCTTGTACGGCATCCAGCGCCACAGAGAAAAATCATCAGGGACGTTGGAATCCCAACACCGCGGATTGAGCGATGAGACAAGAGGGCGGATCTCGTTAGTGCGGTGGGCGGTGGGCCTGGGGGACTGGACCCGTCGTTTCGACGACGCATCCATCCAAGTTCCTTATTTTCTTTTCTTTTCTTTTCTTTAAAAAAATCCTCATTCGCCAAGAATAGAACAGCGGCGCATCGATGTGACAGGTTGGCGGCCTATGAGGTAAATAGTAACGTAAATGTGATAGGTAGCACAGCAGCGGTAGGTATGTAAACAAGGCGTACATAAGTATACGTAGTAAGTAGGCAGGACTCGGACCGGGATATTATGTGTGAGCTGTAAGTAATCTGTACGTAGACTAGAATGGTAGGTACATCATGTAGGCACTATGCGAAATGCCACCACGAGCAACGGCAGGCTTCGTCGCCTCCCAAAAGAGGTGTTTACGTATGTTTACCGCCGTGGTTCGGCGGTAGCCCCCAGGCAAAGGATTACTGATGGTCGTATCGGGGGTTGGATTGCGGTAGTATTGTAGGATTACGGTTGGCAGGTCACTTGGGTCTTCCTCGGCCAGCTAGACGATGAATTGGAATCCCGTCATAACTAGTGTAAGTCGTCGATCCGGGAGTTTCGGCTAGGGCCGCAGGGATAATAGGGCAAGGATTCTCTCTTTTTTTTCGTTTAAATTTTTTTTCTTTCTTCTTTTCCTCTAGGCTTCGGCGATGGCGACGATACAAAAAGAGTGAGTCATGGCAAGTCGTGATGAGGGCTGCTAGTGTATGTAGCATACTAGGTCCATGGCTAATGATCAAAGGTAATTTTCTAAAAGGCTGATAAGTCTGGCATGTGTTAAACAGCCGGCTTGGCAGGGAAAAACATGCATTATGTAGGTAGGTAGGTATTCAGTGAACGACGGGAATGAAGTTCCTTACTGCTGTACTGTCATTTCATGCTGTAGGTTCCGGCTGCACGTTAGATAGCTTCCCGAGACACATTGCCGAAAGGCGCGAGCCAGAAGATGAAAGCCGACAAGCAGAGCGGCGTAAACTCGTTGAAGTGTCTTGGATTGACTCGGTCGTTGGCACCGGCAGTGGGGCATATGTTTAATAGCGTCCCGTACCCCGAACAATCGTGAAGTGTTTTTGTCAGATACTCGAGGCTTCTCGAGTAAGTCTACCGTTCGCGATTAATCATTTGCGGTTTCTTTTTCGTCAGTCCCCTCCTTCATTATGATAGAGACATATCACTAGAGTATAATATTGTTTAATGTGAGGCTAAGTGAGAGCGTATGGTCTAGTGGCGTTGAGCTATCATATCATCTACATCCAGTTTTACTACAACACGCGATTCTGTCGCCCGCAGGTATCAGAGTAAGCCAATGCAAGGCGAGACAAAGCATCGCATACAATACAACGACTACGATGCATCAGATGGAGACTCGGCCTACAGAGAATAATTATAAGAAAACAAACAAGGAAGAATTAGCCTCCTCACGCGGCAGGTATTCGGTAGTGTCTTGATCATTTCCGTCGTTCCCGCTTATAGTCTCACCCTCCGCCTGGGCCAGCTGCCTCTCGCCGGGGGTTCCCTACGCAAATAGCGCCTATTCCTATTCTACAGTAGTCTGTTACCACCACGACGCACTGCTCCTCCACCATCCCATAATCTGTGGAGAACCACGAGATGTTCCTGGATTTCGAAGGAGTGACCGCGCCCCTCTCCGCACCGAAGCCATTCCAAAGGGGGGCAAACGGGTGGCTTGTTAGACAGCTGAGGATCCATGGCTTATTACCCTCGGCGTCAAAGCTAAGCTATTGTGTCGTATGTCTTGCCAATACCAATACCTCGGTCATCCAAACGCCTCAAAGTCTACGCGCAATGGGGCCAATTTATCAGTACCATTGTTTATTCCGCTTTCTGGTTCTAGGCTGCACCAGGCTCGGGCTTTCTACATGATAAGCGAGCCTATGTGTTGCATACGTATATAGTAGGTACCTTATCATCCACCAGGTAAGACAATAAGAACATTTCAATGTTGAAGCTGTGCGGTACTACTTGTATAGTAAGTGTCATGTCAAGCTTCTGCATACAGTACCATTCAAGGTTCCAACGTCAGGCAAATTCCTACACTACTGCACCTTCATGACCACACCATCACTATCGGGTGCTACCTACTGCCTACATGTAAATCGTCTATTCCTACTGTCCAGCATGTACACTCCAGTAGTGCCTTGGGCCCCGGGTACCTACGGGAGGTACCTGCTGTAAAAGAAGGAAGTATCTTAGTGCCAGGCAGCATCCTCAATGTAACCCCAGTTGCCCCCCCCCCCGAGGCAGGGTCCAGGGGGTTGCGCCTGGCCCTGCGCTCTACTTACATAGTACACCACTTGCACTAGCTCCTCCAACCGGGCTGGCTGCCCGCCCAGTCTAACAAGCCCCAAAACGTCACTGTTGACCTGCAGCCACCGAACATCCACGATCTGCAGCCCATCCCTCCAGCTTTCTGTTCCCCTCTGACCAAGGCCCCATGCTCGTGCTCAGTGGTCCGTCTCGATCTCGAGGCAAGGCCATAAGCGAAACCTTGCTATAGACCAAACCAGTCAGAACCACAGAACCAGTGAACTGCTACCTATCTACTTAGACCGTCATACTTTGCCTGTGCTTACTCGTAATCCGAGCCTCCCCTCTCATTCCAGTCAGTCCCGTCCAAGTCACCTAATACGCTGGATGGAATTCCCTGGTCCCGGGACCAACCATCAGCTCTCCCGCGATTCCAACAACTGGCCAGTAGTTTGCTTTGGCCACTTTCCGTCGCTAGAAGAGCGACCGCCGCTCGTGTTGCCCGTACCGGCGCACCGGCTCGATAGCAATGCAACGGGTTTCGTCCCTCCTCCCAAGCTGGGATCGTAATAGGTCGAGCGCCAGTAGTTACACCAGCAGCCATGTTCGTAAGAACAGCGTCGAAAAGGTGCGCGGGTGGGCTGATAAAATCCCCTCGTCCCGTTCTTCCCGACTGGCCAAGGAAGCATTCTGGCCTACCACGCTCGATAAAGAATGCGAAAAGGCTGCTCGCATATTGAAATCCTTTTGCAGTACGTCCGGCACCCTGCACTGCCGAGAACGGCTCAGCTGATACCCTACTGACACTGACCAACAGGCGATGGCTTCTCGACACCCGACGAACGGCCCGGAAGTCCCTTGACACACTCGAGTACCCAATCGTCGAGCAGGGTATTGAAGAAGATCCCCCCGAGGTTAATACAAAACGCTGTCGGACTGGCTATTTTCACGTCAATGCGGTCGGGGCTATGGACCTCGGGCTCGGGAGGTAGCGGTATCTTGATTGCGCGGAAAACCGATGGCACCTGGTCTCCGCCATCCGCTCTGGTGCTGCAGACACAGAGTTTGGGCTTCGTCATTGGTGTGGATATATACGATTGCGTTTTGATCATCAACAATTTCACGGTTCTTGAAGCGTTCGCGCGGCCCAAGTTAACACTTGGCACGGACGTCATTCTGTCTACCGGCCCCCTGGTATCACTGGGTTTGCTTGAGAATGATGTTACATGGACTGACTTGAGCGACGCTGCCATCACGTACGTGAAGGCGAAAGGGCAATTCTCCGAAGTCAAATTGGAAGGCACTATCCTTCAGGAGCGGAGTGATGAAAATGAGAGATTCTACGGCATGACATTGGGGGTAGCAAAGATATTGTCAGGGGACATCAACCAAAGCCTGCCACAATTGAGGTCTCTCACAGAAATTCTGAAAGCTGCCGAGGGACGGGTAGACTATGATACAGCCTTAGTTGACTCTCTTTCGTCTCAGCCCGCTCCAGGTGATGCCACGATAGAGCCCTCGGCTACGCCGGTCTTGTCGCCTCTTTTCGGAGTCCCTACTGCCGATGATCCCGACCCTTTCGGCGTTTTGGCTCTCGAGATGGCTGGCATTGGCATTCGTGAGGCTGGTTCGCATCTACGGCCTGAGAGTAGCCAATTCGAATTCCATCCAAGCCCAACCAGCCCAGTCTTCCCCAAGGTGAAGCGAGGGAGCGTTGATACAGCTATGTCGCGTAGCAATCGAGGTAGCTACATGTCCAGCAGGACCGTTGGCACCGACAAGAGTCAAACTACGGATGCCTGTACCCAAACATTTTCAGCGACGCCGGAAACGACGCCAGCTCATAGCCAAAGCCAGAGCGAGGATGGCAACCAGCAGCATTCGTCTGATGAGGTTCAAGAAACCAAGGAGCCAGTAGAGATTGACTATACTAAGATTGATATCAGCTCTCTGCGTATGCTCTCCAACTTTCCTGACCTGGAGGAGACAGTACCCGAGCCGTCACAAAATAATAGTGCTGCACCAACGACACCTAATGTGGATGACAAAGACGAGAAAAACGAGAAGAGCGAACTCAAAGAAGAGAGAGAGAGCGACCACAGTCCCATCTCCACAACAGACGAGGGGAACAATGACGACGCAGACGATGAGGATGGGAATAGCAGCATCTATAACCAAGACGACGACGCCACTGAAAGCGAGTGTGAATCTGACTTCGATGACGAATTAGACGAGGAGGACGAAGCAGTCGTATTTGAGGTTGCTACGGCACAGGCACCAACTCGGGTGGCCATGGTTGGAACACAGGCGATGCAAGCCAAAGGGGCTGTAGTCACCATTCCAAAGAGAGTACCGCCGCCTCTCCCACTCCGAAGCCCCGCCCGTACTTCACGGAGGCGGAGTCAGATGCCTGATGTCAGTAGTATGGTGAGCAGCCCTTTGAGAAAGGAATTCGACCCGGTGGAAACATCGGGTGGTGCTACACCTAGGGCTTCTAAGATCCTGGAGTCTACGCCAAACGAGACAACCCCAGTCCCCGATGTGGCTATCGTCAAGATCATCGAGGCCCCTGCAGATTCGGAAACTACTTCGACACCCGAATTTCAAGAACGTCCACGAAGCGTGAAAGCCGTCTCGTGCAAACTCCATCGACAGAAGGACACGCCGATCTAAGTGCTGACCATAATGCAACAGTCTCTGTTGCTTAACATGGGTGAGCTTCCACGTCTACTTTGGTTTATGTGTAATACGACGTTTATCGACTTATCGTCACTTTGAGAAATGCATGGGCAGGTTACGAGAATGGGGAAAGACATTCATGGGCGCTATCCGGAAGGGCTGTTGTATTATGAGGGCAAGCCATTGCATGCGCCTCCGGTTTGGGGGCTCGGATTTGCAATAAGGGGCTTATTGACGGGTTGGGGAGTCGACTGCATTTAACAATACCCTGATCAGCGTTGTTTGTTGTTTATTATTTACACGACTGTACATATTGTACCTAATCTTAACAGGACATCATTGCGGGCGCAGGGGGTTTATGCGCCAAGGGAACAGGCGCTGGCAAAATTGGGTTGTACAGTCACGGTCGGTCAAGCGCTCGTTATTCAGAGCTGCGCTGGTTCTATTCAGGTTGAAGCGAGATTTCTAGCGGTAGACATACTAGGTAGTTAGCCTACTACCAGAGCGTGTGTGGCATGTGTTGCTACGGTACCTGGGTACTCATCACTCATGCACCTTATCAGTTTCAATTTGAAGAAAAGGCCCAAGTCAAAAAATAGTCTCCCACCTTGCGTCGGTCAGCCCACCTTTCTTCCACACTTTATGCCTCCAACATTCTTCCATGCGCAGCCCTTCAACCCAACCACATCCTTTCGAAACACGCCCGATTCTTGTGCTAGAAATGTCCCGGCGTCGCAACAACGGCCGAGGTGGGTCTCGCTCAGCAGCACCGGGGGCTGTGCACGTAAGACCGGTGGTGCACGCCAATGGCCAATCACCGTAAGCCATCCTCAGCTTTCTTGAGCTCCGTTCCGCCCCGACGACCTCAGCCACGAGCAGACGCAAGCGCCACAGTTAAGGACAAAGATATTAATGAATTCGTACTGTGCCATATAGTAATACTGCGCCCAGACTGATGTACCTCCACCGTGACCTCTCTCTCAATGGGCTCCAGCCACAGAACAAGTTACAGTTGCCGCGAGAGACCCAGCCAGGGGAGCTACAGCAGGCCCAGCAGAACGAAGCTGTCAGCGCGCCCACCACCACCACCAAACCCACAAGCAGCACCTGCACCCGCCCCTAGAAGCGCGTTGGTTCACGCGAGCTTGTGGCCATCCGACTGCCACACTGGGCCGACTCGTCGTCTTCAGACGCAACCGTATCCGACGACAGTAGACCGCTCGGAGAGCACGAGGGCAGCCATAAAAACAACATCGATTCGCTCAATTCCCCGCAGACACCGACCAAGAAGCACAAGCTACGAAGGGTCGAGTCCACACCGCGCCGACAGCGGGCTCTACGCAGGGAAATTCTGCGCGGCCTCAAGCAGTTCGCCGACGACAACGAACACTCGAACGCGCAGTCGAACGCGCCCGACACCGAAGGTGAGCCTGAGCCACTCGACGACCCCGCCACTATGTCCGGCCAGCAGGGCAAATGGCGCGAGGACCAGGTCCTCGTCATCTGCCCCGGCAGCCAGACCACCATGGCCCAGCTGGGGTGCAGCGAGCTGACCCCGCCGGCGCATCGCATACCCACGAGGATGTTCAAAGATGAAGACAGCGACGGGTACCTGCCTTACTACACATTCAAGCGCAAGAAGGCTGAGACGGTAGTGCCCGTAGATGGTGCGAAGGACGACGATGAGTGGGAATACGTCGAGGACCGTGACAGCATCGAGGGCGCCACTTATCCAATACAGGGTACGTTGACACTTCCCACGAATCGCGAGAGCGCCTACAGCATGCTACCATATTGGCCGAGTGGCCATTGCCATCAATTACATACGGTAATAGCTACTAACAAGCAGGCTACAGGTGGGCGCATAGTGAACATGCCGGCTTTTCTGGCTTTTATCGAACACGTACACAGTCTCCTCACGACGACGTTTCATAACACCCCAATCGTCCTAATGGCTTCGCCGCAATGGACGCGCCCTGATTGCGAGGCAATAGCCCAGTACATCTTCGAGCGGACGAAGACACCAGCACTGTGTCTCTTGCATAGCGCCGTCGCTTCACAATACGGTCTTAAGTGGCCTAGTATGACAGTTGTAGACATTGGATTCGAGAAAGTCGATGTTACTTGCATTTATGATAGCAATGTTGTCAGTCATAGGGACCTAGGATTTCCGACACCAGTGCGACAAATTTCCGGCGGAGAGGTCTTCACACAGAAGCTACTCTCCTTGTTGGCAAACAAGGGCTTCACCTATGAAATGGCTGAGCAGTTAAAGAAGAGTCCGATATGCGAAGTCCTACCATACATACCCGAGCTATCGGAACTTATGGAGCTTCCCACAGAGACACAAGCAGTGGCAGGTCAAGGAGCTCCGCAGGCTACTGCTACTGCTAGCACAGAAGTGCCCAAGATTACAGAACCGGCAAAGCCGGCCCTGGCTACCGACAACGACACTGAGAATGGTGATGCAAAGGAAGCAGACGAAGGTGTCCTGGACGTGGCCAACATCGTTACGAGCGGTAACACGCGGGAATTCCTCGCCAAGCGAGAAAAGGAGAAGGCGGAAAAGGCTAAGACTAAGAAGCAAGCCAAGAGTCAGGAAATTGAATCTGCTGCGGCAAAGTCCGTTCGATTACCCAACTCCAAACGGAAAACGAACATGTTTCACTACGAAGATCTAGAGCACGAAGATGTGCAAGTGCCGACCTCGAATGGTGCACCCAAGCCTGATCTTGCGACTACAGGAAGTGCCGAAACGGTGGTCAGCCAGACACCAATTGCAACGGAAGCTAGACTGGCAGGCGAAGAGGTCAAACCAGAGGTCAAGTCTGCGGAGGGCGAGCGGGCCAATGGCCAGACGAGTGGTGATCAATCCACTGAGCCTATCAAGACGGTAACAGAACGCCGGACGAAGCGAGTGCGGAAGGACATTGAAGTTGGTCTTGAGAGGTTCCTCTTCGCAGACCGCGGCGAAATTAATCGGATAACGGATACGATATACCATGCGATCCAGAGTATCGACGATATCTACAAGCGATCTGCCTGCTGGGATAACATCGTCTTTGTTGGCAATGGGAGCCGCCTTCGAGGTCTCAAAGACAACATCATGCAGACACTGATTGCTCGGCATCTAATTTCTCCCAGCACTGCTACCATCTTCACGTCTGAGCTCCCTTCAAACATGGCGACTCCGAGTGGAACCGGCTCGCAAACCCCAACTGGCTCTTTCACAGGCCAACTGCCTACCACAAGCTCCGTAAATCCCCTGTTGCAGGCAGCAACCACAGCTTCGCTTGGCATCCCCGGTCAAGCACACGCCCCCGGCTCCACTGCCGGCGATGGTACTAGTCACCATTCCCATGGCCAGACACCCATGAGTATAAAACAAGCCGTCCAGCCAACGTATCTTGCCGACTGGACCAAGAATGGCTTCGAAGAGGCCATGTTCCTAGGCTCGCTTGTCGCTGCCCGCCTAGCCTTTTGTATTCACAACCTGGATGCCGCCACGACAGAGTCCCAACGCTTCATGAGTCTCAACCGTGTTGACTATAAGTGAGTCCCTCGCAAGCCCCTACATGAAACAGCTCGTTCTGACCACCTTTGCAGCGAGAACGGCCCCAAGGCCATCCGGACTCACTCGATGTTGGGTTCATGAACGGCCTGATGTGATTATCTAGTTCTCTTTCGGCAAGGTATTCTGGAGTTGGCGGTCGTAAAAATGGAGGGCGTCTTGCGAGAGGAAGCCTCTCATAAAAGCTTCCCAGGTTCTTTCTTCCTCTTTTGATCCCACCCTCCCCGTTACCTTCGGGTCGATCTACTGTAAGTGTTTGCGGTTATTCGCAGATCCTAGAGCGGTTCAAAAACTGGTGCTGGTCAAGAGGAGCTATTTCCGCCCAAGGTCTCTCCCTCTCATGCTACGGGATTATTCAAGTTTACCCGTATCATTACACTGTAGTTGTAGCATTTACAATATACCAGCATGAACGGCACAATGATGCACGCAAGATCAATTCAACTATGAGATTCTCTTTCATTACGCAGGGATGAATGGTGATAGGAACACTGTACTAAGGTAGCGCGAAGGTCCTTAAAACCACCTTCGTGGACTAATCTGACTATGTACAGAAGTTTCTTCGTTGTATGAGCCTTGTGACAGATGATGATATGCGTTTAGATATAACAGCTGTAAGTTATTAGCTACGATAGCCATGCACTTGCCCTAGCTCTTATCCCGGGTTTCCTTATCTAGTATTCGTGCAGCATTACCACCATAGTCTATGCGTAAGGCTGCGTTGTGTTTTAAGTCACTTGAGTGTGGTGGGCCGTATCTTGTTTCTCCAGGGGAGAGAGAGATTCTCGGTCCCGACGTCGATTTCCTAATTGTTTTGTCGGCGGCTCGCCAACCTATCAAAGGCATCCCCAACCATAACATAGTACATTGTACAATATGGTCAAGAAAGGATGCCTCTTCACAGTCACCTGCAGTGGCAATCATCGTATGTCTAAGTATGGTGTTTCAACTTTTCGCCCCCAACATGGGTTACCTACGTCTGTTTGTCTGTAAAGTATCCTGTCAGTATTCGAGTTATTTATAACATCCAAGCTTGCGCCCCTTGTTTCCAATAGGCTATTCTAACGCGGGCCGTACTCTCTGGCCATACCGTGGGATTCTCATGCACTCGACCATCGACGCCGGGAACTAATTCGTGAGAATCGTGGGGAAAGCCGAACTCGACGATGTTTCTACTAAAAGTGCAGTTTCACGTCTGTCTTCTACGCGGCGAAATCACCGAGATAGGAAATCAACCAGACTTTCTCCTGCGGATGTGTAAGGGTTGAAGCATAAACACGCCGTTTCGGAAACTAAGGAACCGCAGACGATAAGGAGGTGTATCTTTGTATCTGTCACGACGACACTATCCTCGCCGTAGGCACACATACCTTCAGACACCATGAGAAGCGCGAACAAGTCCAAAGGCATCATGCCTAATTATATAATAGTTATGCCTCCTAGCGTCTGGCTACTGTTTTCGCTTCGTTCACTCTCTCATAAGGTGTGCGCTTCTTCTTAAGAATATCTCTTGTATACGAAAACCCGACGCTTGCCTATCAACCCGGCGCAATGTGTAATAGCACCTCCAGATTTCAAATCCAAAACACATGCGATGCCCTTGGCCTTCATGTGAATTGCACGCCTGTATTCGATGGCAATTCGTCTAATGTGGTAACGCTTGGGAACGTTGCTCCAGGCAACTTCCAACCTGATCCTGATATTGCTGGAAAGGGGGTAAGTCACATGGCGGAATTTCAGTATCAGCTGTGTACAATGTCACCATAATGAACGTTCTTCAAGTCGTGAACTGATCGTAGGTTGCTAGGTTCTCTTCGCCTTCTTCATACCCAATGCTGTCGTCCTCGGCGCCTGCCTGTTGATTATATTACTACGTATCGATTATTTGTTTGACGAGGATCTGGAGCGGTAAGTTTTGTCCAAAAGGGGGTGTTTTGCTTCACGGTAGCAGGAAATTCTAGCTGTAATGTTTATGCTCATGATAACACAGAGAAGCCATTCGAGTGCCAACATACATTGTGAAGAGTTGGAAATATATCGCTTCGTCTACAACATCTGCGTCAACATACTGGCATAACCACTCCGAGAAGGTGACATCTCACGATGACCTTCTTTATCGACACCCACAGGCTACACCACCCCATGATACAAAAAAGAAGAAGCCCTATTATCCGGGTAACAGTAGCCAATACATCCCAATGCAGACGATTACTCCATCGGTACCGACTATTAGTATATCCCCTCCAGCCACGGAATATCATATTGTCAACAACAATCAAAATCACTATCCGAGTCAAGGTAACCCATATAATAACAGCTACCAGTACCATAATGGTAACCAGTACTATGACGGCAGTCAATACTATAATGGAAATCAGTACAATAACGGTAACCAATACAATAACGGTAACTAGTACTATAACAGTAATCAGTACTATAATGGCAATTAGTACGATGACGGTAACTAGTACACTACTGGTATCTAGCAGAGTCCAACGCAGCATCCAGGGGGATTTATTCAACAAACCACGCAAAAGGGGTCATCGCAATTCCAGGAGGATATACATTTCCGCGACAAAAAAGAGCACGAACAGATCTTGGTACTCGACAAAACGGACATCGGCTTCGACGACCCGCCTCCGCGCCCTCGCACGCGGAGAGAAGTGATATACGACTACTTCGAGGCCGCCATCCTATCGATCTCGGACTCGCAGCTGCTGCTCGCCACCGCGCAGTGCATCTCGTTCGCCGTCACGGGGATCTGCACGACGTCGCAGTATCACTACACCATCGCGCTGCACCTGGTGCTCTTGGCGTGCTACAGCTCGCTCCTCGCCGTCGTGCTCGTCCGCGACTACCTGCGCGCCCGGCTCGTCCTCGTCCTCGTCCTCGTCCTCGTCGTCGCGCTCGGCTACGTCCAGTTCTACGCGCCTGCGACGGCGGACGTGCGCCGGTACAGTGGAGGCAGGACGGCTGAAGACAGCCCGGCCGCGGACAGGAATCAGAGCTCGATCCTGCTGAAGGCCTCCTGTTTTCTGGATCCGGATCTAGTTAGAGATGTCTTTGGTGCGTTGAACAGGACGCAGGACCCGGTGGGTGAGTTCCACGCGTTGGGTTTAGACCAGCTTCCGCAGCTGAATCAGAGTGGCGAATTGAGCCGGATACCGGGTCAGGACGCGGCTCTGGGGCAGAGACGCCTGGACGCGCTCGGCTTCCGGGATGCGGGTTCGTCGCCGCACAGGGCGTACTACATCGGCCTTGTCATACTCTTCGCGTGGGCGGTCATCATACTCTCGGTGCAGGGCTGCGGTAAGTTCCGGCACCGGAAGGAGAGGTACGTCGACCGGGAAGAGGCGAGAAGGAACCTGTTGAAGGGCGGCGCGAAGCGCAAGATCTTCTGGGTGCTGTCGTGGTTTGGGCCCTGGGCCGCGGCCGTGGTCGTGTTGGGCACGATCTGGAGCTACACGGAAAACCTTAAGAGCTGGGTCGCGGCGTCGGGATGGCTGGCTCTGAGCAATGGGAAGAATCCTGAGGATACCGTGCAGGGACTGGGACAGGTGGCGCCCCTGGTGTTCGTGATTGGGGTCGCTATCGCGACGCTTGAGAAGTGGGTTAGGAGGTGATGCTGGGTGCGTGTGGTCGGTTATGGATTTCGTAGGAGGTATCTGGACTACTTGCATAGATCGTATAATACCTTTACCGTTATCTCCTCGTCGGGGGTGGAAGGAGATAGTGTAAGCATACATATGATATACGGGTTCACTTTCAAATACGCTGTTCTCGGACAAGGAGAAGGGCGTGTCTGTTCGTCTTAGAGAGCATCAGAGTGGCTCCCTTAACCCCATATAAGATTATTAACAGTATGAACATTTTCCCAAGCCCTTGTTCCCAAACCTCTGTTGCAGTACACCCGGGACCAATACTTTAGGGGTGATTAGCCGAAACCAAGTCTCTTCAGCTCTCTATGTGAATCTAAAGGTATTGCGCCCCAAGGCATTCCAGTACATCGTTGACATCTTTGCTTAACTATTTTCGCAAAGGCAACATGACAATAAGCTTTCGGCCTAAAGCAAATCTTGAGCCTGCCTCAGAGCCTCCGGGCTTCCTATTCCCATGCCGCGATTTCATATATGATGAACATATTAATAACATAAACGCTACACAGAAATAGAACGCACACATATTCCAGGCCAACAAAAAAAAAACCACCCGAAATCGAGGTACCGACAATATTTTCTGACCCATTCCCTGTTCCCATGTCCTTGTCCTTACCCAGTTTCCTAAGTTACTTGCTTCCCTCCAAAAACCAAGCTCTCATTGCTTTATCAAAAGTGGTCTCGATCCATTCCTTCACGTATTCTAAACACGTGATCAAAACATACAAGTCAATGATATTTCGGGTATAATACACGATTCTTATGGGACCATGGATATCGATTGATCTGCCCGAGTCGCAGGCAAAATACATGTCCCAATTTTCATTATTTATCACGATTAAGGGTAGGGACACAAGCTTCGGGGGCGTAGCGACAGTAGGAGCCGCGAGATACGATAGTGGCGTCGTCGGGAATAGACGCTCACGGAGCGTTTCCATGCGCTTATGCCAAGCAGCGGTCCAAATGCCAAGCCGTATAAGAGGATCTTCTCCTGAGTCGGGTTTTGCCGCAATAGATACGGCGATCGGGTTACGCCAGAGGCATGGCGCTGAAGTCTGGTTGACGGAGCCATCATAAAAGGTGACATGCTTTATAACCTGATAAAGAGGATCTTCACAGCTAATTTCCATTACCAGCACGTAGTCGACCTTCTTACTTTTGCGACGGCTATGGACCTCATGGAGGTCAGCGCGGGATAAGGCCGCCGCGCGATCGTCAGAATTGATGGAGCAACCGTCAGGCCTTTGGAAGACGGAACTATTGACTGAAACCGAACAAGCTGCTCTTGGCTGGCTTGGGTTGAACGGGATTTTAGGAACGTAGTCCAAACTTGATATATGCCATAACGGGATCGCAGTACCTACGATAGTTGCCTCTGGAACAACCTCGAATCGGGCGACTACGGGTTTTTGAGAGCCTTCCATTTTGGGTTCCCGGTCTGATGGGCTTCGTCCGAAAACGCAGTCCAAAATTGGTGTATGCACCATGTTGTTCCAACCGCACACCCCACGATTCAGTTGTGAGGAAGCCACTGTCTCGTCGATGATTTTACATAGGGAAGAGTACGTGGCTAGTGCATTTGCTTCTTGCGTAGTTGGTCCTACACCAGTAGCTTGCTCTTGGCCTGGGTTGCGGAACCAGTCATCGTCAGGATCACCCACGTCTGCTTTCATCCGACTGCGCACCTCGTGCGGCATAATGTGCCTTCTGCCGCTCTTCGCACTTCGTATATTTCTATACAGGTCCTTGATATCTTCGGGGATGTGTTCGGTCTTTTCTATATATCCCCGAAACCAACCCGGTTTTCTGAATCGCCCGAGGACGCAGCGTCCCGTCTCTTCGCATATGGTCGGTGGCTCGAAGCTGGGGCGTAGGGAACAAATCTGCGGCGAAGAGGGAGACGTAAAAGTCATGTCCGGGTCTTCAGCAAATTAGCATAAAAGGGCTAGAACTACTATATATATACACGGCCTTACTTACCTCCGCCATCTAGGTCATCGTTTCCTCGCTTCTGAAGTATCGAAGCATTAGTGCTTATCGAAGGAGCGCTTGCTATATCATATGGATGGGTAAAGGGTGTCATTGCTGAGAGGCTCGTGTTCGTGTAATCCGGGTTTGTGCGATTGGGACGGTTCATCATTAGGGGTAAGGTGGTTGATAGAGTCAACCCAATCTTCGATAATGGGACGATGCATCGTTGTGGCACAACAATGAGACACACAACGATTAGAGGCACGACGAGTAAAGGAACAAACGTCAATGTCTTCGAGAGGAAGACGTGAGACACGTGTTTCGTGAACACAAGTATAAGCTTGGAGCAAGTAAGAGTATTAAAAAAAAAGGAGGTTGGGTTAGTACGCTCTGCTCTCTTGTTCATGTATATTATTAAGGCTACTTTTGTTTTTTCCTGGGTTTTTTTATTTTTTATTAATAAAACCTGTTTTTCATTTTTAATTAGTTAATTCTTTTCAAAATTCTTTTCAATCTCTTAAGCATAACTATTTATATACTTATTCATATATATACCTACCTCTTTTAACAATTGGTTCATTTTCCATGAGACATTGCGAGAAAGGTGTGTAGTTGAAATAACTAATAGAAGTGTCACGGATAAGGTGACAGTGTCAATAATACAGTATTGATACAACCCGTACGGTGTAGGTACTTGTGTAGGTACTATGTACAGACTGCCCCACACCCCACCAAACTATGCGTAGAGTCAAAATATTCGGGCAACACTCAAATTTCGATTATACGCCACCTTCAGGACAGCGGCGACGACGAAGCAGCACCCTTTCCATCCACACCTTGCTGCCCGCTGTCTCCTGCAATACAACACATTGACAGCATCGAATAATGGACCAGAAATCCCTAGCCGACCTGATCGCGGCCCTGCCCGATGGCGACGGATGGGGCCCGGCAACCACCGCCGAGACGACGCTGAATGGCGTCCCGTATGCGCCGTTTTCCAAGGGGGACAAGCTGGGGCGCATGGCCGACTGGACCGCCGACAGCAAGGACGGTAGGGACGGCCGCGGCGGCAGACAGCAGTACAACCGCAACTACAGAGGTAAGCGATACGCCTCTCTCTCTCTCTCTCTCTCTCTCTCTCTCACTCTTGTCTCCGACATGCTGACCCGGACGTGGCCGCGTAGATCAGCAGATTTATGGCGCTGGTAGTGCCGCGCTCTTCACCGCACCCGTTGCCGAAGCCGACGAGAACACATTCTCCGTCGTTAGCAGAGAGCCCACCAAGACGAGATACGGACGAGGCGCCGTATTCACCCGTGGCCGTGGCCAAAGAGGCGCTAGCCAAGCCCGCGGCGGCGGTCGCACCACTTTCTCACGCCCTGGCCGCGGTGGCCAGCAGGGCTACGGCTACGACAGCCGCGGCGGGCGCTACAACGCTTCTCGTGGTGGTCGCCGCTTCGGCTGGAAGGATTACGACAAGCCCGCCAGGAACCGCGATGCGTCGATCAACATCAAGCCCGAGTGGCAGCTTTTGGAGGAGATTGATTTCAACCGATTGAGCAAGCTCAACCTGGATGCCGACGACGGCGAGGACCTCGACAGCTACGGTTTCCTCTACTACTACGACCGATCCTACGATAAGCCGCCTGTTAAATCGGCGGAGCGACGGCTGACAGCCATTGACCGCGCCACCTACAACGTCACAACATCGTCGGACCCCGTTATACAGGAACTAGCCGAGAGGGATGAGGCGACCATCTTCGCCACAGACAGCGTTCTATCCATGCTGATGTGCTCGACAAGGTCCGTTTACCCTTGGGATATTGTCATCGTCAGGCAAGGCAACAAGATCTTCCTTGACAAGCGCGACAATGCCACACTGGACATGGTTACAGTGAACGAAAACGCCGCGGATGCGCCCATGGAGGCCTCGGACGGCGCAAAGGATAGCATCAACAACCCTACCGCGCTCTCGGAGGAGGCTACCTACATCAACCACAACTTCGCCAACCAGGTGGTCTTGGAGAGCGAGTCGTCTAAGGTCAACTTGGACAACGAGAACCCCTTCTATAACGAAGCCGAAGAGACCGAGCCACCTGCGAGCAAGGGTTACAAGTACCGCAAGTTCGACCTGTCCACGAGCGACGAGGAGCCGATGTACCTCGTGGTCCGAACTGAGATTGATGCAGTCCAGAAGAACGCCAGCAACGGCGAGTATCAGCAACTCACCCTCAAGGCGCTCAACGAGTTCGACAGTAAGGCTCAGGGCAGTGGCGGCGCTCTCGACTGGAGGTCCAAGCTCGTCAGCCAGCGTGGTGCTGTGGTAGCCACCGAGATGAAGAACAACAGCGTCAAGCTCGCCCGGTGGACCGTACAGAGTATCCTGGCCAAGGCCGACGTGATGAAGCTTGGGTTAGTATTGTCCTTTTTCCCCCTCCTTAAAGTCGTATCATCGAGATAAGCTAACGTACTCGTAGGTTCGTGTCCCGAGCCAACCCCAAGACCAATGACAAGCATGTCATTCTAGGTGTGATAGGCTGGAAGCCCAAGGACTTCGCCAACCAAATGAACCTCTCGTTGGCCAACGGTTGGGGCATTGTCCGTACCATTTCTGACATGTGCCTGAAGCGAGAGGAGGGCAAGTTTGTGCTCGTAAAGGATCCTAACAAATCGATCCTCCGACTGTACGAGGTGCCGGCTGGCAGCTTTGACGACGACGGCGAGGAAGAGACGATCGCAGAGACTGAGACTGGGGATAATTGAATCCTAAGCACGTAGGCGATAAGCTGAAGACTGGTCTAGCACCCCCCGGTGAATATGGTTTCATCGGAGCCCTTCCGGATGGATGTCGGGAAGACCATATTTAGACCAACGATGTTTGATGCGAAAGCATGCCATCGGAATTCAGACACAAGTCGATAGATAAAAAAAGCCATTTTTCTAGTCAAGACGCATTGTAATATCTCCGCCACTATCATAGGCCTTTTCGTCTGTGATTTAATTATTGCTTCTGTGTACAATATACCTGAGATAACAGCATCCTACATACTAGAACAGACACTTGCCAGCACTTGTCAATGGAATGTTATTAATTGTGTAGCATTCTCTTTTTATATAATACGCGCTTTTTACCCCACCATGAGCGAAAAAGGTTATCGATCAAGCTGCCCCGCCATGGTTCTCTGCTGTGACGTCTGTCTCAATTTACCTGCCCTTGATTCGTATACTGGACTTGCTCTCCAATACGCCCTCACTCGTTTCGCGAATACCATAGATTCGTGCTATAAACTCCTATAACCTACGTTCTTGAAGAAGGGCTAAAAACCAGAATAAAATAAATACACAAGATAAGATGGCACCAAAGGCGATCATAGCGCCGTCGATTCTATCGGCCGACTTTGCGCAGCTGGGCGCCGACTGCGTGCGGACGATGGACCAGGGCGCCGACTGGCTCCATGTTGATATCATGTACGCCCCAACCGAACTCTCCCTCCCACTGAGAACCAAACCCCCGACGATGTGATGATGCGTGAGGGGGCCTTGTAGCTGACGCCCGGAGCGGCGAAAAAGGGACGGCCACTTCGTGCCCAACATCACGTTCGGCGCGCCCGTCGTCGCCAAGATCCGGAAACACGTCGACAGGCCGGCCGAGAACCACGGGCGCGGGACGTTCGACTGCCACATGATGATCGCCGAGGTACGTACGTCTGTCTGTCTGTCTGTCTGTCTGTCTGTCTGTCTGTCTGGTGTCATCGACATACATACATGCATGCATCTCCGATGAAGAATTTACGGGAAGGGGGGAGGCAAATGGCTAACGGAGGGGGAATCTGCCGTTGTGGGATGTAGCCGAAGAAATGGGTCAAGGAGTTCCAGAAGGCCGGCTGCGACCTCTACTGCTTCCACTACGAGGCCGCCTTCTCGAGCGACGCCGAGTCCCCCGAGGGCAAGACGGATGCCAGGACGAACCCGAAGGACCTCGTCCGCTATATCCACGACTGCGGCCTGCTCGCCGGCGTCGCGCTGAAGCCCATGACGGGCGTCGAGGTGCTGACTGAGTTGCTTGAGAGCCCGGATCCGAAGGAGAGGCCGGATGTACGTTATTCTTTTTGTCATGCCCTCCCTTTTTGTTGTGACCTCTCGCCCTTATGATCATGGAGGAACTGACATGCCAACCTTGTGATATTCTAGATGATCCTCATCATGACGGTCGAGCCCGGCTTCGGCGGGCAGAAGTTCATGGCCTCCGAGCTGCCCAAGGTCCAGGCCCTACGCAAGAAGTACCCGGATCTGAACATCGAGGTGGACGGCGGACTAGGGCCCGGCACGATCGACCAGGCCGCCGACGCCGGTGCCAACGTCATCGTCGCTGGCAGTGCCGTCTTCGGCGCCCAGGACCCGGCCGAAGTCATCTCGCTGCTGAGGAGTTCTGTGGAGAAGGCTTCGGCACAGCTTTAATGTCTGGATGAAGTTGGTTTTGGGCGTAGATATCTTGATGTAGCATCACTGCAAATATCAAGTAGGTTGTTGTATGGGAGATACCACTGATTATACAAGTCGTTGTCTAAACTACGTAAAAGGGGCTGCGGTAGGCGTGGAGTTTGGTATCCAGGATATAAATTATTCATATAAATTCACCACACACCATACTAGAATGCGACAATCTCCATAATAACAGAGTGTAAACTAGGCTCTAGAAGTATCATATATACGTGTGTGCGCGTGGCCTGAGTCACATACGAACGAGACCAGATGAGGACCACAATGAACTGTGCCTAGCTCGAGTTTCTACCTCCACGCCAGGATATCTATCCCTTCTTCGGGATGTACTTTTCCATCGCATCGATGAATCTCTTTACTTCGTCCACTAGAGTCATTCAAAACGAGTTAGACCATCAGGTATTAATCAGGATACTCACTACTACTCGGGAGAGAAGACGAATTATGCCCCCTCCTCGGCTCCCGAAGATCGCGCGGAACAGAGTCGGAGTATGAGATGGGAAAAAAGCAGATACGTCTATCTATATATGAAAATGACAAAGCTTACCAGTGTTATAATGCACCATACTAACCCTGACAACACCATCCGCATCGAGACCGAGGAGGTCCTTCATCAGGCGCTCCGAGTAGAACCCGCCCCAGCGGAACCCGACGTCGGTGTTCGTCTCGACGGCCGCGACCACGTCGCGCGACGCCCACCCGGCGACGCGGAAGCTGACGGTCGAGACACGCGCGGCGGACGAGCCGGTTGCGTCCCCGTAGACCGTCACGTCTGCTCGCGAGGTCAGGTACGCGAGGAGAGTCGTCTGTAGGACTTCTTCGTGGGATGTTGCGGTGGGCCAGATTGACGAGGAAGAGGATGGGGAGGAAGAAGAGGAGGAGGAAGAGGAGGAAGAGGAGGAAGAGGAGGGGGTGAGGTAGGTTGTTACGGCTGGGATGCTGTGTAGCAGCTCGTAGCTTGCGCCTGCTAGGCCGACTGTGAGGGGGTGTTAGTGAATGTATTTGTGACCTTCTTCCTCCTTTTTCTTTTTTTTGATATCTTCTTAGATGAGTAGGTAATCGAGTATCTTCAATAATTTCCTGTAATTGTATGGCAATTGGACCTTGACTTCTTCGCCATCGTGCCTCTTTCTCCCTTTTTTTTTTCCTTTTTTCGTTCACCCTTTTCCCCGGCCCATTTATGGACCAAGACGGGCTGGAAACCAAAAAATGATGAAGCCAAGAAGATCAGAGAGGGAAAATAAATAAATAAAAAGCAAAAGGGAAGAAAAGCTTACTCTTCTCCTCCAGCGTATCCCCCTTCTTGAAAAAATGGCCCAGAGACCTCATCTTCCCCTGCGCCCGGGGACTCGCGTAGAGCATGGCGATATGCGGCCCATACACCTTATACCACGAGAAGGCATACACGTCGACGTCAAGGGCGCGGACGTCCAGAGGCCGATGCGGCGCATACGAGACGCCGTCCACGACGACCAGTGCATCGGGCGACGGGCCCGCGCGCACCGCTGCTGCGATATCAGCGATCGGGTGGATGCTGCCCAGGACATTGCTCACGTGGGTGCAGGTTACCAGACGCGTGCGAGGTGTGAGGAGGGGTGTGAGGTTGGAGGGGAGGAGTTGGGGGTTTGGGTTTGGGTTAGAGGATGAGGATGAAGATGGGGAAGGGGAAGAAAGAGGTGGCGTCCACCATTTTATCACGAGCCCCCGGCGAGAGGCGAGGTCTATCCATGGCGCGATGTTCGCCTCGTGGTCGATGCTGGACACGACGATCTCGTCGCCCTCGGCGAAGTCGAGCGCGAAGGAGACGTTGCGGAAGAGTTGCGTCGTCGAGGCGCCGAAGACTTTGTTTGGGGTTGGTTTAGTTAGTTGGGTATTTCTGCTGGGTGTGTTTTGAGATACCCCGTGGGCCTTGATAATTATTTCACAGATGTGTTGAAGATGATGAACGATGAAAAGTAGGTAGTTCAGCTGAATGGGCGAGATATCATATCTCAACAGAGGTCATGATAATCGCTATGCCGCACCTACCTATCTCAGACGCCTCGGCATTGATATACCGTGCCCCGGCCGCGAAGCCGGCGTCATACCGCTCCGTCGCGAGCTCGCCCGTCTTATAACTGGCGCCGAGCTGGACATTGGTGTGCAGGAGGTAATCCCGGATTCTGACGTTTCAAACCCGACTTGAGTCAGCGATTTATATTAACAATTTCGCCATCATCCGGGAGTCGCTATACTTACGCCTCGATGACGGTGCCCAGCGTCTGGCTGCCGCCCGCATTGTCGAAGAAAATCTGGTCTCCTGCGAGCGCGGGGAACTGGGACCGCACGCCCTCAATATCGAAGTTGCTCATGGTATAAGATGGTTCTTTTTATCTATAATATCTCGGACGTATAGGGAATGTATGTAGAGCTTGTGTGAATATATACAACCTCTATATGTGAGTGATGAGGGGGAGGGCGGATCTACCCGAAATGCACTAGTAATAGGCCGCTCTAGCTCAACTAATATCCCCAGATAATTCCTTACTCGGCCATATACACTCTTGGCTTTGTTTAGTTTAGGGGTGCATAGAAGAATGGCGTGTGCATCTGAGGTGGTAGTTCGGGGTACGAATTCCACCCCTCATCGACTCGCGTGCTTAGTCCGAATGATTCTCCACGCTCCCCCCTTTTGTTGCGGCTGTTTCCTAAAACGAGCAATATCTGTGTTCTTCTCATTTGCAGCAATAATGGAAAGGGGACGCTTGCTCCTTGTCGAATATTTGAGTGATGTTAAAGGACGTTGAGCATTAAGTAATGTTCTGAAGTAACTCAATATGTTGAGACGCACGATAACTCTTGTGAGCGGCGTAGGCGCGATACGCAACATTGACGTCGTGCTCGAGTCCAAAGACGGATACTCGTCGAAGCAGGCAACGCTGCCACAGGATATATAGTCTAGTCATAGTTCTAGACGGCACAAGATATCAAACCTCGGTAGAGCGCCAGTGTATGGTTTTTAGCCTTGTGTAGAGGAGGGCCACTAGTGAGGAAGGGCGTCTACATCCCCGAATATATCTCTACCCGTCCCTTTTTATGATTATATTGGTTTAAGCGGCACGTGTGTCATTATGGCAGACTTCATCATTTACAGACCGATAGGTTTTTATTCTTCCTCTACCTCACTGTATCGTGTCAGACAGCTAGACTAACTTAACGAATGGCTTGATAACCTCAGCCGTGGAGGCTAAAGTTCAGTATTCCTTTAGGCTTCCCTTCGTACAAACTCCAATGAGAAATGACCCCATAGACAGGTATCCTGATGGGGTTATCTGTATTTTGATTTGATGAATGCCTTCCTCGCTCGTCCCCAGAACGCCCGTGAATATGCAGAATGTTAGTTCAAATCGCCACCCCCTTGGCGCCTCATAAGCTGGTATGCATGTACCGAAACGCCGTGCAAGCCCTTGCTTGCTATGACAATGTTATACCAGTCCACAAGTAATCCCCATCGATATTCACCCAATTTCCGTGGGCCATGGCTTTGTCCCAACTCATCATCACGGCCAGCAGTCGACAGCCCATCGCACTCATAGTACAGATGACAGTGTCGCTTGCTTCCGCGAGCACAGCCAGATCCATAACGTAGGCACGTCCAATTAGCCCTCTAAGCCGTATGGCATCGGCCGACGATTGTTCTGGCTCTTGAGAGTCGTGACTTAGCACATCGGCGTTGTTTTTTGATGTACGGCCGAGGTTCCAGAACATGCTTGCAAAGAAGCCACCCTCCCAGCCGAACGCCTCGTCGACAAACTTGTACATCATTGATCGATCGAAAGTAGTGGATTCGGTGTGTTGTATCCCGGCTAGCTTGATTTGTTCCTGAGCTCGGAGCGAGTTTTTAAACTCATCCGCTTCGTATACATCCGGGTTATCTGATGCGACAACCATGAAGGAGTGCTGCTTGGCGACTACATCCTCTCCACCTAGAGGCGTGCTAAAGTTGTGGCGCTCCTCAATGAGCTCTTGGAATTTCTGCGCATACTGGTCCAGCGGTATGTACGCACCGTTGTACTGGTATTCAAACGGATGTACGTCTCCTTGTCGGACGTGAACCCCAACGACTGTACCATCATTGTAGTTGCCTTGGGGTACGCTTGCCTTTGCCTTTATTTCCTTTACGCGATTATTTACGTAAGGCCGGTCATCATCATTGAGACGAAATAATGCTTCGTATCCTGCACGGGCGAGGTCATATATATCTCGTTCTCGGCTGATATCGGACCTCTTGGTATTCTCGTATTCGTTAATGAAGCTGTCCCCGAATGTCTCCCGGGCTGTGGCAGCCGATACTACGAGATGCTTCGCGTTTCGGGGACAGGGCAGCATTTGGTGTCTCGGCGGTGGCTTGCAGCTCTGCACAGGCGATGATTTGAACATGTCCGTGTACTGGCCATAGGCCCATCGTGAGTCTTCGATAAAAAAAGCTCGCTTTTCCTTCTGGGCAAGACCATAAGCCGTCCACAACATCATCAAGGTAGGTCCTAATCCCGCGTCGGATGATTCGAGTACAAATATCATGGATGTCCTGCAGGTTTCCGTGTCTGCCAACCCATCCTTTCTTTGTCCCACTAGATGCCCATCATGTATCTGGGCGGTGGTTGTCTGCGCTTTTTCCCGGGTACCCGGCAAAACGCCCCTCTTCTCAGCATCTCTGACGTCCATGAAATAGGGATCCTCATAGTAATAATTATGTGGCGCCTGCTGTGATAGCAGGGACTGGCCATGCAGCTCCCTGACATATGCGGCCACTTCTTGGCATTTGGTGCATATATTTGAATACTCCTTCATCGATAGAGGAAACTGGTACGTTGGCGGAATAGAAACAGTCCATTTTGATTTGCCTCGCCGATCCATGACAGTGATTGGCGCTGGGAACTTTGGCAGCTCGTTCTGCCCAATCGTTTCATATTCTTCGCCGTCCTGGAAGGTCCAATTGGCAATGGGTATCTGCCTCCCTCCTTGTATCAGTGACTTAGCGAGTAGCAGGAGTGCTGCTAACCCCGTTGCCCAGGCTAGTACTCTCAGCACACGACTTGGCCTCGGAGCTGACGAGGACTTGCGCGGCCGCTTAACTAATGCTGGTAAACCCGGCGAGGGAGGTGGCGAGGAGAATATGAGATGGTTGAAATTGAATCGTGACGAAGTGGATGAAGTGGGAGCCTTTTCACCTTGGTACGAGGCAGCTCTACGAAGGTTCAGCCGGGGCGGAGCAATCATCACCTTGGGATGGGTGCCCTGGGAGAGATCCATAGCAGGGGCCATAGTTGCAGTCGTGATCGGTTTGGTACATGAATTCTAGTTTCAAGGCGAGCCGAAGGGTGAATATCTGAGCTCACGAGCAGAATCGGTTTGGTCGATTACACCCCAAGGTGGTGATGACGATAATGAAAAGGAGTGACGGGGACACAGATCCGCAGGAGCGGCAGTGGTAAGATGACAAGATAATAATATTGAAGGAGCGACAAACGGTCAAAATCACAAAGTGGCCATTACAGCCAGGAAAATGGATGTCATTCCAAGCTCCAAGTGGCAGGAATGGGTTACAAACGAACAAACAACGTGCAAGTTGGGCCGTCGAGGCCTCGAGAAGGTGGTCAGCCCAGGGAAACAATAGCTGAAAAGGCAGCTTTGGTCGGATGCTGACCGAGGCTGGGTGCAGCTCCACGTCCGCCTCGCTGAGTGTAAGTGGCGGGAGACGATCGTCAGCTCAAAAAGGTAGGTGATGGGCCGGAGGTAGAGGGGACCCGTGAAGATCTAGCGTGGCTACGAAGTGGACTTCGTCTTGGCACAGCGACGATGTGTACCTAACATAGTAGTGTAATATGAAGGATGGTCTTATTGGGAGATTACCATATAAAACTGGGCAGGCAGACGAGCCGGCCACATATTTATTGAGCTGATCCGGACAAGGCCCCGGTTGTCAAGTGACGACCACAAGGCTTGGGAGAGAAAAGGGAGCGGTTCAACGAGCAAATCGTTATTAAACAGCAAGACATATAAGACATGAGTTTGGACAGGAATATGCTGTTCAAGAAGGTCTACTGTAGGTCTAGGTCTGCCTACCTACACTAGCAGGAGAAGATGAATGTAGAGAAGCTACACTAGAGAGGGTGACGTGTGGACACGAGTTTCAGACGGGACGAGCCACGAGGTTTGCATGGAATGGAAGTTGACTAAGTACCTACCAATGGCTCTCCCTTGCCCACTAACTATACGCCGTACATACATACCTAGTACATGTATTTACTTCTGACATCTAGGGGAATCCTGACAAACATGTCGAGTAAAACAAAAGAGGTCCTTCCTTACTCGGTAAGCGACTTATTTACTTGCTACTAGTTCAGTAATGCGTTGCTCAACTTCTTCCATTTTCACTGACTTTATTTGCTTGAGCATAGCTGATGTGGGGAAGATCCGACGATGATTGACGTTTGAAGGAATGCCATTTTGGGATTGTGGGGTTACGATGATGTCAGAGCCTATACAACTGATACAACTGGTACGACTAACAAGTACTGCCACAGAAAGTACAACTGATGTACTACGGTACGTTATGGTAATAGATTAGTGAATTAGTAAATATCGCTCGGTCTCAACCGAAAGATATGGGGTTGTCTTCAATGTTTCCTGTATAAGTAGGTGAGCACCAGGTCGACGCACCTAGACGTAGTCTGTCTGTGCCGCTATCCTTCTTGTCTGTGCGTATTTTTATTCTTCTCAGGTGGATGGATGGAGGAAAATCCTAACGTTTTGTATTTTAGACAAACCCGATATCTACAATTCCATCATTTTGTGATTTTCTAGATACCGGTAATTAAAAACCCCATTGCTGGGTACTTGTATATACTAGGTGCGCGCAGTAGATATGAAGTCTCCATCCAAGTCCGCATTCCGAGAACGCCGCCCCCGGTCGACTGACAGCCATTGGCTATAAGCGCGGGCTAGGGTCTCCCCGTCCCTGGGACCCTTGAGTTGATGAAACAAGCTAAAAAAGAAATCCATGTCACCTGGTTGGCCGCCGAGGTTGGCTTAGAAAGGACCCTTTCGCTTTTGATTATGTACGGATTGCGATTGTTTTTATTTTTATTTTCTCCCAATGGAGACTCGACCTAATGACGTGCCCCGTTGAACACAGCAGATGTCCTACTTATTACGGAAAGTGAGTGATACGGATACGTCGAGTTCTGGTCGCCGGCTGCGAGACCTGCACATGTGTGCTGTACTGCTGTACCGCCGTGCAATGGACGAGCTGCATAAAAGGGGGCGCCGACGATCTCGTCAGATGCGAAGATGATCCGGGCGGTGTCAGCCAGCCAGCCAGCCACTGAACCATTGGACAACGTGTTAGGTACTTCGCGGGTTTGCTTTCTGTGACGATGCAGATGTGCTCCTGTACATCCCTTGGAGAAGCTCGGCACTTCTTACTGGTTTTTCCTTACGCTACAATGGTGCGAGCAACTTCGGCCGACAGCACATACAAACAGTACTTAGTGTAGTCTCATATCTTGCGTTTGTGTCCATCCTGACTAATAGATCCGTTTGTTCTGTGTCTTCTGTTATCTATCTATCCAATACGAATGACCACAATCCCACGAACCAGGAAGACAACCAATCTCCCGGCGAACCCCCAACAACCCACTCAGGAAGTACAAAGGGTACACTGTAGGTGGTAACAAAAGCTGGTATCCGCCGAGAGGCCGTTTCGGTGTCAGTGGTTCACTGAGGTGATGACGATGCCCAGAGACAGTCTCTTATTCCCCTCCAAGATTAACAGGACCACGATCAACAGATTGCCGGCCCTTGCGGCTTTCTATCATTCACTGTCCCGCGTTTTCCCAACTCGCTTTGACCGCCCCGATCGGCACCCCTATCAAACAGAATTCCCATTCTCCCGGTAGCCAAACGAAACACGGAAACCGAGCCTAACCCTGCGAATAGTTTGCCCCAGCCAATCGGCCTTGCTTCTGCGCATGCTCACCGATTGTCCGGACCTCTTATTCCTCTTACCTAAGCAGTACCATATTATTATATATGTCCTAGGGACTAGCTAGAAGCTTTCGTGATGACAATCGCAAAAGATTATCATCACGAGACGCTTTGGCCTCCTGTCTAGCCTGCCTGGTCTAGTACAACAATCTGACCTACCAAGTACAACCCAAAACCAGCACATATAGAAAAACATACCACTAAGGAAAAATATCAAGCACCTGACACCTGCCTGCTAGTGGTATGAAGGTATGCGTGTCTTGTCAGTTCCAACTCATAGCACCCCAGTTCCTAGATAGCTGAAACTAAGTACAGGAACATTATCATCATAGCGCATAACGTAGCCATATTCACTTCTTCATCCCTCTCCGTTCGCAAACTGTATCACTCAATCAATCAACTTGAACCAACCGTGCTCCCTTCCATCTATCCCCCTGTGTCCGTCGCACACATCAATCAACGACGTCCATCGTCGCCGCCCCATCGGGCCCCAAAACGCGCAACCGGGTCTTTTCGCTGTACAGTAGTATTGTAGCCCCCGAGGACTACGTAGTAGACGCCAAGGACTTACCATCTAGGGCTGAGTTCCGGCCTGACGTTGTATGTATGCAACGCAAGGACATCCAACAACATGGAAAACCAAGGCAGACAACAGAAAAGTAGGCAGGCAGGCAGGCAGCCAGCCATACATCAAGTTCGTAGTCCAAGGATCGCGGCGCACAAAACAAGACATTGGAAAAATAGTCCAAGCCCATATTCCAACCCTGCCCCCAATAATCCACATCCACCTTAATTACAGCATTGCATAATATTGGCAGACTCAATTCCGATAGTAGGTACTATGTAAATATCTGGAGGGCGTCGTAAGCAAAGGGGAAAGGAATAAGGGAAAAAAGAAACTCGAGGCGAAAGTCTTCCCATCTTCGGTAAGATCCGTAAATACGGCCAACATCGCCGTCTTCTGCGTGTCAGCCGCATGTCCATGTCCATGGCCGACAGACCCGACACGGCCGTTTGAGATCCAGCTACCTACCTACCTAGAAGCGAGGGAAAGACGGCAGGCATATTCTGACATACATATCCTGAATGCCCAATGTCCAATGCCCTTCACGTGTAACCCACAAAATCATGCGCAAAGCCATCCCACGCATGCAGAATCCAGGAGAAAGCTGAACAATCCCCATGTCGTTAACAGCCGTGGAGTAGAGCGGCATAGTATCTCGCCGCGCCTCATTGACACAGAAACGGGTTAAGAACAACACCTTGGGTTGCATTCGTCGCAATAATAAATTTAGATTCCTCTTCTGATTTGTCCTCCACCCCCTCTCCCATGTCCTCTCTCACCATGAGCGAACTATTGGCGATGGAGAAAAGAAAGCAATTATGTACCCGACCGGGGCCCAGCTCTTTAGATAGATAGATGCCCACGGAGTAAGTAACTGCGCGGTCCGTTTGTGCGCGGTTGGCCGCTTGATGAATAATATACAAGATGTATAAACGAGGTATTTCCCACCACCGTGTAAAGGCTGTGTAGAGACAGAAAACAAAAATGACCTTTCTTCCGTTCGCCCCCCCATGATAAGCATAACCGAACCTTTACAACCGGCCGACATAAATACAGGTTGCATCGTCCCTCTCCCTCCTCGTTGGCCGTTAGAAATGGGTACTAAGTAACACATGGGCAATGTGATCCGTTCGACGGGACCGGAAGGAACCAACGGAACATAACATCCATCAGCCTCCTTTTCCTCGTTAGGACATTCGCACCCCACGAGCCAACCAAAAACATAGCAAACAAATACAAGAACAAAAAGATAGAGGGTATAATATAAGCGGATCAAAATAGAAGAGTTTGACCTGAACGCCGGCCTACTCCATGAAACATTGAAAGGTTGCTCTGGACATCATCGCAGGATTGTGGAAGGGAGTTCACGCTTCTTGCGGGAATGACTGCGCTTCGCTCCCTGCCGACTGGTCGATTCGCGGTAACTCAAGGCCAGATTGGGTAAGGTCTGCAAGACTACCTACGTTGCGATGATTGACAACTCGAACACTGCCACGTACGCCTCTAACGATCTGACCAGCTTCTACGCGATCTTGAATCATATCGTCCAACATTTTACTCATCTCATCCACGCTTCGTTGTTTTCGAACAGGCGAGTACCCCTTGTTCTTTGCAACAGGGGGATCCGGTAGGGCATCTTGTGGCGGCGGGCTGACCGACTCTAGAAGGAGTGAGGAGCGGGCGGCGTCGCTCCTTAGCGTGTCGAGTCCTTCAGCGGCGTCCCGCGAGCGAGCTGCGCTACGCAGAGCTGTCAACATCCTGTCTTTATCGTCTAACCTCGCCCGGAGCTCTGCAATTTCGGCATCTTTCTCCTTGAGCAGTGCGGACACGCTATGATCCTCACCGACCATGATACCCTTATTCGGGGCGGAGAACCCAGCTGATGTTCTCGACGAGCTAGCCCGACGAGCTTGGTTCAGCCTTTTCTCGAGTGTTGCAATGTATCGGTTTTTGTCGGCAATATCGGCTTGCAACGCTTGATTTTGAGCTTGCAAAGATGCTGTGCCATCGCCATACTCACCTATAGTATCATCATCCTCATTCGCCGTCGCTTCTTCGCCACTCGAATGCCGTGCGCTTACCGACCTACGCCCTATTGTGGAGGCTGATGATCCTCTAGATACTGTTCTCTCAAGCCCACTGGGGGTCGTGAGTGAGGTGCGAATTGAGCTTTGCGAGAAACGGTTATGTATCCCTAATGCGCTATAGGTGCCGTTGGAATTCACTCCAGTGGATTTGGAGCTTAATATCAGACGGTTTAGATGGTCAATCCGTTCCTTTAAGGCAGTGCGCGCAAGTTGCATCTCCAAAATCTGCTCTTCGTGCCTTGCCTCCGCTTCTTTCTCTCGAGCGAGTTCCTCTTCCACGTCCTTTTCGGGTTCCGCTTCTTCAGTCTTGTTATGGTTGGTCTTGGCCTGGGTTTCAAGCTGTTGCCTCAGTTCAAGAATCTCCATTCGGTAGCGCTCGAGAAGAACTCTTGCGCCACCCTCCCCACCAGCACCTAATGCTTCCTCGGCTCGTTTGGCATGGCTCACGATGCTGTTCTTTGCCCTTGACGCAAACTTGAGCGTGTTAAGGGTTTCGGTCGCATGGGTATTGACTGAAGCAGTGCTTCCTGCCGAGCCGGTTTGGATGGTGCAGAGAATGCTCACGAGAGAATTGCCAGATAATGCGCCTTGCAATAATCTGGTGAGCTTGCTGTCTCTGTAGGGCAAATGCTTCCCATCCTTATCCCCACCCTTCCCTTCTTTATCTTTATGTTCTGAGAGCTTCGAGATAACCGTCCCAAGAGTTAGCAAACTTTTGTTAATATGAGACCCTTCTTGCCGGCGCTCCTTCGATTCAGCTGCTTTTTCGGAACCAGCCAGATCAATCAGACTCAACGTGGATACACGGACACCGCCAGGGAAAATCCCTGTACGTTTGCCTTCTGCTCCCGAGCCTCCTGGTAAACGTTCTCTACTCTCTACAACAATCTGCACAACCGCGTGGCTGCGGGAGCTCCTTGCGTTGAATTGTGTGCTTGCAGTCCTTCGGGCTTGATCACCGCGAGCAATCACCCGCAACAGCTGAGTGGGGCTCTGTACAATCTCTTCTTTCAAAGGGGTCGCATAAACACCTCGTTTACTGTCTTCTCGGAGCTTAATCTCTTCCTGGGCGCTGCCGGCCCCCGTGGCGTTCGCCGTTGGCATACTGAGAAGGTCGTGTATCCTCTCGTTATAGATTTCAAGGTAGCTTACTCGAAGCAAGAATTCTCTGGTCGGCGTTTCACGAATATACGAGAATATATCGGTTATGGCCAGTGGGATCACGCCGGGAGACGAGGCAGTGCCCTGCATGGAGAATGTCTTACCTGTCCCCGTCATACCGTACGCGAATACTGTTCCGTGGTAACCTTCCATCACTCGACGAACTAAGCGCTTCGCAAGGTGGTCGTATACACGGCTATTGTCGTCGTGGGTCGTAAAAACATTATCTTTGAACAATTAGCAGAGCCAACATTGAAGGGCAAAAAACGCACCATAGTAATAATCGCCTCCTTCACGTCCACGGTATGCGACCAGCGACTTTCGACCATCGACCATCCATTCCCCCTCTGTCTGGCCATTACTGCCTCCAGCATCTGGTCTTACACGGATGCTAACAATAACATTTCCTTTACCATCTAAACCCTTTGAAGAGCGTTTCTCCCTAAGACCAACCCCATTCGACTCCGAGGGGTCATCATATGTAGTAGCAGATGTTGAACAGGAACCTTGCGCCGAAGAGCTACGGCTTTGAGGGGGCGAGGCTATACTAATCAATCCATCCGAATGCCTCGTGCCAGCTCCACCTAACAGCGATTTACCCTCCCCACCTCCGTTCAGCAGGCTAGGCATTGCGATAGATTGGTAGCCATTTTTGGTCAACTGAGGGGTGCGAGCTCTCCTAGCTGGCGTGACAGCTCCGGACAGTGGACTCGGAGGCACACTTCCCGATCGACTCGGAGGTTGCGGGAATGAGTTGATACTAACGGTTTTTCGGATGGATCTCCCGGCGCTGTTCACTCCAGCACCCCTAGGAATCGGAAGAGCGCCAGTGGGCGCTGGAGACAAAGGAGCACCGTGTATGGATGCCGCGGAGGGTGCTCTCAATCCACTTCTAGGTGTGCCTGGAGTTTTGGTAGGGCTCGAGATCCCGCCGGTGCTCTTCCGGCTTTTCGGCCTAGGTAGAGCTGGGAGAGCACCCGTAGGGGGATCATTGGATCCTCGTAATCGTGGTAATGTGGTCGCCATTGTAGCCTACTATAGGGACGCGTGTGGCACACGAATTTGTGGGTTTGTGAGGGTGTGGTTTGCGCTTCACGCCTCCATGAGTCGTGGCGCCGGTCTATATTGGGTGCTAAATTCTCGATGTTGCAATGCTGAATAGGGAAATCAAGTGAAGAATAATTGTCGCAACAAGACGTCTCGCCCCGCACTCATAGCCCAGATACGAGGGATCGAAGTTCTCGGCAATATGGTCGAATAGATCGGGCTTGATGGACGGGTTATGACTGTAGTGTAAGGACAGATGGGTTAACCAGGTTGTTGATTGGCTGGCGACTCGCAATCTTCGTTGAGCTGGGCAATAGGAATTGAGCAGAGATAGAACTACAAAATGCGGGAACCGAGAACGTGAGGTCCAGGTCTATCTCAGCAGACTAGGTTAGCCAATCCTTATAGATGTACCAGAACTTTAATTGGCGGGGAGCAGGTTGCGCTCTCTGGCAGCACGTGGAATGAATGACGCGGCAGAGATAAAGTTGGGGGGGATCGATTAACTCACGGGAAGCGGAAACTAATGACAAAGTTAAGATGGGGAGTATCACGGTGCAGCGACCCGACAGCCAGCACCAAACCAGGACAGATCCTGTCCGAGCCCGTTACAAAGAGTGGCAGAGGGAGTGCGTTGGCCGTTAGATGTGTCTCTCGTAAGACAAGGCGGGATCAGTCTCAGTCGGTGGTATAAAACTCGCGCTTTCTTCTCCTACAGCCCCTTAACCTATTCCAGCCAAGGATGTTCCACGATGGAGGAATGCGAAAGGGTGAAGCCCGTCGGCTGTCGTATATATTGTTGGAGTTTTTAGCTCTGCTCGGGTCACTCAACCGGTCGCCAACGCCGCTTCCCGTCCGGCCGAGGTGAAGTGTAAGAGATGGCGCGTGGTAGGCGAGAAGGAAGAAAGAGAGAGTTGCAGCTATCAAAGCCGCTTGAGAGCCCGTGTAGTAGCGGCCGAATGCGTTCGTCGCTGCCAGTGGTGAACCGTTCTTGCCCGGGAAAGCATGAAACCCAGCGGCGCAAGCCTCAGGTCGCGGTGGAGGCGCCGGTATGCTGCACTGTAATGAGAATATGCGCAGCGCCAATAGAGCACTACCTAGACTCGCTAGACTTGGGTGGGCAGCACCAGCACAAGCAGCAACGGACTGATCTCTGGAGCAGACCGTGACAGTATCGATTGATGATCCAAACACTCAAGGTACCATCAACTGATGGGACCTTTCACCTGCAGTCTTCAAGTGGTCAATTTAGGGGTCGGGGCCAGTCCAGCTGCGGTCGGGGTCGATGATCCAGTGTAAGTGTGCACAATGAGAGAGATGACAAGCATTGCTGCGGGTTAACGGGGACCAGTACCCTAGTCCAAACCTAATCCCAACACGCAGTGCAGCCAGCTCGATAATCTACTTAAGTACACTAGGCTGTAAGTGGTGATGTTAGTGATTCCCAATGGAGATTAGCAGGGTAGCTGGGTCCTTGTGTGCTACTGTAAACCGAGAAATAGAGCACTATTCTGCGTATGATCCCAGTATCACCCGTCATAGACTGCCCTCGTCTCATCAAGTGAAAGCTACATAGTACAGTAAAAGCAGGTAATTCGGCATAGGTAGGTACACGTATCTTCGGTTCGCGTGCAACGTAGCAGGACACCCCTTTGGTAATTGGGCGAATGGGGTGCTCAGCTTTCAAATATCAAGACCTACGACCAGACTACGTAGTATACCAAGAAACAGCATCACAACCCGTCTCCCCAGAGCTCAGTTAGCTGTTGCTGGACATGATGACAACATTCCCTCTCCCACTCCTCTTTTTCTACAGTAGCATATGTGCTAATTTAGCAACTTCTCGTTACTGTGGTATCTCGCATCACTGCCGCCTGTGGATCATAAATTTTACGACCATCACCCGACCCCTGACCAGGTTCAATTTCCTAGACAATTTCCAACCGCGGCCTAATGTAGCCCATCCCAGCCAATCTCATTCCATGAACCCTGTTGTTTTGCAGCACACCCTGCACAAGTAAGTACTTATCGACCTTCCTCAGCTCACGACCAATACCCAACCGACAACAAGTATGCTTGGTCATAATATGTATATTATACGCATGGGGGGATATGGGGGTTCGACGGGATTTAAAGAATGACGGGCAGCTCGTGAATGTTTGAAGGGTCCGAATGCAGCATGCTTGTGAGAGTACAGTACAGTATTATCGAGGACCATCACCACCACTTGCGCATGTTAAACGGATGAGATAAGTCTCGCATATCTTGTATTATATTCGTAATCCACGTGGTTACGAGTGGCGACTTGGGTATATTACTTAGTATGAGCAGTGGCCGCGAAAGAGTTACGGGTTCGGCACAGCTCCGATCTTCGCGGCACCTAGCCTCGCATAGGAGACGAAAATCTAATCACGGTTAAACTCTCGGCCAGTCGCCTCGTACGAACTGCCTACATAGCCGCAAGACACCGGACACTTCCTCCTTCGCAGATTTGCAATAGCTACCAAGTGTTCGACAGACTGTCGCCTCTCTCGAACACATATAAAATTCCCGCCAAGCCATGCCTCGACTACTCCGATAACGGTTTAGATCATAGATTGGACCAAGCATGTCGACTATCAGAGTGCGCCCCCCCGCGATGTGACGCGCCACCACGCGTTTCCAGATTTTCCTTTGGTCGGCGCCATGTCCATTTACGTATACGTATAGAATCCATTGGCAGTGGTCGAGGCAGGGATTTGAGATAGAGACCAGTAGGGGCCGCAGGTGTAGTTGCAAATGCGACCTTTCGACGCAGGTCCAATGCCACTCATTTCGAGTGGGCTTGCCGTCCCTCCTAGTACGGCAGCGTCCCCGAATATGTGTTCAGGGTACAGGGCACTATACTATTTAAGGGGCTCAAGGGAATTGGGCTTTACCTGTCATATCTGATAAAGCCGAAGAGGCAACTCGAGCCATGCGTCCACTCTTTCTACTGGTGGCGGTCCTGCTCGCAGGAGTCCAGGCTGGCTGCTAGTGCACTGCAGTTCAGCCTTTCTCGTCACATTTGGTCGGGCGGACTAGCGATCATCGAGCGCAACACTTGGTTGGGTTTTGTGTGAGCTATTCTACTCCACGCGCCCCGAACCAAGATCGGCCGTTGGGGTACTTGTACAACTGGTTGGGCTGGGAACGCCTCCCTGTCTTCTGCCCTGTCCACTTCGCATTTGCCAATTTCCCACGCCAGCGCCACTTTTGCTCTCGAACTGCTACGCTACCCCGCAGTGGTGCAAGGAAAGCTTAGCGACGAGAACTACGACCGTACCATTCTTCAGTCGTGCTGAGTGAGTACAGCGTACGCAGTAACGCTCTATAAAACTTAGGATCACAAACCCGACCTTAGCCCGTGATAATCGCTATGGCAATGAATCAGGGGAAATGCGCATAACCCTTAGTTGGTCTATTAAGGAACTTGCTAAAGTCGGGTATTCGAGTACAATAGGTATCATGAATGAAAGTCCCCCACGCTTGTATGTCTCACAAGCCACCTCCTGAGCTTAATGAAGGTACAACAAGCTGACCGCCATATTCAGAGAGTCGTTCTACGGTCGTGAGATATTACGTCGACTTAGCTACCGGACGAGAAACTGAATTAGTTTGTGTCGCGGTAGCACAAAGAACTACACGGCTAAACCCGACGACACTGATAGTAGGCTTAAGACGGAGCAGCATCCCGCAATCAATGTGATCTATTCCATCGTGCCGTTTTTGGAGATTGGTGCGTGCGCTTTAAGCGTTCAGGGGTAGAATAAAGCGAAAGGTGGTTATAAAGGTTATATCCGAATGGTATATCTTACGCCCGACAGCATAGACTATGTTATTGTAAACCGTATGGTTTGTATACCTGCCACAAATGCGGACGATAGTCGTTATAGTAGACAATGGAGCCAGTGGTAAACTAGGTAAGTACGTAAGCAGGTATTAAGTCGAACTTTTTACGAACTTTCAGCAAGACCAAACTGCCCGTGAGCTCAATCAATGTATGGTATAGCTACAGACTACATCAAACGCCACCCTCCATTAGTCGCAAGCGAATAGATAGGTAAAAACTGTTTCATGAATGCACCACGAGAACCGAACAAATGGGTCGAAGCCTACCAGACGGGATGATGTCGACCGACATGACTAGTGTTGTATTTCTTTGTTAGGCATATCGATTCGTTCAAGGGTCTTCAAGATCCATAGAACCCGGTTCGCTAATGCTACGAAAAGGGTCGTTTCGAAATAACATGATAAGATTGATTATCAATCGGGAGATATATTCGGCCTACGAGATCCTCTACCAATGAAATCCTTAAGTTCATATTACATAGTGTATGTAAAACGACCCGAGTGCGTCTCGAGTTGACTACTGCTCTATGGCTATACGAATACTCATATAACGGTATCACACTAAATATTTTTGATATAATCCCAGTCTCCCACGTCCCGTCTTCACCGGGTCATCTTTATCTATCCCTAACCCAGTCGATTCTGTGCTTCCCCAAGGGCAAAACGACATCGCCGGATAGGATCTAGATATTGATTCCGAGCGGCCTGAAAGGAACGAAGAACCGACGTGGTGCAAGATACCGCGAGACGACGCTTTCTAAATGCCGTGAGACTCTAGGTATCAACTACTCATATACCGGAAGTAACCACGACGACATACAGTAACTTATGATACAGACCCCCCATACAGCTCACCGCCAACCAGGTTCATGGGTGCTATACCACACTACACGGCCATATATACCGCAAAAGTCAGCCATTGGCTGCCGTCGCGAGAGCAAGCCTCGTGGGATCACGGCTCGTGTCTCGGGTGCGGGTTTCAGCGGACCTCATGTCGGGCGAACATCGGTTAGACAAACGAAGCAAGGCATTCATTTTCGACACGCGTCCGGATTCCCCGCTCGGCGGTCAAAGCATAATAGGTAAAGAGCGCCGGTTCAGCGCGTCGGGAGATCATATCTAGGTAGGTACCCAAAGGCATGGATAGATGCGAGGCGGGCCGTTAGGTGGTATTCTGACTTCCGAAGGATTATGTCCATTCCATGCAGGCTGCAGTAAATACTTACGCAGGCAAACCCCTCGGTTAAGAATTGCCACTTCGTCGATGATATGCCCAGCACTGCATTGTGCATTTGATCCGAAGTCGATGCGTGTAAGTACTCCAACATCATGCAGCGTGTCTAAAACAAACTGCTGCGCAGAAAGACTGTATCATTCCAGGAGTGCCCTGCAGCAAGACCAATAGAACAGAGATATCACGCGGCATTCTCCGCACCACGACGTTGTTCCTACGTACTTATCAATCCAGCGACATTCTAGAACAAATGACAAACATACACGCCTACGGTCGTTTGTCTGGTATACTACCCAGGACGGGTTTCAAAACCGGGGTGCTATTATAGATAGGCCATTCTCGGGGGTGACACCGTTTAACGGAAACCCGATCTTATGAAACATGGCGCCATATCATCTTTGCCCTTCGAAACGGATAAGCGAGCCATGTTGTACTACGGGACGAGAACGTGGGACATATCTCCATGGATCTATCCTACTGTAAGCAAGGGAGCACCCGCTGTCATATATAGCATTTGCATACTTGGAGTGTGCGAGGGATATCCCTGACGGGCTCTCAATTCCCTTCGTCCGGCAATGGGAATACCGAGTATTATGTAACGTAGAAAAGCCACACGTGAAAGGGAATGCGAATAACTGAGTCATCAATATGTAGAGCGCATTGAAGTTGTGTGTTATATTGTTATGCTAAAACCATCGATATAACTTCCTTGCAGTATTCTCTTAACCTCCAGAGTAAAATAGACTTAGCTGGTGTCTCGAAATTTAATCATGCGTCAGTAATCATATCAGGATCGTTAAACTAGTTACCAAGTCCCTGTTAGATAATCTACTTGATTAAAGCAAAGTTATCCCATGGCACGTACACCCCGTCCAACGCTGCGCGTCTCGAAGACTTCCACGAGCCCGGCACCCACGGCCTCCTGTAGTACCCAGTCGAAAGTGAGCCCGTAGAACTGGCGCCACTTCCTCGTCTGCCCGGGCAGCACGCCAGCGAACTCGCCACGGGCCCTCCTCGCCGACGTCTCGTCGACCTTGACAATGCCGCCGTCCCAAAGTTCCCTGAGAACGGACTCGGGGACTTCGCGGAACTTGGACTTGCCCAACAATGACATGAGATGATCTAAAGCCGTAGACACTAGTTTTAGGAACGAACCTGCCCCCGGGACCGCAAGTCTGTACTCCGTAGAAGGGGAACTCGTCAGAGCCATGACCGACAAAGAGCCGCCACCGCTGCCGCCGGCATTGTGCAACGCGCCCTCGCCACCTACTGTGCCGACGGAGCCTGCGGCCTGCCGCGACACCGTCTCCAAAGACGTCAGGGTTATCTTATCCTCGGGGCGCGCATATGAACGCATGGTGCCAGACATGGCGCCATGGCTGACAACGCCACCGGTATGATGCGCAGTCAGAAAGCCTGCGTGCACGAGCTCTTGCATCTCGGATGGTCTCAGCGCGTCTCTGCCTAGGACCTGGGAATCCGGATTCGACGCCAGGAAGTTCAGTAGATTCTCCCTGGCACTGTTGCTGAGCGCCGTCGTTTTCTTGAGCGAGGTCTCGTAGTCCGAAGCCAGCACCACGAATTCACCGACGACACCGCGCCGCGGCACCACGACGCGGCGCAGGAACCCTCGTCGCGTGAGCTCGGCCACCTCCCTCTCCACGGCACTCGGCGACGACAGTAGTGCCTGCACGTGTGCGATGCTCACGATGGGCGGGAGGTTCCGGCGGTAGTTGAGCGTCTCGGCGATGCGCGTGGACGTCATGCCGGCGGCCGTCTCGGGAACCGGCGCAAACATGCGCGTGCGTATGTATTGGATAGCCTGGGGCGTATCGCGAAGGTGAAGGTCGGTCGCGAGGGCCGTGACGAGGCCGAAGTCGTCAAGCTTGTCATCGCCGAACAAATCGTCGTAGGTCTCGAGCTTGTTCTTTGATGTTGTCTTCGCACCGACGCCTGGTTTGCGCCGAGGCAGCGAGGAAGCCCATGATGGTGAGGGCGATGCGGACGATGAAGACGAGGATGGCTTTGTAGTCGGCCGGCTCGACAATGTCGAGGAGGATTTCTTCTTAACCCGCCCCGAGCCCCCCAAAATCGACCTGAGGCTCATTTTGGTTTGCCAAAAGAGAGATCATGGTTGAGCTGACGGCCGCGGGCCTCGACGTTGTGAGTCAGTCCGGACAAAAAGGCAGCGCAAGTCGTTTCAAAGGCATACTTGGAAGTGGCATGTACTGTTAGCCCCAAGGCGGCAAATACTGGCTACCTCGGTACCTGACCTACTGTAGACTTGTACTTAGGGCGCGCTCTGTTGCGCCCCCACCGGCACAAGGATAGCCAACCACAACCGACCCCTATGTACCTCCGTCATTGGGATCATTTACACTAGGTAGGTACCTAGGTAGGTATTCACGAGGTACAATACTTTCTATTTTCCGAATCTTTATAATCCGAAAATATCATATACGTTAGGTAGTATTTATTATTTGGAAAGCGGTAAACACCTGCCTACAAATCTTAGGGTAGGAGCAGAACGGATAAAATCTAGACAGGCCAGACAAGGCAAAGCAACTACATAGGGCGAGTGAACCTTTCCGCAAACTGATATTGGTCTTCTAGTCTAGCATTGGCCGGGTAGGTATGACCTCAGAAAATGCGAATCAAGACATAGAAAGGCCTGTAGCAACATCCAAGAGGAACATGGATTACATAAGTTGTAGAGTAGAGCGTGACGACAAAACGTGTTGCTGAACCGCTGGGGTTCTGACCTTTGTGACCACAGAGTCGACCTTCTCTGGTGTACGGGCTGACGTTTCTCATATTCGTGCTCTAATTGCCAGTATCCTTGTTAGTGTGAATTTTTAGGCTAATAGTTTAAGTAGTGAGGTGAGGTGTGATGGGACTTTTCATGATGACCTAGGAGGTTTGAACACAACGTAGAGTAGAACAGCCAGTAACTCTTTCAATGAAAGTATGGGGTATCGATCGGACATGTTATTGATGATGGCGGCCCAGGTTCGAATTGTACAGCAAGCAACGTCGGTGATTTTGACTTACCTCCTACTCTCTAGTTTGTTCGACTTGCGAGATCAGCGAGGCTAACATTGCTGCGAACGGCCTATCACTTTTCCCTGATTTAACTGACATTTGGCGGGGTCGGTGGCGGGGTCGAGGTGGAACAAGCGCCCCAATCCTGTACTACTTATATTTGTCTCAGTTGCTCGCGATGTAAAACAAGCATTGATATAGTTCACTTGCTGTCCAGGCCTGCTTGCTGTCTGCTCACCTCTCGTACGTACACCTTCCTAATCAGTGCTGCTGAGAAACCATAGGCTAATCCGACACAAGGCATTTGAGGCGAATACCAAGGTTTTGTCGTTATATTCTTGCTGAGTATATTACTGTTGCTAAGATGGCACCCGTCGTGATTCTTATTCGCCACGCACAGGCTTTACACAGTAAATACCATACCCAGCCGTTCTCACTACAATGAATACTAACGGCCCTAGATGTCGGCAATAAGTTACCCTATATCCCTCAATCAGCACACAAGAGCTAACAGCATGGGCACATGGTGTGTATAAAAACATTCCGTGCCCGATCCCTTAGCCTCCTTGTTCCGTCTGATCTAGCAAGTGGGACTTAGAGATCTCGACTGACGTGTTTCCGTGCACGTAGACTGGTCGATCTTCGATCCTAAGCTCACAGACCGGGGTGTAAATCAATGCAAAACTCTCGCAGACCAGCTCGAGGCAGACTTTCCGTATGCTATAGACGGCTGTCGCGTCGTGGTGAGTCCATTGTCACGGACACTGCAAACGGTCCAGCATTCACTTGGGTGGCTGCTCGACCGCGGCGTACCAGTCGTGGCACGTGCAGAATGGCAGGTAGGATACTCCCGTTGAGATTCTCGAGTATATGCCGTACTCATCAAAAGCAAATAAAGGAAGACACTGCCAACCCCTGTGATGTTGGCGATGAAAAATCCAAGCTCGAGAAGGACTGGCCGGGCTACGATTTCTCACAGCTAGATCCAGTGTACCCCCAGAAAATAGGCTTGTACGGGCCGGAGGAGGAGACGATCCGGAAAAGAGCAGTAGTTGCAAGAAACTGGCTTTCTGAGCAGACAGACAAGTGTATCATCGTCGTCACCCATTCAGGCTTTCTGAATAGGGTCGTACAAGGACCGAGATACAGGAATGTGGAATACCGGACCTACAAGATAGAAAGGGACGATTCAGGCGAGGTTGAGTTGGTCGAGTTGACAGAACGGAGCAAGGATATACCAGGAAGGGAAGAGTGAGCTGCTCTCGCTCAGCAGTCTTACCGCAGGTCTGATGATCCTCTAGGTAGTGTCCCTCAGTATACCCACGGCGGAAGGGGCAGGAACCTGCTGGCTGGCTAAATAAACTACCTACCTAGCTGATTTCTATCTTACGGGTTTTGCTGTACGCTGCCTAAAGGGATGGATGGTACACATGACTAGTCAACTGGGGGTTTGATGTGGCCGAGATTTACCATGGGAAACCAGCTTGTTGGCAGAAGCTGACTTCCCTCAAACGAACGGCTATCTTAGTCTCGCACTAGATTCAACCCGAGAGACTGTAGAGAAGTAGGCCTTTCGAAGCAATCAAGAAAGATTGTGAATTGGAAGTGCTGTTGAATGTAAAGAAAGAAGCCAAAAATAAAAATTAGCGGATGTGACTCTGAGAAAATAGGGAGGTATTGGTTGGGGGCCTTATCGACAAGAACAGAACGCTAACCGGAAATTTGCCGAGCTATACTACTAGCAGTATGGTGTGGTACACAACAGCGTCCAAGCAAAAATGTCGGGCAGGGCGTCTCTTTCAGCTGACCAGGTGTTCCGCCACCACGTCATAGTTGCCGGCATTGGACGGCTGGATGACACAAGGAAAGCAAACAGCAAATTCGCTTCTCGTCCCAGCTGTGACTGTATTACCTCGTATCTGTCAGACCATCGGAAGGCACACCATCAGGGTCCTCGTCGTCTGATGGAAGAGGTCGGCTCTGCTGACCCACCGGCGGCCACCATCGCCATCGGTCAGCGCCATTGGAGTACACTTAAATCATCAGGAACAGACGCCATGTGCTCACGACGCACCGCATCTTTAGATGTCTCCTCGTTCATGTCTTCTACACGTGCGAAATGCAGGCCTTTGATTCGCTGCTCACCACACAACTCTCATATGTCTGGTGGGTGCCACCTGTTGGACTCAGGACTCTGTAGGGGCCTAGTTTAGAAGAAGAGAGAGAGGATAAAAAGATTATCAACTCGGCGGCGCCCACCTGGCTGACTGGCTCATTTCCTTCGTCTCGGTTTACACGGCAACAAGTGGGAGGACTGGAGACTACCTAGATCTGAGTCCGTCCATCGCTTGCCTCGTTTTCTTTTCATCGGGGCTTTTGATAGGCTGCTTCAGCCCCAGATCTGCGCCTTGACGCAAGGCGATCCCCCATACACTATTCCAATTTCGCCCTGATCGAACTGCTAAGTTGGCACTTTATGACTGGTGTCTAATGATTTTTGATGACGGAATCGCAGTCAGGCTAACGGTGCCAAAAAAAATTTACTAAGGAGTTCTACACTTTAGTCAGGAACTTTTATGATTCTTTTTTGATACCTTGTATGCCCAGGACCCTCACTACGCTGTATTCAGCTCACAGAGCGCCCTTCGTCGTGCAGCATGGCACCGCTAAAGACCCTCCAATTGGCGGCGTTGATGGTCCCGTACCTGCTGGGACAGCTCCCTTTTAGTGCATCGGCAGCCGAAACCCAGGCTGTTCTGCAGCCATCAAATGATCCTGGTAGCGAATGGTCCCTGGCTACCTCGCAGCGTCGCCTTCACGGCAGATTCCTTCATATCACAGGTATGCCCCCTACACCACCACTGTGATAATCAGCGGTAGCGTGCGTATCTTAACTTTTACTAACAATGTAGATCTACATCCCGACGAGCACTACAAACCCCACACATCGACCCAAGAGAACATCGCATGCCATCGAGGCCATGGGCTTGCTGGTGTATACGGCGCCGAGACGTCGGATTGCGACTCCCCTATGTCGCTGGTTAATGCCACTTTGGCCTGGGTTAGAGAACATTTGAGGGATGAAATTGATTTCGTTGTCTGGACTGGCGACTCCGCCCGCCACGATAGCGACGAGGAAATACCCCGCCACAATAACGAGATCTTATCTATGAACCGTCGCATTACCGATGCCTTCGTCGACACCTTTTCCGACGACAAGGGCTTGGTTGTTCCCGTAGTACCAACTTTTGGCAACAACGACATTTATCCTCACAATATTCTGATGCCTGGACCGAACGACATCCTTCGGACTTATAGCAGTATCTGGAAGCCATTCATTCCCGAGGCTCAGCGGCACTCATTCGAATTCGGCGGCTGGTTTTACGTTGAGGTTATCCCTCAAAAACTTGCCGTATTCAGCCTCAACACCATGTACTTCTTCGACCGCAACGCTGGCATCGATGACTGCATGCATCCTTCCGAGCCTGGGTACAAGCATTTCGAGTGGTTACTCGTTCAGCTCGATTCTTTACGTAGTCGCGGTATGAAGGCCATCCTCATGGGACATGTCCCTCCTGCTAGAACACCAGGCAAGCAATTGTGGGACGAAACATGCTGGCAGAAATACACCCTGTGGCTGCGCCAGTACCGCGACGTTGTCGTCAGCTCTCTGTACGGGCATATGAACATTGACCACTTCCTGCTACAAGATACAAAAGATATCGATATGGGCTTGATTCGAGCCCCAGCCAAAGGCAAGACTTCAATCCGCGAGACCATGGAAGAAGAGCTCTCGATCCAGTCCAGTGCCGGCTACTTAAGAGAGCTCCGTGATGATTGGGCTAAGCTGCCCAGCCCCGTCGCTCTGGAGGAAGATGTTGATGGAACCAAGAAGCGAGGCAGGGGCAAGAAGGGCAAGAAGGGCAAAGATAAGTTTGGCGGTAAATGGGCAGAGCGATTCCAGCTCTCTCTCATATCCCCGAGTGTGGTGCCAAATTATTACCCAAGTCTCAGGGTGTTCGAATATAACATCACCGGGCTCGAAGACAACCCGACTTGGGTAGACACCGCAAGAGCGGTACAGCTCGATGAGGAAATCTCTGATCAGGACGAGATGCCCGATGTTGGCGAGCTGAAAAGACGCCAGGTACCCGATTTCGAGATTGAAAAGAAGAAAAAGAAGAAGAACAAGGATCAGAAAGGCCCAAAACCACCGATAGATCCGAACCTACGCCTTCCCGATCCTCCGGCAAAGGGTACCCCGCCAGGCCCGGCGTATCGTCCCCAAACCCTAACGCTGCTTGGTTATACGCAGTATTACGCGAACCTCACATATATCAACAACGACCTCGCCGGCGATGAGGACGTGTCATCCTGGGGGTGGAACCCTGGAAAGCACAAGGGGAAGACTCCGAAGCACGACAAGCCACAACCGAGGGAGTTCCGCTTCGAGGTCGAGTACAGCACATTCGACGACAAGATCTACGGACTCGACGACCTCACGGTCAAGAGCTTCGTGCGCCTTGCCCATCGCATAGGGCAGGCGTCTAAGAAAAGTAAACTGTTCGCGGAAGACGAGCTAGGCGATTCCGCTATCGACAACGAGGTCGACGAATACGACGAAGGCGAAGACGAATACGACAACGATGATGAAGAATACGTCGACGATGATTCTGATATGCAGGAATCTGCCAAAAGCGGCAAGAAGAAACACAAGAAGGAGAAGAAGAAGAAGGCCCGCAAGACGTGGCTCCATTTCCTGAAGCACGCCTTCGTCAGCACGAAGAGCAAAGACGAGCTCAAAGAGTTGTAGTAGTGGGAACGGGAGCGGCGGCAACCTGCTGACGGTTTCTTGTGGCTTCTTTTGCGGCTGATATTTTATCATTTGATTTGGGAATTCAATCTGTAGCAAGCTAGGCGTTTCGGCAGGTGTATAGCATTCATGCATCGCGTATGGCGCAGGGAATGCATCTACATTGTTTAACTATGGTTATAGTTGACTAGGAATGGAAAGGAATGGGAGAGCGGAAAGGGAAAGAAGGTCTGTTGCGCTATACTATACACCTGTATACTCGGAGATCACTGGAGTTATTTTGTGCGTAGATCTTAGAAGAAGCGAGCGGCAAGATGTGCATTTTAGACGCTGGTTAAGAACAGTCTGTATCATGGTAATATTACACCATTACATCACACAAACGAACATATATGCTCGGGGCTAGACTAGGGTACCTCATCAGGCATCTTAAATAGGTAGTCAAGAAACATTGAAGATATTATTCATTCAATCATTACTAGATATTGGTATCAAGACTTAATCATTCATTTCATATTCACACCTCAAAAGTCGACTCTTAGCCTACCTAGTCCGAATCACTATCCTCGGAAGCCGAGAACCCCTTCCACTCCTCCTCGGTATCATCAGCGAGGGGATCTATATACTCCTCTTCTTCCTCCTCCTCCTCCTCTTCGTCTTCCTCCTCGACCTCGAAGGTCCCGCAGACGTCCCACCTGTCGCCTCTCGCGCGGCGGCTGACGTACTTCACGAAGCGCAGCACGCCCTTGTCGTGCAGCACCAGGCTCATGCGGTTCCACGCCGCCGCCTGGAAGAACAGGATGTTGTCCCCCTCCTCGTCGGCGCTCGACTTGTAGATGGCCGCGTCCTCGTTGTCGTCGCCCTCGTCCGTCGCCATGTAGACTTCGTGGCCGCCTACCTCTCCCGCGCCTTCTTCTTCTTTTTCTTGTTCTTGTCCTTCTGCCTCCTTGTGTTTCCTTTTTCTCTTACTGCTGTCTTTGTCTGCTTTCTTCCCCTTCGTTTTCGAGCTCGCCGCTGCCGCCGCCGCCGCCGTCTCGCTCTCCTCGACCTCGTCGTCCCCTTCTTCGTCCTCGGCCCCCCACCCCTTCGTCGGCGTGATGCCGAGGTTCAGCTCGAGCCGCGGCTTGCCCTCGTGGCCCGTGGCCAGCGTGTAGTCCTTGCCGCGCCGGAAGCGCCGCGCCAGCAGGTCGTGGCTCTCGATCGTGCAGCCCGTCGCGATCTGCAGCCACCGCCGGAACTGCGGGCTCGGCAGGAACTCGTCGAGCAGCTCGCGGATCGGGGAGTTGGAGTCGGAGTCGGAGTCGCCCTTGCCTGACCTCCCTTTGTCTCTGCCGCCGCTCTTCTTCTTCCTCTTCTCTGGAGGGGATGATGATGGTGGTAGGTATAGGTACCTGTGTTTGTGCGGCGGCTTCGACACGCGCCAGGATGTCTCTTTCTCGAGCTTCGCGCTATCGTCGGGCAGCTCTTTGCCCGCCTCCTCCTGCGCCGTCACATAGGCGCGCAGCCGTGCGGCGAATTTCTTCCCCAGCAGGTTCGGGAGCGTGATGCTCGAGTCCGCGTCGAAGTGCTCCGAGATCTGCTCGAGCGTGTCGGGCGTCAGGTATGTGGGGGCCATGAAGCGGAGGAGGAACTCGAGGTCGGCTTCGTCGAAGTCGTTCTCGCCCCCCTCCCCCTCCCCCTTCGGCTTGACGGGGACGGGCTGCGGCCGGGGCGCGTCGTACTGGTCCGGGTTGCCCTGCAGCTGCATGAGGCCGCTGTTCTTGGTGTTCTGCTCCTCGGCGCCCTCGACGTAGCCGTCCTCGCCGATCTGCGGGATGTGGAACCACCCCGAGATGGCCATGCGCACGCGGCCGCCCTCGCGCACCAGCTGCGCCTTGGAGTCGGCGTGGTACACCTCCTCGACGTCGTGGAAGCTCCGCCCCGGCTGCACGGCGAAGAAGCTCAGCTGGTTCCACGCGGGCGGGATGACCTTGCTGACGTCGGGGACGGGGGTGTGCGCGACCTGGCCGTCCTTGCCCTCGATGGTCTTGACGGGGAACAGGCGGAGGGCGCCGCCCCACTCGGGCTTCCAGGGGATGTCCGGATCGGTGAGGTAGAGGATGTAGCTGACCCTGCGGCTGCCGATGACGTCGTCGTGGCACAGCAGGTAGCAGCCCGGGGTGTAGACGTTGATGGCCATGTCGGTCTTGCGGCCGCTGAGGGGACCGCAGCCGGTGACGTGGGCCACGTAGTCGCGGAAGGGCTGGGAGTACATGGCGTCGCGGAGGGCCAGGAGCGAGGGCAGCTTGGCGAGGGCGTCGTCGCCCAGCCCGTCGAGGTTGGCGAGGTCGCCCGACTGGTGGATCTTGTAGATGTCGGTCTCCTTGGGCGTGAACATGACATTGTCCTTGATCTCGTTGCGCACGGCACGCAGCAGTTTGTCGTCGATCAGCTCGTGGATCACGGCATGCTTGTACGGCGCCGACTCGGCGTACTCCTGCGTGTACTGGTTGAGGACCTTCTTGTCGAAGAGCCCTTTCCTGAAGCGCTTTTGGGCATCTTCCTTGCTCAGAGCTGTAAATTGGTGTTAGCCTCTGGTCCACCTCCCATCGCCGTTGTCCCGTTCGTTTCGGACCTGTCGGCACAAGCGAGCAGACGACTTACAGCCCTTGGTCTTCTTCTTGGGGGGTGTCTTGTCCACGGCATGTGGCTCCTCTGCTTTGCGCTTCATTCTCGGCAGCTGGTGTTTGTTGCCCTGAGCCCAAGCAATTGGATCAACGGCAAGGCAGGCCAATTCAAAGACAGAGGCCGCACGTCTCAGGTCTCAGGTCTCAGGTCTCAGCCACGACAATTTGTACCCGAAGGCAGTGGTCTGATCGGTCTCAGATATTTTTCGTTTGTTCGAGTATCGAACGAGGGAGCTGCGTTTTCGAGCCGTAAAAAACGGGGCACCTCCACTTAGATCCCTTTAGTGCCGTGTATATAGACTGGTGTAGGGACTAGACCAAGTGCTAGTCGAGTCTAAACCACATGTAGATAGATAGATACTGTACTGACTTGCCAACTTATAAAAAGCTTGGATACTTCACCGCTGACAAGCAACTCTTTATATGCGCGGCGGGAAAAGCAAAGACTTGGGCTTCAAGCATGCATAGAAGGGCTGTCATCCCTCCCGCTCGCTCTCCCTCTCCCCCCCGCACCCATCAGCTCGCATCGAGCATAGTATAATGATTACCGTATCACACCACCCACTCTGTAAAACCAATCAATTCATGCTTCATGCCGCTTCGAAACCCATCTAGCAACCCACTCAACCATCCTCTCAGCCATCCTCCGTCTTGCTTGCTTAGTCCCTCGGCCCCAAGCGCCCATCGTCAACTCCTTGCAGAAATCAGAACCCCCAATGATTGATTGCCAAACTGGCTAACTAACAGACTTCTTTTTCTTAACCCTAACCCTAACCCTGATTTTGGTAGCTGCTGGGACGGGCTCAAATCTTGCTTGTGTCGTGCTTGGGCATTTTGTGTTCACCTCTTGTACGCTTCTTGTACGCTATAGTACCAAACTATACGCCTCGATACTGTCTTCCCTTCTTCAATCGGGGCCGTTCCGCCCCCGCCGGGCGCTTAGGTAGCAGCAGTGCGGCGGGTGAGCATTTTACAGTAGTCTACCGGCCGGGAAGGATCAATGTGTGGTCCTATATCGGGGGCGGACCACCCTCATCCAGACATGTCAGCCATGAATTGGAACCAGTCTCGGATGGATGCATACCTAGGTAGTTGAAGCATGCTGCTGGGTGAGTCCCGGATGGGATGCAGGCGTCTAATGCTGTGTCACTTTATTCGTCCCGTACCGCCGCCTTTACTTCTCTGCCCCTTATCTGCATCTCCTATTTGTCTTTATTCTAGCGCCGCGCTTTTAGTCGAGCATGATACCCGCGCAAAGCGTTTAGAAGCCCAGCTCATTTGACAGTAAGCCACCCAACGTGAGTAGGTATGCTTGCAGATGATGTCATGCTACACAAAGTCTATCTGAACCTACGACTAATCCTAGGTCGTCGATGGCGCGCCATATACCCGTAAGTAGGATCCGCACCGGTAAGCTGTTGAGCCTCCGTACCGTACTAGCGATGTACATAGCATAGTAACCGTAGGCAAGCCACCCGCGGAACCGAGTCCCGAGTTTCGTCGGTCTCAGACGTGCCCCTATTTGACACAGTTTTCCCTACATGCTCACCATACAAGCCACGCCATCAAGAGCAGACCATTGTACATCTATATGATTCTGGCTGTTTCCGCGTAAGTATTCGCACCTAATAGTGGATTACTACAAATTAATTATCGACGACGGAGGCATTCAATGTAACACTTGATGGATATGTAAAGGCAACTCGCTAAGTGCAGAGGCTGGATCATGTGTTATAGATTATAGATAATAGATAATGAACGCTCATGATATATCAATAAGGGTACATGAACTACGTGTAGAGTATCTCTCTAGTTGATGAGTGTAGGATATACTGGACTTAAAGCATGATAATATTCGTTTCGCTTTTATGGGCTCTTCTTGTTGCTCGGATTCAACAGTTGGTCGGACATTTGCCACTATAAGTAGTTTCCAGCAAATTCATTCAGACTACTAACAAAAGTCGGCCTTCTTCCACCGAAAACAATGCATTGGAAAATGTAAACTGCTCTGGCCTGTATCACGGGATTAATAATGAAGATACTGTATAACTATGTTAAAGTAATTGAAAGACAATTCAAAGTGGTTGAGTTGATGCGTCGACAACCCGTTAGTTAACCAGAACAATGATCAACACCCTCGCGCGCCGTATTAAGAAGCTGGTGCAAGTCTTTGACATATCCACGTCTCTCCACGTACGCTCCACGTACGCCTCTACGTACACCTTGCTAGGCTAGTCCAAGGTAAAGGTCTCAGGATAACCACTGTTATACCAGCCTAGCTTTACACGTTGTACGGAGAAATAATTAGAGGAAACAGACCGGAACACCGCAATCTCTTCTAAATTCCCCATCTGAGAATGGGGATGAGCGTCATTCCCCGCGTAAAGAGGGCAGCAATGACTTGCAGTTGAAATACTTGGAAAGAGTAACATTCTCGGAGAGGCTCACATCGGGGTAGCTGGACCGACCCCAGATGCCGTTAGACCCATTTGGCTAAACTAATTGGTGATATTGACGATGATTGGCTGGGGTGTGCGACAAGGGGTCGCCTTTTATCAAAGTGTGACGCTACTTTGAAGGAATGCCAAGGGGCGTATCGACCCCTATCCAATTATATCCGTGATCCACCTCCAGAAAGGACTGTCTTTTAATGCCATGATGAAGCCAAACCTTGAATTGCCTCTCATCGAAGCTGACACTCAGTCTTACGGAAATGAGGAGGCACCTTTTTGTAGCTGTCGCCTCTTGCCCGCCATTCTAGATAGGAGGCACTCTGCAGAAACAGCCGGCAATGCCACATGGGAGACAGCATCATCAGCTTTACATCTCTGGCTGATGTAAGGTGTCCAAAGGGCGCCACGAAACGCGAGTGACATCGATGAAAACGCGGGTTCGATCTCCTCACGCCTTACTTGGATTACATAAGGCAATCATATTAAATCATTACCACTGACTGGTCTATGGTTTATATTCACATTTTAGCTCAAATAGCATCTGTCACCTCGTTCACCGAACCTCGAGGAAGTGGGCAAGATGGTCTTTAGACCGTCGAGATCCAGACTACGAAGGCTACGGCCTGCAATACTCCTGGCTGCGATTGTATTAGCTGTATTTATATACTTTCGACCGCCTTCAATACCGGCGCACAACACACCAACCGCTGTTTCAGGTTGGGACGAGGAAGATGGGGTCGTGTGCCCCGAGTCGCCGTTGATGAAAGATGTCTTTTTAGTTATTCGAACCGGGGCAACCGAGGCCCAAGAAAAGTTACCCGTTCACTTCAAGACCATTCTTACATGTGTCCCGGATTTCATCATCTACTCGGACATGGAGGAGATCGTAGACGGCCATCAAGTTCACGATATACTCAGCGAGGTAAACGAGACGATCAAGAGGACGGCTCCAGAGTTCCAGTTATACGACCATCTCATGACTAGGGGACGCGAAGGACTGGACTATCAGACCATGTTCGGAAGTGGGCCGTCAGGCGCGTTGGATAATCCCGGCTGGAAGCTTGACAAATGGAAGTTTCTCCCCATGGTCGATCGAGCGCTGCGGGAGAGGCCCAAGGCGAAGTGGTTCGTATTCGTTGAGCCGGATACGTACCTAATGTGGACCAATATGCTCGAGTACCTAAGCCACTTCGATGCAAGCGAGCCATGGTACCTTGGCAAGCACATGTATGCCAGCGGCGTTCTGTTCGCCCACGGCGGATCCGGTTTCGCGCTCTCCAGGCCGGCCTTGGAAAAAGTATCGAAGCACTGGAGGGAAAAGAAGACGGAGATCGAGCAAGCGACGCTGAAAGGGTGGGCCGGGGACATGATCCTGGGGAAGACGCTAAGCGACGTCGGCGTCTCCATGTTCTGGGCGTACCCGCATCTCCAAGGCGACAGCCTGACGGCGCTGGACTGGGCCGTCGAGAAGCTCGAGAGGCAGGCCTGGTGCTATGCCGCGACGACCTTCCACCACATGAGCGCCGAGGAGATCACGGACCTCTGGCAGTTCGAGCAGACCTGGTACCGGCGGAACCCGACGGGCGGCGCGCCGCTCCGCTTCCGCGACATCTTCAACAACCTGATACGCCACCGGTTCCGCGCGGAGCGCTCGGCCTGGGACAACATGTCCACCGGGCGCGAGTACAGCGACGAGGCGCTCGCGAAGCTCTCGCAGAACGACATAGATAACCTCTCGCTCGTGGAGCAGGACGCGCATAACTCGTTTGAGATGTGCCGGGCTACGTGCGAGCAGCAGCCCAGATGCATACAGTTCTCCTTCCTCCTGGGGAAATGCTCCGTCTCGAACGAGTTGCGATTAGGCCATGCTGCAGACTCGCAGTGTCTCGAGTACTCCAACGCCGCCGGGAAGTGCGTCAAGGAGGCTGCGACTACGGGGGAGGAAGACGACATTGTCCGATCTGGCTGGATTATGGATAGGATCCCTGGCTACGTGTATTGGTTAGATGAGTTTTGCGACAAGGTCCATGATGTTTGGATCACAAAATAGAGTGGAGAAAAACGCCAGATTACATTATACGTGAGGGTATTGTGGAAGCATCATATTCATATACATACAATTGTACGATACCCCTGTATTTTAGGTTTGGCTATCCACGATAGTACGAGAATACTCTATGTCTTCTCTCAATAAAAGACGCTCCTAGTTTTTTTAGCGTCCAATCCTACGGTCTTCTATTACAACAATATGGGATTGCGTAGCAATACTCTAACATAAAGGGACTGCATTGATTATAGAAACTGGGTTTTCCATATGTATTGTGATTCGGTGCATTAACACCGGCTTACATCTTCTAAGGCCAAGGCATCAATAATGTCTGTCATCATGACATCGGTAATTGGCTTGGTTGTATGCTGCGCATATGTAAGGTGTGTATCGCACCGTACTCGTATCATTCTAGTATGCATCGCACGAGGGCAGGATTTTTTCGGGAGTCTTATTTCTAGGGCACTAGCAAACGGGTATTCATGCTTCGGCTAGAATACTAAGATTACAAGAAATTACCTAGTATGATAAAAGTCATAGCATGATGGCCTGATGAGACGATTTTGTTTGATTTGCTGCGATTTTGCGGTATGATGATGCATAGCAATATACATATTAAACCGACGCGACAGAATGGATAGTACGCTAAAGCATCGGTATACAATAGAATGTGCTTAAAACAAAGATAATGAAGAAAGTGATTGTCTCGGGTTCCGTATTCGTATTGTGTTGAAGAAGTGGTGAATCGACTTTCCGATTAAAAACGGAGCTATGCGATTGGTCAGTGCCCACACACCTCCCCGCAATACCCCTTATCCCACTATCACAATCGCGCCATTCATTGGACAATGCCCTGAAGCAAACAGCTGGGCATGTGGAAAGGCGTCCGTCCTTGCTATCTGAATGCCATTAATTTTATAAAACCATCCACCCTCCTCGACTACTTGATCCCGTCCGTACCACCTAAATCTCGCCTCCCTCACACGGCAAGTCGATCCCACAGCGAGAGTCGGACGACGACACCTTTTCCAGAATGGGTCTCTTACAGGAGATCTCCGGACCTCTGTCCGAGCAGCTATCGCAGCTGTCCATTGTGTCGCAAGTCGGAGTTGTGGTTGCTGGTCTCGTACTCATCTCTGTCATTCTCAACGTTTTGCAGCAGATATTATTTAAGAACCCCAATGAGCCGCCCCTTGTCTTCCACTGGTTCCCCATAATAGGGAGCACTATCACATATGGCATGGACCCCCCACGATTCTTCAAGGAGAACCGCGAGAAGGTATGTCGACAACTACACAGCTAGTAAACATTCCGTTGCTAACTCGGATGTCTTAGTTTGGCGATATCTTCACTTTCGTTCTCCTCGGCAAGAAAACGACCGTCTATGTTGGACCCGCGGGTAATGAGTTCATCCTGAACGGCAAGCTCAAGGACGTCAACGCTGAGGAAGTCTACTCTGTCCTTACTACCCCTGTCTTTGGAAAGGATGTGGTCTATGACTGTCCCAACTCCAAGCTCATGGAACAGAAGAAGGTACGCCCGAATACTCCGTCGGCACCTTTACAAGCCCGCCACTGACAAACCTGAAAATAGTTCATGAAAATTGCCCTTACCACTCAGGCCTTCCAGTCCTACGTCCCCATCATCGCCGACGAAGTCACCAGCTACTTCAAAAGGAGCCCGGACTTTAAGGGCAAGTCTGGTGTTGTCAACATTTCGAAGAACATGGCCCAGATCACAATTTTCACCGCCTCGCACTCCCTCCAGGGTTCCGAGATCCGAAACAAGTTCGACGAGTCTCTAGCCGATCTATACCACGATCTCGATATGGGTTTCAGCCCGTTCAACTTCATGCTGCACTGGGCACCGCTCCCGTGGAACAATCGACGCGACCACGCCCAACAAACCATTGCCAAAATCTACATGGACACGGTCAAGGAGCGCCGCGCAGCTGGCAAGTCGGACTCTCAGGATATCATGTGGCACTTGATGAACTCGACATACAAGAACGGCGTCCAGGTCCCTGACCATGAGATCGCGCACATGATGATTGCCCTCCTCATGGCTGGACAACACTCCTCGTCATCTACCAGCTCCTGGATCATGGTGCGACTAGCGTCCCGACCAGACATCGTTGAGGCGCTTTACCGTGAACAGATCGAGAACCTCTGTGCTGACTTGCCACCACTAACCTATGAGGACCTCTCGAAGCTCCCTCTAAACCAAGCGATCATCAAGGAAACGCTGCGATTACATGCTCCTATCCACTCTATCCTCCGCGCCGTCAAATCGCCTATGCCTGTACCCGGAACCAAATATGTCATTCCTACGAGCCACAAACTGCTCGCGGCCGCCGGCGTGAGTGCAAGCGATCCCAAATATTTTCCCGAGCCGGACCTCTGGGAGCCGACGCGATGGAACAAGGACTCGCCTCTTGCGCCTAGGATAGTCAGCTCAGTAGAGGACGAAGAGAAGGTCGACTACGGATACGGACTGGTTAGCAAGGGTGCCAACTCACCGTACCTACCGTTTGGCGCGGGCCGTCATCGTTGCATCGGTGAACAATTTGCCAACGTGCAACTACAGACCATTACCGCCATGGTGGTTCGTCAATTCAAGCTTCGCAACGTCGATGGTAGCAACAAGGTCATCGGCACAGATTACGCGTCGCTGTTTTCACGGCCCCTCGAACCCGCCAACATCTACTGGGAGAGGCGGGAGCAATAAGCCTTAATAGGAACGACTAATTCAACAACCATGGTACGGTTTTAACCCAGCAAAAATTGAAAACCCTGTATTACCACAGGTAGCCTGAGGAGCGGGTGCTGCCTCTCCCAGGCATGTTACGAAGACATGGCATAGAGATACACTATTACCTAATAAATAAACAAGAACAAGCCATAACGATGTAGTAGGAAGAGACGTGAACGTGATGAAGCTGTTGAATTCCGAATGAGATGTGGCGTTGGCTTTATGAGCCGTGTTTTAAGAGAAATCTGGAGGCTCATGCGTTCATGTTGTGTAGCATTGGCATCGCCAAGGTTGGATTGCATGTCTTGCCTTGCGTGGTGTAGGTATCGCTGGTGCGTGACAATTGCCGCTTCCCGATGTGTGCCTGCCAATAGCGGGAGTGGCCGGGAACCCGCAATGGACTTGGCCCAGCACCTAATGCAGGGAGCTCCTCCTGCTTCTACCCACTAACAATGTCTTGCTGCAGGTATGTTTCACTCTCGTCCTTCCATTTAAGATGACGCCAAATTGCACACTATAATCCTCCTGCAGTCCTGTTCCCCAGATTACTGTACCTCCTCATTCATACATACCTAGGTATCTTCCTATCAATGCTCTTTTTATTGTTAAGCTAAGCCAAATAACACCTAGACAAGTGCAGCTACGACGGAACCACGATTGAAATAGGTTAGATTGCCTCTATTTCGACCCACGATCCAACTCCCGGGACATCCAGTAGTTTCTTTGAAGTATACCGCCGAGACTTTCCTGAGAATCTCTGATATACCGTTACATCACGCCATCCGCCGGTCTCCAGCAGACTCCAGCCGTTCGATATCTCCATATAGAGTATCATCCGAGACTCGACTGACCATGTCAACGGGAAACGAGCTAGGCCCGCTTGTGCGTCGTTGGGGCCTGCCTGTAAAGCAGCTGCCCTCTGCAACAGCCGGAGTAGACGAATTGAAACCACTATTCACGTCGATTCTGAAGGAAGCCCTTCCTTTCATCGATGGTGCCGCACCCAAGACCTCTTCCTCAGATGCAAAGAAGCTCTGGAAATCGAAGGGCGGCAAGTCCAGCCCGGACTCGACCGCCAAGGTTGAGGTCCTAGAACGCGTCATCTCGGCCAAGGAGTTGCAGGCCCTCGCATCGAAACACGGGATCAACAGCAAGGTCGAGGAGGAGACATGGGCAGCCCGCCTCAGCGTACACGAGGATGCAGCCAAGAAAGGAACGGCGTCCTGGGACGAGTTCGACCACTCTTTTCGCCTAGAGCACGGTAAGACCGAGATGGCCTTCACACCCGACGTCATCGGCGCAAACGAGGCCCAGCGGTGGGACTGCACCGGCATCGAACTGCAGGAGGCCGGTCAGTCGTGGGACAGTTTCCAGCTCGTCGTCGAGGAGATGCGCCACAAGATCGGCCGGCCCATCCTCAAGGACCGCACATTCCCCGTACTCCAGCTATCGTGCGCGGTGAAAGAGGGGACCGGCGCGCCGGAGTTCGTCATCGTCAGCATCCCCGTGCCCGACTTCGCAACGAGCAACAAGGCCAATCTCTCCAAGGAGAAAGGCGCCCAGATCGCATACTACGCAAGTGTCGAGCGCATACGCAAACTCGACGACGGAAAGATCGAGTGGCTGCTTGGAACCGCTAGCGACGCCGCTGGCATTCTGCCCTTGTGGATCCAAGATAAAGCCCTCGTCGGCATCGTTTGGAAGGATGTCCCCATGTTCCTGGGCTGGATCGCCAAGGAGAGAGGAAAATCGGACGCGAAGACCTCTTCTACACCGCCTGCTGAGTCTGGCACGAAAGAGGAGGCGGAATCGACTCCCCAAATCACGACTGGAGTTGCATCCAGGCCCACGGTGGCAGTCTCCGAGGGAGCCGCTGTCGAGGAGATTGTGTCTCCCAAGGAGTCAGCCCCTGAAGTGACCACTGGCGTCGAGACGGGCAAAACGACGGAGGAATCCAAGGGTGAAGCAACAGCTGAAGGTGCTGAAGGCAATGCCAAAGTCTGAATGTTTTGCCTTGGAAGTGGAGCAGGCTCGCAGGCCGGTTGATCCCGATATTTAATGTCATGGTATTCGATCATTCGGTTGCGGCTACTGGGGAAGTGGAACACTAGCACTATGCTTCATGCCGTGTCACGGTGTAGCTCTATGGCGTGTGTCCAGTGACAAGCACATCGGTACGGCGATGTAGACTCGTTTTCTTGTTTGGTCTGGGCTTGGGAGAAAGTCAACTCCGGCCTGCGTGTTAATTCATTGCCTACCTGAATGCCTTGGTTATTACCAGGGTTTTTGATACCATTTGCAGCGTTTGGCAGACGGGAGATGGGAGAGGTTCGATGGGTGTTTAGTCTACTGTATATGGCATTACTGCCTAGGTAGTTAATATTGCACCTACATAATATTGGGATTATTACCCATCTCTGTCTGTTGGAATTGCGCGAGCGAAGAAGAGAATATGTGTGTGAAAAGGGAATAGAATGCAGCATTTTTTCTTTGAGGCTGACGCTACCTACCGCATGTCTTGGATGCATCTGTCGCGCTACCCAAAGGAGAAGAACCCGGCGTTCGTTTTAATTGGCAGTCCCCAGCCTACCTAAGTAGGTACTGTATCTACCTACTTGTTGGTACGTCATTCTCCTCTCTCGATGTCATCACAAGTAGGTACCTAGTATAGCTATATAGCTACCACTCTCCATACCAGGTAACCCAGGTAGGTAGGTACCTAGGTAATTAGAAAACGCCGTCAAATCGTTTGAGTGCGACGAAATATCAAGTCTAATTTATCCGCCCAAGAAACTCCAATTGCACAACCAAACCGCCGTAAAAGACAAATTCCTTCTACCTACCTAGTCTACCTCGCCTAATTTATTTTCGACAACCACAACTAAACCGCCATGGCTACGAACAGCGGACGCGGGAACATCAGTACGCAAACGCAACATCTCCTTAATCCCTAGCTACCTATAGGTAGGTAGGTAGCAACGAACTCAGCTCCTTAACTAAGTAACTAACACACATACCCACCCTATCTAGTCGACGCAGCCGACGACGCCCCGCGCGGCGGCGACATGGACCCGCCTCCGGTGTCGAGCGAAGTGAAGGGCGCCGTGGCGAAAGAAGCCTCAGCGGGAGGAGGGAAGATGGGGAGCGGCGGCACGGGCGTGCACGCGTCCGGACAGGAGCCCGGCATGCAGCCGGATCCGACGCCCAAGGTGGAGGAGGTGCCGGAGGATCGTCATCGTGATCGTGATCGTGATCGTGAACGCGCCGCGTAGGCTACCTACTTGTTTACACGACGCACGACACACGACGCTACATAACACGCTGCTACTATTACTAGTCTACTGCTACTAGTCTACTGCTACTAGTCTACTGCTACTAGTCTACTGAAGCTGTGGGGTGCTTGTTTGCTTAAACTAAAGAAATATGATGTCATTGAGACATGAGGCAGTGAGTGGCATTGCTGGATGCATGTGATGAAGGAAGGAGAACGAGTGAGTGAGTGAGTGAGTGGTCGAGTACCTAGGTTAGGACTAGGAGGTAGTTTCGGAACCAGAATAGTTACCAATAATCAAGACAGCTTTTCGCTTTCTGAGAAGACTGCGTGTATATTAGGGCATGAAATAACGAATACGGGATTCATTACATTTGTCGACATGTTTTGTAACAATCTTTGTTAGTTACGATGGCACTTTCTCAGGAGGGCCCCGTGCAAGTTACTATCCCTCCCTCCCAGAGGTATGAGTCCTAGTCTGCCAAGATTCAACGACCATCGTACCTTAGCACGTCTACGAGAAATGACGCAGTTCCAAAACTCCATCCTAAGCATATAGTATTATGGTATTACCGTTATAGCATTGTTGTAATAGAAATTGATGGGCAACTACCTAGCTGCAAGACGTGCAATTTGCGATTTTAGAGGTTGATATTTTTGGCGAAGCTGCTCAACTAAACAACCCTGCCACTACCTACTTAAACGGGTATCATGAAAAGGTGTCGTGTCGCATAACAAGACCCCGAAAGTTAACAAGGCGTAGAATCGCCTGGAAGTCGACCAACCAGGGTCCTTCTTCATCTCTAACATTCTTATTCCATTTCCGACTTTTAAGTCTTCCCATTAGAAGTGTGCGAAAAAAGTCTCCCTCTGCCATTTTCTCGTATTTATGCCTCCGTGTTCTTAGTTGCGATAACCTCCGGCACCTAACTCATAAGAAGATACGTTGCCCTACATGAATTACATTTCACGGAGACGGGGTGGATTAAATAACCGAGAGCTCGCTAGTCATCATGTTGCGGTACACCTCGTAGCTCAAAATCCTGTGGTCGTAATAATGAAGCATGATGCGGTAGCGACGCTCACCGAGGAGGCGGTCATCTGGGGCTATCCCTCCAGCTGACGGGATGGGTCCGATGGCGACGCCGAGTAGGGGACAAATGGGTCGCAGATGGCGATCCTCGTCAGTGCGCTTCGGCAAAATGGCCTCAATTCTGAAACTGCGTTTGAACGAGTAGTGTGGGTTTGTCGGCCGTGTCAAAGTAATCAACACCACCCGACCGCACATCGACCCGGCAATGACTAGGGACAGCTCTGGCACATGTAGGAGATTGGCGAGGCGCTCTGTCGGAAACGGAACCCCTGGGAACGCGGCCGCCGCGGGTTTCTCCTGGCAGATGGCGTTTGTAAACATGACGCCAGTGTTGTCCAGATCGCCACCCATGAGTTCGATGTCCATTTCATAAGTTCTCAACACTGCCGCATTAAAGGTTAGTGACACCACAAATGTCTAGAGCGCAATATGAAATTTCTCTAGACATGAGATTTAGCAAAGCTTTGAATATTACTCACCGCTACTGCCGTCAGTGACAAGGGGTTCAGGCTGTTCTTTCTCCTTCCTTTTAGGTAGGCCAAGTAGAGGTTGTTCCGAGGACTCGTCGGCGGCTTCATCCTGGGCTGCAGTCCACTCTTCCTTGAAGTCTGCCCTAGGATCGTACCATTCAGCGGGGGGTTCAAAGCTGTTCCAGTGTGGCAGTCTATCGAATCGGTGACATTTACCCTCTCTGACCCATGGATGGCGAGTCGAGTTGTCTTTTATGTGCTTAATAGCTTTCCCAGTTCCGATATAATAACCGTACTCAACGTTATTCACATAAACGGCTTCTGCTGGGCTCAAACCAAGGGACTCTTGGAAAGTTCTCGTTGGTAGAAAGCTACTTTCAGGTAATACGAGAACGCCCCAGCCTCTGGGTGGCCTGTTTTGTTTTGGGATCAGTATCTTGAGAAGCATGGACTAAGAAGCTGATGAACACCGCACCCCTCTCTTCCAAGAGCCGCCTAGCTTGGTGATGTATATGCTCAAGCATACAAGAATACGCAAAAGGTACGAGATGACTGTACTTACTGACTTTGGATCCTACGACGGGAGTTCCGGTAGAACATTGATTGATAGTGTAGTGTGTGTAAGCCCTCGACATACCAGTGACGGACACCGGGCATTGACCAGATGTTCATGACCCAGAGTTTCCCCGAAATATCGACAGCGAGGACATCCACAGCGTCGCCCTCAGAATTGCTGCCGAAGGCTACGTTTGGAATGTTACTTCCATCTCTACCAGTTTCGAGAATGATGCGATAGGGGTCTTGGCGTTGACGGAATAACGGTCTCATGGCGTCTTCATTATTTGTAGTATACTTTGCTTCTCCAAATGATTCCGACAGGTATATCTGTCCCTCGGCGCTTTTTCGTACCGATAGGAACAAATCTCGCCTATAGGGTCGTTTTTCAACCACCCTAGATGTATATTGCGGATCTGTTAACGCCATCGCAAACACATGTACTTGATGCTTATTGTTGCCAACCGCGATTAGTCGCGATCTTTTATGGATTGCGAGGCCCCAGGCCGATATTTCAACATTCTGGTGGAAGAACGGCTCCACGCGGGTAGAGCTATTAAGAGCATCGCTGGACTCGAGATACAAGAGTGCTGTCTCTATCTGGGAATTATAATAGGCAAGCACGTCGCCATCGTCACAGGCAAGTAGGAGAATTTCTTCATCGCCCAAGTCGCCCATAATCATGTGATTCATTCGATGGGGATGGTGATGGTCGATATAACCGCCTACTCTCGCGGCTTGTTTGCTTCTCGGGGCCCTTAAGACTAAATCTGAGAAGGAATTGGGGTTAATAATCACAGTATTTTTTAGTTAACCGAACATTAAGTGAAGAAAAGAGTAATTGTGACCCTAACCACCAAGACTAGAAGACAGCTTACCAGGAGATGCAGGAAGGGCATGGTCAATACAACTGCGGACGCGGCAGATATGTATTTCGTCTCCGTAAGCAGCGGCATAAATATTGTAACGTTGAGACAGGGAGGTAAGGTTAAGTCGATAACAGGCGATGTCGGGAACTTGGTCTCCCGGCAATTCATCATCGACGTAGCCGTCTTCAGTGTCCGAATCTCCAGGATGTTGGGGCGCTATTAAGGCATCTGGCACGCCTAAAATCAACTTAAGAATATTCCATTGAGCATCAATTGGGGATCGGATATTACCTGGAGGAACGTGGAATGTGATTTGCTGGCTGTTCAACTGCTGGAGGTGCTGGAGGACATGTATTATTGTACCACCTAAAACCAATTTGAGAATTCCATTAAGCACCAACTGGAGGTTGGATATTACCTGTACTGGCAAATTGTCCAGGAACATGGAATGTGGGTTGCGTGCCATTAAGCTGCTGGACGACAGGAAGTAAGGGCTGGCTGATTTCCTCTCCTTGGCCGTCCTGATCTTCTTCATCGGCTTCATCGTCTTCATCTTCTTCATCTTCTTCATCTTCTTCATCTTCTTCATCTTCTTCAGGGCCATGGAGAAACGGGTCGATTGGGTCTTCGCCCAGATCTTCGCCCGAGTCTTCGCTCATGTCCAGGTCGGAGGAAGAGTCAGACTCTGAATCGAGATTAGGGGCTTGGGGAAGCGATGGGGTATTCCAGCGGGCATCCCATGGTATGGAGACCGAGGGCTCGATGCGATACTAGCAGATGTCGCGTTAACACTCATCGCACTATCTATGCTTGTGTTGGCAAGGGCCTCGCTCACCCTCTGGCGGCCAGTTCTACAGTGGCATGGGCCAATGTCCAGAGTATGTTGCGCCATGACGGGTTCGATTGTCATTCTAGTCCCCGTCCCTGTAACCGTACCTGTTCTTGTCACAGCTGCCTGCCGTGGCACGAGAAACAGGCTTCATTAGAAGGAGTGGTTGGCCAGCTGTAAGAACGTTGGCGAGCGTGTATCAATATGGCGTCCAGACTGACGATGATGATGTTTGCTATCTGGCCGTCATCCAGAGTGGTGTTTTAGGGGATTTATGGGTGGATCCGGAGTCGCCTCCGTCCCTTCCCCCAATCATTTCCTAAACTCCTACCTACCTCCTTAGATGGAAAGGTATAGGCTAAACCTTGTCCGTACCTACCTATTAAGTAGACCTGGCATACTACCCAGGTGGGTAGGCAGGTAGGTGGAAGACTCCCATTGCACCGGAGTGATTTCCGGCGTAGCAATACGGTAGTTTAGTACAGCCATTGATTGGTCCAATAGAAAACGTCACCGGCCGAATTCTGACCATCTCAGGTACTTGCAGTGCCTGTGTATAGGTATATGCCCATACCTGGATGTCTCTTATCTACCCGAAGAGTAATTGCGAATTACACGGCGTTGTCTATGCGTAACTGAAAGCGGTGCAACAATGTTATTAATTTGTCCATGTTTATGATGATGAAATGACGCGGTTCTGAGGAAAACTAATTACCCCAAAACGCACCCACCTACCCCGCACATTCCAATGCTACCTAGGTAGGGGTGTTCGAGTTGTTATCTTATCGTAAGGTAGGTAAGCCGAAGATGGCTGTCTGACTAATAGTACCGTAATGCGGTAGACACATCGGAGTCGACTTAGGTTGACATTCTGGTGCTCACTAAACGCCGTAAATAGAAGCAAAATCTAGGCATCTAATACCTTATAGGTAGAAAGTATGTAAGATGACTATGCAGACATGATTAGCAGTGATACTAGTCGTTATAAATGGTAAAAAACTTAGAGAACTTTGTCATCCCACCTTCATAGCCTTCCTTCATGGCGACCCTTCAATCTCTAATAGAGGAGAAACGCACTGGGGAATTTTGTTCAATTGAGCCCTGCAATGTTTTAAACTTCCTGCTAAAAGCCGAGAAATGGGACACTAGGCAGGTCTCTCGGAGATTATGAGAATGTTTCCTTTATACGTAAACTCGGCCAGCGCTATATGTAAGTAGCTACCCAGGACGCGACTCTCGGCAATATTGATTGATGGCAGATTTCCCACATTCATTACCCGCCAGCCAGCTAAATCAAAGTGCAGGGATCGGTTATCAAAGTTCCTGGAGGGCATGCTTGGGCCAGGTCCGTCATACCAGAAATAGCAATCGAGCTCGTGCTCAATGAGACTCAAATCACCAAATTGTTACGTACTCGAGACAAGTGCCCATCCCGAGCTAAGCCCTACGGCCCGCCGTATTGGGTCTGGGTCGATGGAATCTGCCGAATGGGGCTCAAGGCGTGATGTTGGCCCAAGATTGGACGACGATTGATAAGCGCAAGGCTGCAGGAGATTGTTTCCAGAGGCTACTCCTTCTCTTTTGACTCGTTTTACACTTCGTCGTGAGGCGGTCCGGAGAAACCACTCTAACTATTCAGTGGAGCCGAGAGTTGACATGCCAAGACACGATTTGATCGTACAATGAGCAATTCCTGATGGAGCTGCCGGCCTCCCATTGGCGAAAGATAAGGCAGCAAGCTACCGTGCTAGCTTGTTCCACCATCATTACAGCTGAGATCTTATCCCGACAGAGAAGTCATATTCACTTGTCACGACTCATTGGCATGCTAAGCATAGCACTCCTTCAGTGTTGGTTCTCAACTCTGTGAGGATAGAGAGTGTTGTCACGAGTGAAAAATATGGCATAACTGCTCGTATTGGTCCAACGGTACCTGTTAGACATATGAATACCCAGGTGCTGTAAAGGGTTTTTTGGGTTGTTCTTCCTTTTCCCCAGGCCTCAAGTCAATGCAAACACGCCGTAGGATTCTTTCCGTTGTCGGGTTATTATTCAAGGTGGGCAACCACAAACGTACAGTACCACAAGTTGTCAGTTTGGACCACGTTCGAAAAGTGTTAGTGCGAGACTTCGCATTCCCTTGTTGTAATTATCCTTGCCATTCATGCACTTAGTTTGGTAGGGACGGCAATTAGCTGGCTCCTTCGTAGCCCCAACGTGGGGAGACACACCGAGAAATGGAGAAAGCTGCATATAACATCAAAAAGTCTGACGGCGATGATCGCATGCTTTGCCGTGCATATGCCCACCTAGAATATATACCGTACACAACATGGAGGCCTACTGTCTTCGGCACAGTGGTCGGGCAAATACTGTAGTGTTAGTGTAACGCTGAAATCTAGGCTTCGAAGCTGGCGGATGGGGCTGGCTTCAGCGGACGCCTACCGGTATTTCCGTAATACCGATCGGGATGAAAAAATTGTTAGTATGTGTATGTATAAATGCCTATTTAGAGATAGGGATTGTTCGGGTTGGGAAGCTGAAAACCTGATTCGTCCGCAGCAGACCATTGCAAATAGAAATGAAGCCACGGAGCAATCTATTTCGTAACAAATACTGGCTATCCCTGCCATTTAGAGGCTCGAGCTTTGCTGAGCACCGTTGGGCATGACGGGGTCTTTAAGTCACTAGGTTACAATATAGTTTAAAGTGTATGCGAATCCTGAGAACCCGTGTCGGCTAAACTTGTGAGTGCCTCCAGAAAAGAAAGCATCGAAACACAACTATATTTGTTATCTGATAGGTTCAAGAAAAAGCAAGGCTTGCGTCATAGAGACATGGGAATTATGAGCAGCCGGCTTCAAGGATGCCCTGACCAACTGTCGGCTAGCTGTGGGCCCTGCAGCGAAGCAGTGCAGACCCCACAGAGAACCCCACTCCACATCTGGGTATTTGTCGCGATGCCAAGGCTCTCGTCTTCTAGACCATCATCACGAGAGATCGTGTCAGCTAGATATTAAGCTTTCCACGATAGACATGAGCGACAAAAATGACACGATATCTAGTGGTAATAAGTTGCTCGAGATATATGATCCCCAAGAGATTAACCAGTTTTGTTCTCGGAGCTCAGACGGCGCAACATAGCATTCCCTTTCGTCCGTCCTCTAGTTCAATGCTAGCGTGTGAGCATAATACCTACATCCATACATCCATGGATACATGAATCCAGTAATAACTATATTCACTTATACATTATGGCCAGTGGAAAGAAAAAAAACTCCCTCTGGAATATTATCACTGCCCTTGGACAGACAGCTGAAACCGATATCGCTCCTACAAACGACCAAGGTCATGGATCTGGCGCAACGCCACGGCAATGCCCGACGATTACACTAGAACGCTCCCTGGTTGTCGTTTATAATCTAATTACACTACCTATTGTCAGGTTCTGGTCATGCTATAACCCTCCCGGTGGAATGACTCTCGCTGCTTACCTTGTCTAGCGCAGCTAGCACATGGGGGGTCTGTCTCCACGAGTTCCATTGCCCTGGTCGATGTCTTGCGTGGGACTTGTATCCAGTTAACATGAGCTAGGGCGCTCTTATCTTGCCCCGTCTGATTGGCTCAGGCGATCGATGCCTTGTTATTGAAGATCCCCCAAGTCGGAACCCTGTCGTGCGTGTGCGTGTGAATATGCTGTACATACAGTAGTATACATATTACAGCATAAGGTTAGGTTAGTCTAGAGCCGTTCGACGCCCATCGCTGTGGCACTAAATAAGGTCCCGGATCTCTTCCTATATAGCACGGGCTTCCGCATCGGCGTTCGCTCACATGTTAATGTTCCTCTCTCCCCCCTTACATTTCATCAAAGATATTCTATTCGTCTAAGAAATACCCAACCCTTCCTCTAATACTCCCTCCTCAGCCAACCAATATTTCCGTTTTGTCTACGACGTCACACGAACCAAGAATCGAAAGCCTGCCGTCATCCTATTGGTAATAGCATCAACCATCGAACTTTGATTTGCCTAAAAATCTGCGGAATCGTGAACTCTCTTTTTCGTCCGTGTCGACACCATGTCGTGGCGCCCTTCCTACTCCTGGACGGGGGCCCCTGTTGTCTTCAATGGCACCAACAATGAGACTGGAGGAGATTCCAGTATGTTACAAGCACCCACGAATTTTGGGGAGGTCATTGAGCATGACAAGATGCGATTGGTGGATGCGAAGGAGCAGGAGTGGCTAACGACAGACTCAATTTCTATGTAGACACCGAAAACTTAAACCAATGGTATCAATCAGGAGACTCGGCCTTCATCATTGTCTCAGCGTGCATGGTACTGCTCATGGTACCGGGTATTGCGTTCCTATACTCGGGATTATCACGAAGGAAATCGGCCTTATCCCTCATATGGGTTGTTATGATGTCTTTCTCGGTGATCATATTCCAATGGTATTTTTGGGGCTATTCTCTCGCTTTCAGCAGCACAGCGAAGAACGGATTCATCGGCGACTTACATCACTTCGGCCTTAAAAACACATTAGCTGTGCCTTCCCCTGGATCGCCGCTTATTCCGGAGCTTCTATACTCTTTCTACCAGGTAAGCCCGCCATTTTCTTTACGGAGAGGGAGGATTTATAAGGCACATTCGAGATCACTTAAAGCCTGATGACCTATAGAAGGAGCATAGATAGCTGACGGGTAATGTGATAGATGATGTTCTGCGGTGTTACTGCGGCCCTCGTAATTGGCGCTGTCGCCGAGCGCGGTCGTGTACTACCCGCCATGATTTTCGTCTTCTTCTGGGCCACAATTGTCTATTGCCCGCTCGCGTGCTGGGCCTGGAACATTCACGGATGGGCTTTCAACTACGGTGTGCTTGACTATGCGGGAGGTGGCCCTGTCGAGATCGGCTCGGGTATGTCGGCGCTCGCGTACTCTTGGATCCTTGGCCGCCGCCACGAGAAGATGATGCTCAACTTCCGACCCCACAACGTCTCTCTCGTCACCCTCGGAACGATCTTGCTATGGTTCGGTTGGCTTGGCTTCAACGGCGGTTCCTCTTTTGGTGCGAACTTGCGTGCCACCATGGCCTGTTGGAACTCTTGCCTTACTGCCATGTTCGCCGCTATGACATGGTGTCTCCTCGATTTCCGCCTTGCTAAGAAGTGGTCTATGGTTGGTTGGTGCTCTGGCACTATTTCTGGTCTCGTTGCAGCTACTCCGGCGTCAGGTTTCATCCCTCCCTGGGCCTCTATTATATTAGGTGTTGTGACAGGTATTTGCTGTAACTTTGCCACCAAAGGTAAATTTCATCTTTTATCAAATTCTAGAACGTCTTCTGACAATGCGCTCTGCAGTCAAGTTTCTTATCGGAATCGACGATTCCCTCGATGTATTCGCTGAGCACGCAGTCGGCGGCATCGTAGGACTGGTATTCAATGCGCTCTTCGGCGCGAACTACATTATCGGCTTGGATGGCGTGAACAACGGCGTGTACCCGGGTGGCTGGGTAGACCACCACTACCGGCAACTATACATTCAAATCGCGTACATCGTGGCAACATCTGCGTACGCATTCGTGGTGTCTGCCATACTCGCGAAGCTAATCGACATGGTGCCCGGCCTGCATCTCCGCGCTTCGGAAGAGGCCGAGCTCATGGGCATGGACGACGACCAACTCGGCGAATTTGCATACGACTACGTGGAGGTGCGCCGTGATTTCCTTGCCTGGACCCCAGCCAAGGAGGAGCCTGTCGCAAACGGCCACCGCTTCATACCCCAGCACGGCATCGAGGAACATCAAAACCTGGCAAACACTACCGGCTTCTCGCCCCCGAATACCTCGCGCATCGAGGAGACGCAGGAGAAGATAGGGGCGTCTGTTCGCGCCCCGGCAAAGGAAAAGGCAGCGGAGAGTGCAGCTGAGGAGAGCACTGGTAACTCATTGCCAGCGTCGAGGGGCTCATCCTAGAAAAAGAAATTAGACGACATTCAGTCTTTAACTTGTCTGATTTATTTTAGATATCCCTGTTTTGGCCATCTGGAAAATTTTGGGTTTCTCTGTATATTCTATAGTCGGAAAAGGCGTCTTTGGTCTGTTTATTTAGGCCCACGTGCTTGCTGGGTCATATCCCTACCTATATATTACATGCAAGATGAGGGAGTTAGTCTTGCGCAACAATACCCAAACATCTTCTATTTTCTTCACTCTTCAAGATTAGATCTCAGTGGTGACCGTTACGAGATTAATAAGGAACTCATTTTTGCTAGCGATATGACGGTGCCTTTAAGGGGCCGAAGCAGACCTAGCCACCAACAACCACGCGGATAGCCAGGACGTTTGTTTGCCTACGTCAGCGTCGCCACCGCACCGACTAGAGTTGTTGGTTTGCTTATTTTTCGGTAGGACGAGACGTCACGATTATTTTTCAATGCGAGTGCGATTTCGTGAAGCTATCTGTTATTATCGTAGAGTGTTATATGCCTGTCTACTTATGCACCATACTGGCAGCCTAATGCTGTCTCCCACCTACAGTTACTTACATTGGAATATATAGAAACATCTAGGTCGGTAGAATGCGTTAGGATTGGAATTTTCTGGGTCGATGATTCATCACCATGATCCTAGCACAAGCCTACCATTCAGTGTATCTCCATCTTGGACACCGAATAGGTACAGAGATTTACACGCCTACCACGAGAAGACCACAGCTAGCACCGTCAGCAGAGCAACGCTTGATTTCCACAACAAATGTTTTGCTTCACTAGTCGGAACGGGTCTAGTGTGGACATCGCCACTTTCGGTGCAGCGTCAGCTCGTTCCTAGTGTCGGGTCGTTGGGAATTAACTCACCCACAGCTCCAGCTTTTCGCGTCGTTAAGGTCGCCGTCTCCATCCCACCTTGCCATTTGAGGGTAGGGACAAAGTGGCCGCTGCCTCAGCAGCCCCGAAGACACGTTCGTGGGCTGATTCCAGGTCGTGGCCACAACCTGGTCAACAGTGGCATTCTTCTCCACCCAGTCCATGAGTGCGAGGAGGATGTCGTGCTGTGCGTCTTGGAATCCGGGGACGGACCACGTATCGTTGCCGAGTATGCTCGCCTGAGAGGCGCCGCCGAAGGCCCAGGGCGCGTCTTTTTCAGAGATAGGTTGTCAGCAAGTACTAATCTTGGGGAGACAGACAGCGGTAGGAATACAGCTAAGGAGGCCAGCCGTTCTGTTCCGAAACGGCCTAACATGAGTGAATGAATGAATACCCTCGGAAACCACATACCCACAACCGTTGTCCAGCAATGCTGCATGCCCGGAACCATGAAGTACCTGAAGAACTCCTGAGTCGCCGTCACGTTCCCACCCATCTTCTCCACAACGCGATCGTAGTATAGATTCGAACCCTTCATGGGCACAAGCCCGTCCGCGGCCCCGTGGTACATGATCATCTTACCGCCGCGGTCACGGAAGGCCGCGAGGTCGTAGTCGTCCGCCGTGGCGTTGCCGGGGTCCAGCTTGTCCGCAAGCAACGCCAGGGAGTTGTTGAAGTCTGCCAAGGCAAACGACGCGTTGTCGAGCAGGAAATATCGCGCGTACCCGATCCCGTAGGGGCTCGCGTCCGAATAGTTCAGCACCGCATACATCTGTCGCTCGGAACTCGGCGACAGACCCGTGTACAGAAATTCGCCGGTCGACGTCTTCCAGTCGCTGTACACATTTTCCAGGGTCTGCGCCTGCGCGGCTTTCAGGCAGGCGGATTGATTCGCGCCGGCGTTGTCACACGACAGCGCCCCGAAGTCCACGTTGCAGAGCCCCGGAAGGCTGATGATGCCGTCCGTAGCGCCGTCAATGTCGTCGCACTGCTTGATGACCGCGTCAGCGATCGGCGTGAGGAGGCGCCAGTCGACGTGCTTGGCATCGGCGGCTGGCCAGTTGTAGCTTGCGACTTGGGTCACCCAGGTGTTCAAGTGGCTCGTGTACCAGGCCGAGCTGCCTACTAAGACGCCGTCGAAGCTGCCGGGATATGTCTGCATCTCCTTGAGCCCCTGGCGGCCGCCGGTAGAGCATCCGCTATAGTACGAGTACGCGATCGGACGCCCGTAATACGCCTGCGTGAGTAGTTTCCCCAACACCACGGACCCGTGTATCGCGCGCCAGCCCCAGTCGGTCCTCGCTTCGGGGTCGTCAAGGGCCCAGGATACATTCGAGGTGAGGGAGCTGTGTCCCGTGTCCGTCGAGACGACGGCGAAGCCGTACTTTACGCCAGCTCCCATGTCAATCCAGTTGATGCCACCTCCGAAGCCGCCGTTGCCGGTAGCGAGGAACCTGTTGTTCCATTCTACCGGGAGAAAGAGGCCGATTCGGTATGACGACGTCGCGGAACTTGCCACCGCGATAGTCACGGCACATAGTGCTGGTAGATTCGTGGGCTGGGTGGGATAGGCGAGATCCCCTGGTCCATCGCCGTACGTACTACCGGCCTCCAGAGCTTCCACCCGCTCGATCTTCGCGTTAGCTGGTAGAATCTGAGCCAGCGCCAGCGCACTGCAGCTGGCGGTACTTTGTCTTGGATTATGTGTGGACGACGCGGCCGTAGCCACTAACGTGGCAAGGCCGATCGTTATTAGCTGTGCTAAGTGGTACAAACACATTTCTACACCCTGACTTGGAGATCTTGTGTCCTTTTGCCGCCTCTGTAGTGTGTGGAGTAGCGCACTGTAACGGCTGGGACCTACGTACTCTTATGTTACCCCAATTTCTACGTAACACGTTTGTGGTTTCTTTTCATGTGGCGGAGCGAAATTGCCCGTGATAATTATTCAGTAGGTAAACAGTACTGGTCTAGACACACGGCTCGTGGTTCGGGCGGGTATCTATCTCCGCCACCGTGGTGATAAGTCACTTAGAGTGCTCATTGGGTACTATGAAGGTTAGACTCGGTGGTGTTACATCGTACCCTTACATTCCCAAATATGGTTTTGTTCGAGCGGGTTCTGGGCCGGTTTAAGAACTATTACTTCTCACCTATGAATGTTAGAGTTTTAGGTGTAGAAATTCGCTACTACGGCAGGTTTGACAGTGCACTCCCTTGATACCTCCTATTTTCCTGGGGAGTGGCCTTGGATCAAGTTCACGGGGTGACATACTTTAACCATATTTAGGGTATAGAAGACTCGTTCTACCTATAATCATACTATTAGGCATGCTGAACAGGTTAACCCGCAGAATGGAATTTCCAGCTAGACCTTCAGAGCGCGTATAATCTAGGTGTGGTGCCCTCAGGGGCGGACCTGATAACCTGCTTGTTTTTCCAACCGTAAAAAACCCTGAGGCAGATAGCACCGATGGCAACGAAAAATAGCATGGCAGCGTTCACCCCATGACCTGTAGGATATCCTCGTTTGGCCTCGTCTGCCTTGTAGATCCAAACGCCTGGCATCTGCCCCAACCCCGCACCAATGCTGACGTTGAGAGCAACGGCCAGTCCAATCGATGCTGTGCTCCACATGTTGGAGGTAAGCCAACCCAACATGGGTGGTATGCATGCAAATGCGCCAGAGGTGCCCACGATTAGTGTGCCGTATCGGCTCGTGTAGGCGGTCGGCGACAAGAGAGCGGATGCTAGGAACCCTGCAGCACCTACCGCCGCAGCACCAGCGCAATGGAGGCCACGGGCATTGAAATGATCCGCTGACCATGAAGTTAGGATTGATACAACTACTTTCGTTAGCCTTGAAGCCGATTTTTATCTCTGTGGATTGAATCATACCGTAAGCGATAGCCCAAGGAGGGACTGTCAGCAGTTGCGCCTGGAGATCTTTGTATCCCAGCCCGGATACGATTGAAGGCGTGAAGAGGGATAGCGAGCTGAAGGGAAGAGAAACAGCGAAATAAATAGCATAGTGCCCATACAGCCTCCAATCCATTAGGGTTTCCTTGGTGTCCTTCCAAGTGAGACCGGATGCTGATCCCTTAGCGCCATCGATGGCTAGACGCTGCGTCGCGAGCTCTTTCTCATTCTCAGATAGCCATGGGGCAGTCTCTGGGTAATCCGGGAGGATGAACCAGACGAATAGCGATGACAAAACGGAAGGAATGCCTTCGAGAATGAACAGCCAACGCCACGCAGATAGCCCCCGGACTTGGTTGATATGGCCAACACCGTAAGCTATCGCTCCGCCGAAGGCACCTGCGAGAGTAGCACTGGACAGAATGAAGGCAACCCGTACGCTACGTTCATCCGTCTTGTACTGTTTACAAGGAAATGGTGTTAGCATAGGCGCCTAGATAGATTATGAGTTTTGCTAGCATTTTCGAACGTTGTCTGCTCGTGCTAGTAATCCGAGGGCACCTCTACGGGTGAGATTACTTACCCAGAACGTCAAGTAGTAGACTAGACCTGGAAAAAGTCCACTACAAAAGTCAAGTCAGAAAATTGTGCTTCTCGCAAAAGCGAACAACTAAAAGAATAACTACTCACGCTTCAAACACGCCCAGTAGAAAACGCACACCGGTGATCTGAGCGTAGTTACGAACACCACCGATACCAATGGTAATCAGGCCCCAAGAACCCATCAAGAAAGCCAGCCATCTCGACGGCCGGAATTTCTTGAGCAAGATGTTAGAGGGCACCTCGAACAAGAAATAGCCGACGAGGAAGATCATCAAAGCGATGGTGAACTGGTAATCGGTGGTATGCGTCTCCGTCATCATGTCATTCCCGGTATTCGAGTTGAGAACCCTCGCATTGCCAATGTTTGACCGGTCGAGGTAGGCGAGGAAGTAAATCGTCGCGCTCAGAGGGATGATGCGCTTGTCCTGTCGCCGGAGAAGAGCCCTCTCCTCTGCGGGCGAGGCGAGAACGGTGGAAGTAGCTGTATCTTTGACATGTTGCCCCTCGTGCTCTTCGCTAAGGGGCTGCTGCTTCTGCGTCTCCTGCTTCTCCACGTCTACGGCTAGTTCTTGCTCTGCCATTGTGGAACGCGATGCGCTTGTGCTTGGGCTTCACGTAGATATCGAGTATGTGGTGCTCGATTTTGTGCTGATCCTTTGATGAAGAAATTGGCTTGGTTCCCAATCCGGGCATCCCTTGCTGTAGCCAAGACGCGTGGAAAGCTGAGACTAGGTTTCTATAGGCTTTACGAAACTTATAATGATTGGAAGCGCTGCCCACCTTTCTGATTCACCGCCGGTTATTTGGTACGGTGGTCTCGTGGCATGTCCGAATCCCTGCGTCGTGTCACAACAAGCTTCCACGGAGCCGGGACTGCAACCAATCACTAGCATGTGGCGCACGGCATCTCCTGCGGGGAAGAACAATAATTTGGGTGTGCCGGGGAAGGCCCGGGGCATCTTATGGGGAGATTATGGGGAGTAGCTGAGAACACCGGTTGTGATTGCAAGTCGCAGGGGTATACTTAGTAGGAACTGTGCTTACTCGGTATCGCGTCGATCCCCAAAAGGTGCTAGACATTCAATATAAATGTACTTAATAGGTTAGGTATGTATCAATTGGACGGGGATGGTAAGCGAATGAAAATATCTAGTCACCGCCATTCGCCGTTGACACGACTCGAGATAATCGTTTCCTTGCCATTTCACATTACCACCTACATTCGTCTTTTTCAACTAACTTATACGTACAAAAATCTCAGCAGTGTACTTCACCAGTATTAGTACAACCCTTATCTTCAACAACCCTACATCTGCCAACCGAAAGCTAAGTGCTCAGGTATCAACAGGTCGTCTATCGTTTTCGTGCTCTCAAGATGACAATCCTTGCTGCGATGGCCGAATAGAAAGCGGATGATACCTAAATCAGGTGACAGCAAATACTTCGAAGTCCGCCATCTATGGAAGACACTGCTATTACCTGAAGATCGAGGCGCCTTTTGCTATTGGCTGTTTGCTTCATATTATTACCTCCCTTCATCTTGGATATCAGCTTCCTTCGACCTCGAATGTTCGATGTTTGACTTCGTGAGGTCTTGTCCGCAAAATTTTTTCTTGCACTACCTTGGCCAGAGAAATACGGGTTTCGCTGCTTTAAATAGGCATGCCTACTTAGGTAGTGTTGTGTGAAAAGCTTTCCTCGTTAAAGGTATCCTGGAGAAATATATTACGTAATCGATTAACTCGTAAATAGGGGCTTTCTACATATCTCGTTGCCCAACTAAGGTTGCATGATTACAACACGAAGGGAGTGCCAGACGAGTGTGTTGCATTTTGGGCATGAAATAATATACAGCTACGAAAATTTTGACGTCACAATTGATCCGATGCCAAGTCACCTATAACACACACTCCTGCGTATCATCACGAGCAAACAACATGACGGACATACGGTCAGACTAGAATACGACAACTTCTTGCAAGGACACTTCGGGCGATAGTAACGTAGCGTGCGTCCTTTCCCGGACATTCTCGTAACCAATACGCCTGCAAAGTCCTAAAGTATGGCTGCCGAACAGCTGGTCGTCGCATCCGGTGGCTGAGGCTACTGCCTGTAAGCCGAGTCGCTGCTCTCGGCAGTGGCGACGCTGCTTTCACTGCGCCGTATTATATTGTCTTACACGAGACTTAGCACGAGAGTTCGTAGATGGCCACACAATGCGCATGTGGGATGATTCATCAACACTCAGCGAAGAGCGTGTATAAATAGCCCACTATCGAAGTCATGTAAAGGACCACCAGCATATCCAGTTCTCAAATAAAGTTTATCAAAGCATTCCAAATTTACACATACCAACGAGAAGAAAATGCAGTACCTCGTGCTCCTTGCCTCTCTCCTCCTCGGCGCCACAGCATCTCCCGTCAAGCAGAGGCAGACCACACAAGCGAAGGTCGGCTACTTCACCGCCGACACGAATCCATATGGCAGCGGTGCTTTGTAAGTGACTCACCTCGCCTCATTGACAACCCAGAATTAAGCACGCGGTGCCGAAGTAATTCACATCAAACTGACCCAAAGGTTTTTGAAGCATTTGCTACTACCTCGAGATCCCCGGGCTAGTCAACACGCGCTGCGCCTACTATGACACAACCTCAGACTCGACGCTGCCGTCAGTCGACCAGACCTATTGTTACGACCCGAGCGTTAGATGGCAATTCCACCAGGACCCGTCCATCCCTGGTACCGAGGGTCAGTATCGGATCGTCATCATCTACACGCCGACTACCGGGCCCGCGAAGTCCGGCTTTCATGAGTGGGCGCCGAGCGATTTCCGTCAGGATCTTATCGGCTCGACGAATGAGACTTACTACCAGGGAGCAATTGAGTTTTCCGTCGATCTCTCTTGATCGTTGTTCGATGAGCATTCTGCTCGGAAGTAGGGATGGTTCTAGAAAAGGGGAAGGGGAAATGGAGGTATGAGATGCTGTGGTGAATGGTTGGAGGCTATTAGAGACGTCCTGCATGATCAAGTCCTAAGGGATTCCAAGATGTTATACCCTCGCTTCGAAAAGAAGGAAGGAAGAAGACTGGAGTGAAACATAGTGTTAACTGTATAATTAACGCCCAAATCGAAGCCTCGCTTGATTCTTACAAATATGTTGGCTATAATGTGAGCATATGTTTCATACAGTACGACTTGCGGATCTTCGAGACTGGTGTGAACCACCTATCGAATAATAGACAATCCGGCTTCGCCATTCATACACCCTCAACCTCCTCTATCTAACGAAAGCCGTATTTCTCGTCGCTATCCCTCACCCTACCTCTCCCCTCAAAACTCGCGTGACGAAACGGCGTCGTCGCCGGCTGTAGCATGCTCTGCCGCCGCCGCCGACTACTCGTCCCAGGATCCTCTGTCTTCGCATTAGCCGACCTCGTCCGCTCCTCCGACTTGCTCCGTTCCCGCCGCGTCGGCCTAGTTTCCGCCGGCGCCGCGCTGAGTGCCGTGTACGGCGACACCGGTGCGACTTTGTTCTTGTTGAACATCGATGTCCGCTGAGCACACTGGGATGCCTCGTACTTCCCGGCTTCGCCGCCCGATTCCTCGCCCGGTGCGTCTTCTCGTATGGGGGATAAGGACCGCGGCGTCTTGGCGACGGTTTTCTTGCGCGAAGCACTAGCGCTAGCTGTAGCTGTTACTTCTGCTTCCCCTTCTCCTGCGCTACGGAGTTCACTGCGCGTGCTCTTTGATAGAGTTAGTGATGGTAGACTTAATGGTCGCAGACGGTTGGGGTCTGGTCCTGTGTCATCGGATATCTCCGGCTTATTTCTGCTCTGGGGTCGGGACTGTATAGTAGTGTTGTCTCTTGACTCTGAGTCTACCTCCGAATCTATGGCGGCATTAGGGGTGCTGTCCCTCTGTTTCCCGGAGGGCGGCTTCGGAATTAGCTCTCTATGCTCCCTACTTAACGCTTCGATTGTCTGGCGCGGCGGTCCGCTCGCGGAGCTGACTAAGGTATGGTGTTGTCGTTGTATCTGATGGTATGGCATTAGACCCCGTTTTCGGACCGTACCGCTCTTCTTCGGCCGCAGTCCGTTGTTGTCGTCGGCACTTCCGCGTCTCTCATCATCCGTGCTGCAACCCCATGAACTCTCGCTCCGCGTGTCCTGGTGGTATCTCCCCTGAAAGAGATCGGGCACGATTGCCTGCCGGATCAGATCCCCGACTTGGACCTTGGTCTCGCTACCCACTTGTTGGATATCAAGACGTTTGGAGGCACTATCCTCGCGGCTTAGCCATATGGACCGAAACGGCTGCCCGAGAATCTCCGTCTTCTTCCAGCGCCGACAGCGGTCTCTGAGGTTCTCTAATTGCGCGTGATCGGCACTCCCATCTTCGACAGCGGTCCACAGCGACCACCAATCTTGCGCGGCTGGGTAGCTTCGCGTGTATTTACTTAGAAGCGCCTTCCATTGCTCGTCTTCTGTGCAGTAGCAGAAGTGCATGGCGACGTTCTCCGCCCAGGCAGGCAGCGAGGCGGCGTTTTCAAAACCCGTCATCGCGACTACTTCTCCTTCGTGCACGATTATGTTGGTGCTGGATAAATCGCCGTGAGTAAAGAGGCATGGTGACGAGGCGGGCATATACTCCTTCAACAGTTGGATCATGTCCCCGTCGATGCCTTTCTTCTTCAGATGTTGCTCAATGGCCTGCCAAAGTTCGAGGTCTGATCCAAACGGCCCAAACCCTTCTCCCGTCGTGCCGAAGAGGCTATCGTGGTAGTACACGGGACCACCTATGAGACTTGAGACTCGGCCTAGATCGGATTCGCGCCAACTTTCAATGTGTGTGGCCACTTGCTTAGCGATGTTCTCCCGCTCTGCATCCGAAAGGTCCCACCAAATGTCGTAGAGCCGTTCGCCGGGAACGGTATCTGTTATAGTGATTACTTTGCCATTCTCTTTCCAGCCTGCCCGGACTTTCGGGATGGGGATTATGGGCGCTAGTGTCCTGAGTGCCCTTGAAGCCTCGACAAGTGGCACGTATTCGTCTTCAGGGTGATCGTCAAGCGCTTCGTGTAAGACGTATTTGTTTCCGATGAGCCACTTGTGCGATATTGCGTCGTTATATATCAGCTTCAAGCTGCTTCTAAAAGGTATAGAGCCTAATGCTTGACGATATGATGTTGTGCATGCTGGGCATATCTCCCGTACATCCCCAATATCGAGAAAATCATCCACTGTGCCATGTATATGATCCCGTCCTTGGGGCCCTGGGTCGCTTGTTAAGTCTTCGGAGGTCGAACGAGCATGTCGGCCGAGGAACCAGTCCAGGATACGGTTCTTATTGGGTCTGGTCTTTGGTATAGACTGAGGGTTATTTGGTGTTCCCTGTGTGTTTTTATCTGACTCATTCGTCTCGCTATCATTGCGACCTGGGACGGTAGTATTCGTATCGCCAAGAGACTGTGTTGTCGCAACAAATGGGGTGAGAGGAGTTCCCCCCTCTTCATCGTCACTGTCCATACCATGGCCTAATAATACGTCAACACTGAGCGGACGCCTCCTACTAGAAGAAGCGGGCGCCTCTGCCCGTATTGCTCCTGTTGAGGTCATTTCTCTTTGAGTGGTCCGCAACAGCCGACAGTGCTACCGGTCGAGCGCTTCTCAACTGCCAACATGGCTTCACGTCCCGCGCCTCAACGGCGTGCTTCGAGTAGCGCATTCGCCTCTAGATATTAATATCGTGTCTAACATGCGAAGGGATCCCATGTCAAGATGGATAGGCGCTTAGCTCTAGACAGTTCTGGGTGCGCGGCCTAGCGTTAGTTCGCAACTGACTCAATAACTCGGGCCGCGGTGTTAACATAGAAAATCTCCTTTTCGTGATACCGAACTCAGACATTGTTTTCGTATTCCGCCTGTGCGAACGTTCTTGGTTCGGATCCTCCTTTGTTGTTGAGTATATACGCTAGCCTCTTCCAACGAAGATGGTGCACCGCAAAGGGACGATACTTCCAAAAACGAACTTTGACGTGTAGGCTAGTAGCCAGGCTATCAAATCTTCTTAACCCTTGAAATCGTTGTATATGGGCCCGATTGGGAAACGGTGATGATCTAGGAAAAATACAAACTGTGAACCATATGTCTCTTTTCCGCGCCAGTAGCGGGCGAGATACCTCAATTAAAACGCATGACAATACAGCCAGTTTTCGAATTTGGAATACAGGTTCCTAGATGAGAAAAATAGTAGTTTCATTAGAATATTAACTAGCTGGAGACTCTGTTGAAGTGACTATTCCTCTTGGTCTTTCTACTGTACAGTGTCTTCTCTAGCCGCCATTAGTATGAACGCCTTCTATGCAACACCAATGTTTCCTTAGACGAATCGTAAAGGGTATGAGGAAGAGAAAGTCAAATATCGAGGCACCAAGGTCCACACCGTGACAATGCTGCCCACTCGAATGGATGCCAAGATCACGTTGCTAGTGGCTTCTCGGCAACGATCCGATACGTAGTCGTGATAAGACGCATATTGTCCATCTCCACAAACGCTTGTCCATCTAGGCATAGCCTATCGAACAAGGTTTTGAAGTGCTGTGGCAGCGCATGCACCTTCGCGAGGCAGTTGATCAGCCTGCGGACCGAACGGAAATATATGTCGACTTTGTCTATCAGACCCGCCTGTAAGCCGTCGATGCTGGGATTATCGGAGCGCGTGACGGCGAAGCCGGCGTCTCGGAGGGCCTTCTCGAAGCTCGCTGGCGTTGGCGTGCCGACGGCTCCGATCAATGGCTTGACTCGCCGCATGAGCGAGACATGTAAGGGGTTTTCGGGGTCGTACGCGGGCAGGCTGACCCAGTCCATGAGCAGGAACTTGGATCCTGGCTTCAGTATCCGATATATCTCCTTGAACAGCGCAGATGGGTCTTTGCATAGGCTGAGTGCTTGGATTTCGTAAAAGGCGTCGAAGGATTCGTCGGCGAAGGGGAGGGGTAGGTCGTTCTGATCGCGGACTACGAACTCATTGCCGAAGTTCAGTTTCTCGTTGAATTCTCTGGCTTGCGCGATCTGGTTCGCGTCGACTTCAATTCCGTGGGTTAGCAATCACGCCTTTGAAAAGGTGCTTTAGAGGCATCTAAGGTACATGGTGTGTCCAGGACGTATAAACGGCCTAAATGACATGCCACCCCCGCAAAGTAGGCCTAAGGTGAGATGGGAATAAATGCAGATACTACTCACTATTGATTCCAGTCACTCTGGCTCCGCTGAAGCTTGTCATGTGCGCAGCGACTCGACCACGGCCGCATCCCAGGTCGAGGACTCTCATCCCAGGCTTCAAGCCAATCTCCCTAGCAATCGATTCCTCGCATAGCAGCTGATTATCTCGCACAGAGGCTTTCTTATTCATCAGCGGCGGTATGTACATCTTTTCCACGTCGCCGAGGCTGCAGAGGTGGTTGATGACCGAGTAATAAGCTGCAAGACACTGGCCAACGCGCTGTTGGTAGTCGGGGCCAAACGCAGCGACCATGGCATTCTCATCGGCCCAATCCAGGTTGTAAATCTCGTACGACGCCATGAAATCGTCGACTTGCTGCGGGGTGAGATCACGGATGTGCTTGAAGGCCTTGAGAAAGGTCTTGAGTCGGTTGGGCGACACCGAACGGTCGACTACATAATCACCTCCATTTTCCTGTTTGGTTGGGGATTTCCGAACGGGTGGTTGTGCTGTAATCTTCGCCTTTTCAGCGCTGATGTCGCTGGTCCGTGAGCTGTCGCTACTGTCAACTCGGCCGCCCAGAGCGAATGTTTTCGTGGGGTCGTGGCCGGTCTGTTGGAGTGCGGGAGCGCGGGGAATCACCGTTGCTGTCGCCATTGGAGGAGGGGAGTTATCTGTCGTCTTATAGAAGCCTCAAAACTCGCCCATTCGCACACGTACGCGACTCGTAGGGTGTTTGCGATTCTTACGAGGTGAACACAACCCGTACGCGACTCGGCTCTTTGTTGTGTAATGGCCGCAAATTGGTAAATTTTGAATGTTTTTCCCCCCGCGTAGCACAAAGGAGACCAGGTAGACTTTGACGAGACACGTACCGGTTCCGATGGCGTGTTTATAATGATTCACCATAGAGTTTAACTACATGCACCCCTTCCCAACGGCCGACCTGTTGGGCCTGGCTGGGTCCGCTCTTTTATTTCCGAATGGCCCGATAGCTCCTTGCTACGGCAAGAAGGCCTGGATAGCCTGTCGGTGATCGCATGATGGCTTGGATGAGATCACGGGTTCTACTGTATGTACTCTTTCAGCCGGTCGCTTACAAAGCGCATAGCAACATTCCGAATCCAGTCATCCAGTCAGTCAGCCTAACTCGCCGTTTCGGACTTTCGCGTCACAGCGCGTCACTCATCTCTCATTGCTAGTGTAGAGCGACCGGACAATATTTCTTCTTTCGCCCGCCCTACAGCCTCGCCCTGCGGGAAACCGGTAGAACAGCTCCGCCATTGTCCGGTGACAGGGTGTCTGTTGGATCCGCTCGATGGTGCCTTGTTGGCAGATGAACCGTCTCCTGCCCAATCATGTAACACATGGCGGCAGATCGAAGAGCAAAAAGGAAAGAAAAAAGCTCTGCCTGCCTCCATTTTTTCCATTGACTCATCGGCGACGTCGGCGCTATATCAGCAGCAGAATCTACTGTTACAAGTCCCGGGTCCTCCGGAGACTTACCTAATCGAGGGTCTTTTTTGCACCATATATACCGCGCCTTATCTGCCGCACCATGTATCATATAATATTGTTACACGAGCTTGATGACTTTCACCATTGTTGCTTATTTCTCTTGTATTTCTGGTCAGTCAACAAGCATTGGCATTGGCCGTTAGGGGTAGGTCGATGTAAGCTTTTTACGTCTTTGAATCAAGCTGTTAGGGCATTGCATTGTACCTAGTGTACTTGGTAAACATGGCTTGGCAAGCTTGTAGATCTTTTCTTTATCGGACGAGAAGGCAACATTAGGTAATCAACAACAAGAGGCTAACGGTAGTTGAACGCTGATCATTTACAAGCACCTAGTGATGTCAGTAGTGCATCATCCATGCTACCTACCTGGGTACGTTCGGTGGACTACGGTAGACTACATGGAGTTATAGAGAGAGCGAATGCGGCATCTTGCAGAGAGTATTGGAGTACCTAATTGATACTACTACAACTGATATAAGGGGTAAGCTTTATGCGTTTCTCTCGTATCTTCCCTACGGTTACGTTACAGAGAACATCTAAAGATCGGGATTTTCATCTCTGTCCTCTTATCTAATACCGAATGGCAATTATGTATCATTAGTCTTAGATCGTCAAATTCGTTCATAAAGATAGGAACGGAAAAGCCCGACAACTCAGACACTAAAGTGGATATGTAGAGTGGCCCTTGCAGCCAGGTGGGTTCGCCACTGCCCACGCCGCGCTAGAAACTAAAAACGCAAAAGTACTACCAATCAACAAGGCTAATATCTATTAAGAGACCCATTCGGCTGAATGACTTCCCGTAAGCACTAGCAAGGGTTAAAATGACCAATAAAATTAATATATTCATAAATACTTCCATTCACACCTAATTTTACCCATGCTAAATATACTAACAAAATCCCGAGTTATATAAAGCTACATCACACTCATTACAGCTATACAAAGTCTAACTCCTTTTGCCAACACCTACATTCAGGTCTATTCCACCCAAAATTATCCGTTTCTATAAGCTTATTATAAAGCCTTTACAAGCTTTACAATTGCTATTTTTACCTTATTTAATTAGTTAATAGCTAAAAAAGCGTTTTTTAAAGCTATTCACACTAAAATAACCCTTTGTGCTAGCTTTTAATTAATAGCTGTATTCTTTAAATATAGCTTTTAAAACAGCTTCTCTCCAGCTAGTTTAATCTTAGTAAAGCATTTAACCTAACAACTCTTTATTACATTATTTTTAAAACAAAAAACTATTCGTAAAAACTATATTAAAAATAAATTCCAAAAAAAAACACTACTTACAGCTTTAGCGAATTTAATAATCCTATATATTATAAGCTTTTAACTAATTTATAGTATTAACACTACACTTTTAAAAATTATAATTGTTTACTATAGCTAGCAAAACTATATTTATAGCCGGGAGGTCTTTAAATACAGTCCTAGCCGTCTTTATACGTAGCTTTTAGTAGTAATAAATAATATAATCTTTAGCTTTAAAATAAACTATTAATATAAAAAAAACACTTTTATTACCTTTATAAAAAAATTATATTATTTTACTATTAACTATAACCTATTATTTAATACTATTTTACTATAAATTATCCCGTTTATTATTATTATTACATAAATTAACAAAAAGCTTATATATATTAAATCCTTTACAAGTAGTTATAATTATTTTTATACTTATATAATTTTATAAATACTTCAGCAAATTAACTAAAATAAATAAATTATTATAAAAAAAATAATAAGCTTGCTATAGAAGCTTTTATAATAAAATAACTACTACTTACTAAATAGCGTTTAATTTATTAAACTTTTTTTCGTCCGTTAAAACATCTAAAAATAATTTAAGCTTTTTTTTTTACCTTAGTAATAGCTTTGTAAAATAAAGTATTCTAACAAGCCTTATATAGTTAAAATATTATATTTAATTTAAAATATAACCATTAATAACAACTACTTAAACTTTAAAGCTTATAAGCTTTAGCTTGTTTTTTATATATATAAAAACTATAAAACACTTAATAAAGCTTACTATTAATTCGTTAATTATAATTTTTATAAAAATTATAATTAAGTATTTAAAAATCGATTTAACTACTTCTTAAACTTTTATAACCCTTAAAAATAGCTGTAAAAATATCAGGTTTTCGGTTTTAAGGTTTTAAAAAATAAAATAATAAAATAAAGCTTAAAATTAATTTTTATTAATAAAAAATAATAACGTATACTTTAAACAAAAGTTTATTTAAATAAACTAATAATTATTAATTTAATTTTTTTTATATAAACCTATATAAATAAAAGCTTTAAAAAAACAATAAATTTTTAAAACAAACATAAAATATTAACAGTTATCTATTAATCCAAGCTTATTAAAACCTTTTATTTATCCTTTTTTATAGTAGCTTATTTATTTAAATATAAATAAAAGTAATAAAAAAGCCTTAAATAGCTTTAAAAAAATCTTTAAAAGTATATATACGTAAAAATCGCAATATAATAAGTTTAAAAAAATAAATTCGGTAAGCTTTATATAATAAGTAGTTAAAAGAGTATTAAGCTAAAAAGTGCCCTTATCTACTTCTGTTCTTACAGCTTTTAACTACATTATTTCGTAACAAATTTTTAAAAACTAAATTCACTTAAAAATAGCCCTAAATCTACGCTTTTAATTATTTTATTCAATTCAATTAAAAATATTATTTTAATAAAATTGTTAAAAAGTATTAAAATAGTAAAAATTAAATTACCCTTTAATACAATAATATCACTCCTGTTAGTAGGGGTAGTGTAGGGCTGACTAGGGGGCTCGGAAGGTCATTCAGCCGAATAGGTCTCTTAATAGATAAGTAATTCAAGTAGAAATTTAGCTGTTAATGAGTCTCGATATTTTTTGCTATTAACTAGTCCCTTGTTCAGCAAGTAGATATAAAGGTTTTCTTTACCAAAAACACCCTGCTAGTACAAGCTATAGCGCGGCGCTACACCTTTACCATCCTGCACACCTGTACGTATAAAATATTCAAAATAACAAGGGAATCTCTTAAGTGTAATATTAGAGCACAATTAAATTCTCGCCAAAAAGGAGCGTGTATAGCTACAACAAGTAAAAAAGTGTAAGCAGAGTGAAGTAGCTCATAACTTGACTGTTTTTATACCCCTAGCAGTTAAATCGCCCATTCTGTTGATAAGTCTACCTCTATACGCACGTGATATGTAGACAGTTCAGTAACATATAGCAAAGGTATAGCTACCTACCAAGCTAAGTATTCACGTCAAACGTCATAAGATCAGATTTTAAAGAGATTGCGGGCCGAAACCGTCACTTTATCAAACGAATATATACCATTAAAAGCAAGTATAGAAGTGAAGTATGTACTATTTTCAAAGCTCTGCCGGTATCCAGCAAGAGCAGGTCGAAATTGGTGTAAGGACCGTTGTTATATCTAAGAATGCCGAATCACACAAAGGAGCAGCATAAAGAGGTAGCGAGCGACTGGTAACAGCAGAATTATTTACATTAGAAGACTAAAACATTAAGCATCGAATATCGCCGGAAAGCATCTGGCGCACGGGATATGAACAGAGGGTTTTGAAAAAACTTTATCTAATAACCATTAATAAAACGACTATGCTTGCTCTATCCCTATGCCCAGACGCCATTCCGGAATTACCCAATCCATATGCAATTAAAAGAGACCAAAGAAGAGCGCGGCGGCAGCGACGAAAACACCGGTGGCACCGACACGGACGATAGCACCTCCGGCTGTGGCGATGGGAGAGGTGGCAGCGGGGCTAGAGGGCGAGGTGCCCGCCGGGTAGCTGGCAACCGGAGTAGTGACAGGGTAGGACTGAGGGGGAGAGGAGTAGGAAGTCGAGAGAGTAGGGATAGCAGTAGAGTAGCCACCAGTAGGGTAAGGAGTCTCGCTACCAGTGGGGTAGCCCTCGCCGCCGGTAGGGTAGGGAGTCTCGCTGCCAGTAGGGTAGCCCTCACCTCCGGTAGGGTAAGAAGCAGAGGAGCTCTCACCGCCGGTGGGGTAGCCTTGACCGCCAGTAGGATAAGGAGTCTCGCTGCCGGTAGGGTAGACGGCGGAGGAGCTCTCACCACCAGTAGGGTAGCCCTGTCCACCGGTAGGGTAAGGAGTTTCACCCCCAGTGGGGTAAGGGGTCTCGCTGCCGGTAGGGTAGACGGCGGAGGAGCTCTCACCACCAGTAGGGTAGCCCTGGCCGCCGATAGGGTAAGAAGCAGAGGAGCTCTCGCTGCCGGTGGGGTAGGCGGCGGATGAGCTCTCGCCACTGGTAGGGTAACCGTTGCCGCCAGTGGGGTAGCCAGCGGGAGTGCTCTCGCTTGTTGGGTAAGCAACGGAGGAGCTCTCACTACCGGTAGGGTAGCCAGCAGGAGTGCTCTCGCTGGTCGGGTAAGCAACAGAGGAGCTCTCGCTGCCGGTAGGGTAACCGGCAGGAGTGCTGACTGGGTAGCTACCAGTCGGGTAGCCGGCAGGAGTGCTCACGGGGTAGCTGCCGGTCGGGCCAGCGGGGGTGCTGACGGGGTAGCTGCCAGTTTCCTCCGGGGGGCACTCATCCTCACTGGTAGGGTAAGGGGTCTCTGATTCCTCAGGAGGGCACTCGTCGTCGCCAGTGGGGTAGGGCGTAGAAGAGGGAGTTACAACCGGGTAGCTACCAGTAGGGGATCCCGAGGAACCGGGACCAGAGCTGGAGCTGCCGGTGGGAACGGGGTAGCTCTGGGTAGGATATCCAGAGGAGCCGGCACCAGCACCGGAGCTGTAGCTGGCGGTGGCGGTCGGGTAGCCACTGAAGGAGTAGCTGGAGCTCTCCTCAGGCGGGCACTCATCGTCGTCTCCATCGTCTCCATCATCACCCTCGTCATCGGGAGGGCACTCGTCGTCGTCTCCTCCGGGATAGCCGGTCGAGGTCGGGACCGGGTAGCTGTTCGTCGGGTATCCCGAAGGATATCCGCTGTAGCTGGCAGTGGGATAGCTGCTCACGGGGTACTCAGAGGTCTCCGGAGGGCACTCATCGTCTTCGGGGACGGTCGAGTACTGCTGAGTGGCACTCACGGCGGCGACGAACAGAGCGCCGGCACCGGCGTACTTGATCAAACGAACCATTTTTGCTTAACTTCAAACGAGTGAAAGAATGACTGGAAGTTAGGCGCTGAGAACAGGAGGTGAGCGATGGACTGGCGGGATGAAGATCATAGGCGAGGAGAGACTGGCGGCGCCCGACTTAATAAACAAGCCGGCCAAGACTTGGCCACGGCTGGCCACCACTGGTCGTGGCAGCTCCTTGCATGGCTATGGCCACAGATCCGGATGCGTGGATGGGCCAGCCAGGCCAGCCAGGCCAGCCAGACTGGGCTGTAGTGTACACGATCGTGGGTCATTTCGTATCGATCTGTGTACTACGCCGGGTGGAGTTTTCGTGTAGTTGCTGCTATTTTTGCGTCGACAAGGCAAGGTCAGCACGCGCAGGATCTGCACTAGCCTAGTCTGGGTAGCGCACGCCAGGTACCTGTCCTCTTTTTCATGGCACAGCAGTCGGAGATGTACTTGTACGCCCCGCCCACGTTCGGATAGCCGTGCGAGTTTCGCCTCTGATAACTCCTTAGAGTTGTGCCCTAACCAAACTTGACAAGGGCAACAACAGGGGAATCCACGGCCAGAAGCTGCCAGAGAAATTAGAGTTGATGCCCGGATTGGCAAGTGTTCCTCCTGAACATCCAATTTTACTTATTTAGTAGTAAATATGCAGGCGGCAGGCACAGCGACAGCGGGCCCGAGCTTGTGGAGATGAGCACTCGGGTGATTGGGCCTGTCGCTTATGGTGAGTACTTAGTAGTATGCCCAGACTCACTATTGAACTCAATCTCCTTAGCTGCAGGGCTAAGCTACCTAGCATAAACAAGCCCTGATCAGCTACCTACTCCTCCTGCTGTAGTAAGACAAAACTCTACACCATTTTTTCACGATGTCAGCCGAGAGCACCCGGAGATGTCGGTATGTTTTTGAATGAATTTAATCCGGACTGAGGGCGGAACGACCAGATAATAGACGTCAAGTCTTGCGTTGCTGTCGCGGATACCTGCGGTTATGCTGGCTTTCGTTTTACCGGGCGCCTCCAATCGAGCCAATCCACGTCTGGTGGCCGGCGCTTCTGCTCGTCGTGCCATGGTACTGACACTACCATAGTACCTACTCCGTTTAGCGAGGAGCCGTCAATTGGCATCGGTTAGCATAGGATAGTGTAGTAAGTATAGTATCGTATAGTCCGGACTAGTGTCACTAGAAGATAGCCAAGCTTTTGAATGTAGCCTCATCTCTTCGTATAGATGTCCTCGGACTTTTCCATCCGCCCGGTTTGTTGTTTGCCGTTCGCTGTCAGCGTAAGTAGTCTTCGTCTATGCTCACTAAGTATGTCCTGGCTTTTACACACATTCTGCCGTATATCCATCGTCAGTCGGATTTACATCGCATCGGATGCGGGTGCGGGTGCGGCTTCAACGGCTTCGGCGTCATAAGCGAACATGATTACAGTATAGGTAAATTTTACTTAGGGTCCTGCCGAAAATGAAGGCCCCCCCTGGGTGCTGACAGGAAGAGACGCCAGAAGAATCCAGCATCACGAACTGTTCGCCCCACTTGTCTGACTGTAAGGCGCACCTAGAGGCACAGCTGAACTTTTAGCTGGAGAAGACAGAGGTTGCATTGCGGCGTGGGGACCGAGCGTAGTGTAGTGTGGCGGTGGATCTATCATAAGCTTCATTTCGCTTGTTTCCACTGTTAGACTAAGTGCCATATTCTGCTGGCGCAGTCAGACATTCAGTCATTTGTCGCGTCATGTATAAGTAGCTATCACCGATCTCATACGACCGGTCATGGTTATCTCCTGACGAGACCCCGCCGTTCTTTCGTTCTGGTCCAGACTATTGCACTACCCTCACTGTTTTCGTCTTTCGGTTGAAGCCTTCACCAGATGCTGTATCAACGGTATGATGAGCCAGGAGCGGCGTTGCGAGACCTGTCAACTACTACTAAATTTGCAAGAGAAATTCACCACGGTAAGTGTCTGACGTGAGATGGTAGAATTAGACGATATTGAAGAAGATTACCGTGTAATGCGACGATATGCTTCGTGACATTCCGAATACATACCGCGGCCCCAGATTTCATTGCAGTTCTTTTCGTCTTGGTCTCTTCACCCAGATGGCGATTTTAACAAATTCGACAACTCACGAATAGTAACCAGTGAGCTCGATACAATCATGGTCGACCTAGGTGTTGTGTAGAAGTTTCCATGTTGACGGACTGTCAAATAGTAACTAGCTTTCGGCTCACTTACTGCCAATAGCCTACTACCTGTTGTGGCATGTGATGCACTTTCGGCTTAGGAGTGGTGAAGAATTTGAGCACGAAGCCTCGATATGTCCACGTGGGTGGCCTTGCAGCATCCACCAACCACGATGCTGCGCCAGCAACCACGACTTCGTGCTTGGGTGACAACATCGTCTAATTGCTGCTCCCAAGAAGACTAGAAATGCATTCAGTCGCCCGCATCAGCTTCTATCGTATAGGAAGCGATAATGAACTAACTAGATGTAGTCAGCTACTCACCCCCTCAGCAATCTCCCTCAGCCCTATAGGAAGCTTCCATGTTTTGGTGACAGTATCGTAGACCTCGCCGTTCGTCCCATCCGGGTATAAGAGTAAGCTTGGCCAGGATTGAAGATGACCATCCTCTTCTAGAAGTCTTACGCTTACTTCATACGCTTTGACCAACTGAGGAAGCTCTGCTATTTTGGTACAGTTGATGCCAATACCCCACGGAGGATTATTAGAGTGTTCTAAACTTAGCAGAGCACGGATTACTTGGCCAACACTGCTCCCATCTGGGAGAGCTTGGCCAGACCCTGGAAAAACACAAGAGATCCAGTATCGCGTCCGCCCAAGTGGGCCAGCATCGGTCGCATCCGGTGACTGTGAAGCCAAGAGCGTAGTAAGCTTCCGTATAGCAAGGATCTCATCAAGCCGGGAAACGGTCTCAAAAGCGACAAAATCAACCCGACTATCGAGCCGTGGGACGCTGGTAAATAAGCTTATGCGATCCGCATGCCAACGAAACAGCTTCTCGACAGAGTTGTGCTCATTGTCGTAACGACCAGTGTATTCTTGGCTGGGTGTCATGACGGCGCCGTAGGGTCCCAAGCTCAGGGCAATCTTTGTCGCCGGTCGCTTGACTTGTTCGACGATAGACACCGCGACATCAAGGAACGGAGGGATCTCTGCGCGTGGGACACCCTCGGGAAAGGAATCTGTTCGCGTGCGCTGGAACCCCTCGACCGAGACTTGGTAGGTGGCGGTGAGTAAGATGTCCACGGGAACCTCGGCGAAATCGCGCTGGCACGATTTGAGAGTATCGTGATCTGAGAGGAGGAGGTGAGAGGACCACAAAGGCGTGGTTTCTGTGAAGTGAACGCCATACTTGTCCTCGAGAGATGTGCCTAAACCGCCGTCGAGAAACTGAACAGGTGTTGCGTTCATAGTGGTCGCAATCGGTCAAGAACCGTCAACACGGCAGGAATACATTGAATAAGTAAGTCTACCCTCTTTATTCGAATATTCTATGATCAATCGACGCAACCGCTTGGTTCAGCAATTGACGTTGATGGGATCACAAGTTAAGCTTTCTTCCCGTGTCCCGTAGCACGATCACTGACGAACGATACCGGTACCTACGTACGTAGTAGTACAACAGAGTGCTGTATTTAGCCTAGACTGGTGGTCGAGTCCACAATTCGAGAAGTTGGGCTGAAGAGGGCCACGCCGGCCGGCAGCCAGTAATCTGCCCTAAACCACTTATGTATCAGGCGTTCGTGGAGGTAGGTATGTACACCCACTAAAAAACATTGTAAGACAAGGCAGAGCCAAGGTATCCATCTTCGTTTTTAAGCGTTTTGTCGTGGAAGTGCTGCTTCGAACTACTCTAGCTCTCACAAACGGCTGGAAGTGGCAGTGGCAGTTTTAGCTTCGCACCTTTCCCGGGTTCGCTCCCTGTTAGATAGTATTGTGGCGTTCGAAAGTGGCTGGTGGGCTTCGCCCACACAAACCTAATAGATTACCCACCCTAGGTAGATAGCTGGGAATCACCATCCCTTCTACATATTCAATTGAGCCACTCGGATTGAACAGGTTCCACTCAAAAAAAGCTTCAGTATGCTGTAGCGTAGAATGCCACATACTGATGGCTAATGCGGTCGAGAGAAGCATCACGGCTTCCAGCACCGGTCCATCCCATCACGGGTGTCCGGCACGATATATACAGCTTACGCCATAACAATCAAAACTGCCTGCCTGGGTACTATTTGTACTTTGACTCTACTAAATGAAAACATCCAATTTCTTTTTTACCCCTCGAACCCGACACAGCGGAACGATTGCAATTCACCACAACACAAACATCCTAACCTGGCTCTTACTCTGGGTACTGAATATACTGAATAATACGAGAATACTGACTAGTTCTTATCCCATTTCGCTACATACAAATTGGCCAGTCTCGTTGGGCCTGGAATCCGGTGTAGCTCTTACTATAGCTTTATCGCACCATCACTCGGTTGTTCGCTTACTCCAAGTGCGATCACGCGAAGTGCGCGATAACTTGGCAGCTTGTATCGGTCCCGACAATCGCTCGCGCGCATTACCTATCCGACCGGTCGCATCACCCACCTAACACACCCGACGACTCAACGCGCGCAGAGTGTGGTGGGCCGGCTTGGCTTTCATCATCACTCCTCATCATCACCACTGCTTCGCTCCGTCTTGGCCGAAACGACCCCCCGAGACCGGCGACGCCAAACCATCAAAACCACCGTCGCTGTCTCCGTTACGTCGCGCCTTGTGTCGTTTGCCACCCCGCCACACGCTCCGTCGTGTCCGGTCGCGCCATTCCGCGCGGATCCACCACCATGTCGCCCGACGTCCATAGAGCAGGGGACGCCGACAATGTCTCGCAGGGTCCCGACGATGGTCCACCGCCAAATGACGGCAGGGGCCCTCAGCAGGCCGAGGACCATGAGACGCCTGCGCCAGAACGTCGCTCCACCATGGTAGGCAAATTCAAAGACCAGAAACAGAAACTCAAGACAAAGGCCAACCCTCCAGGCGGCTTCGACTCGACGCCCCTTCCCGATGCGCCGCCTGGCTACACCGTCAAGTTCACTTTCCACCGCGCAGAAAACCTGCCCGTAGCTGATATCAGCACTGGTGCCTCTGATCCCTTCCTTACGGCTCAGCTTTCTACATCGTTGCCCAAGCGTCACAAAGAGGAACCCGACCTCTGCTTTCGCACGCGTACCATCCGAAGATGCCTAGAGCCAAAGTGGGAGGAAGATTGGATCGTCGCAAATATTCCCTCGTCCGGCTTCAGACTTAAGTGCCGCTTATATGATGAGGACTGGCCGTAAGTACACCCTCTACCTCTCGTTTGCTTGCCTAGCTACTGTGGGAGCAGAGAAGCTCCTACTCAAACTAGAATAATGTGTTGAAAGCTTCTCCGCACATTTGAAACACGTATAGATCGCATTCCAAGTGGCAATTGCTAAGCGTCGGGTATTACAGTGATCACAATGACCGTCTTGGGAATGTCACAATCTATGTGCACGGCCTCAGCGAATCTTGGCAGGGCTTTACGGACAAGGTCTTCGACGTCAAGAAACGTATGGGCAGCAAGCGAGCATACCTTCTCAAAGCCGGCAGCAGTGCCTTGCATAGCGGTGTCTCGATGACGCCCAGGCTATATGTCAGTGCTGTGGTGCTCGGAAAGTCTGATCCGCCTCATGGCCAGATCTACACTGTCGGCCCTACATACTACTACCAGCATTTTTCGCCTATGATTGGGCGTATTACTGGTATCAAGGTCAACAAGGACGAAATTGCCGACAACCACGACGGCAACTCCGCCGATAACGATGGCAAAAATGCCGAGAAAAAGGCACAGAAATACGACTTTCAGGCCAACGAAATTCAATTGGCCGGCCCTGTACCCCCAAAGCTCTATCACCGCTATGTCGAGTTTAGACCCATTATCGGCCTCCTTTTCCAGAGCGCTGGCCTTCGCGGGCGAATTCTGAACAAGGCTTTGCATCACCAGCACGAACGGATATATAACTTTGACAAATCGACTCGGTGGGGCACATTCAAGCCGTGCTCAGAAGAAGCCAACCTTCAGTTCCTTAAATTGGTGCATTTTGATGAAGGGCATCGTGTCTTTACCTATATCCTCACTCTCGATGGTATCATGCGTTTCACCGAGACCGGGAAAGAGTTCGGCATCGATCTGCTAAGCAAACACACCATGCATAGTGATGCCCAGATCTACATCGCCTGCTCTGGAGAGTTCTTCATTAGGAGACTAAAGCATCATAGATCCCCTGGGAATTCCAGTCGCCCTCAAACTGCGAGCTCTTCAGATAAAGGTCCGCCCTTGAAACCGCATTATTATCAGCTTGTCATCGACAACGACAGTGGCACCTACCGGCCGGAAAAGTCCGTTCTACCGTATCTGCGGGAGTTCCTGGAACGCAACTTCCCGGGTTTGGAAGTTGTCACACCAGCCTGCGACGACGAAGAGCACCAGAAGCGCAAGGAAGAGCAGCGGGAGATGAAGAAGAAGGAAGGCCAGAACGTCAGGATGGTCCTCAACCGCAGTCCTAGCTCCAGCTCCTTCAGCTCCAGCGACATCAGCGACCTCGACAACATGGACGCGGCGGGCGAAGGCGGGCGCACGAGTAAGAAAGAACGCGCCTGGGATTTCTTGGAAGAACCGAGACGGATCAAAGAGGCCCTTCATCCTCCCCAGTCTCATTCTGGGAACGGTGGCCCGTCTACCTCTCAGGCTGACGGCGCGCATGCGAGCAGTAGTGGTATCACGACCTGATGAATTTTTCTTCCTTTACTTTGAGGCTACTCGTCTTTCGGTTTACCTACGGTTTCCAGGTATAGATGGACTGGCTCGCGTCTTGATGCTTGGCTGTTCTGGTTATTCGTTCGGGCTTTGACTTTGCTCTTGAAATTCCTATACGGCGCTCTTGGTTAAGCGCCCTACGTTTATGATAATGTAATTCGACTACCTATATATATTTATGCTTAATCCTTAAAAAGAAAAGTTCTTGTGAGGACACAATGTCTTCTCCCTTGCCTTGGGTGTGAGCGTAGGTGTTGTAATCACTCATAGTGTCACGCGGACCTAAGAGACTGGGACCAGATCCATCTAGGTCCATGGGACTGGCGAATTGCATATTCGTGTGCATATTCGTGTGCATATTCGTATCATGTGAATAATTATATGATCGGAAGGCAGAGCTTATAGGTGGCTAGAGCTTCCCGTTTACCTATATATGATCTGTTCTACACGAGATAGCTATACGAGGGCGCGAGGGCAAGGGGGAGCTAGGCGGCTGGGCGAAGGTGAAGCTTTCATATATATAGCCTAGAGTTTGCCCGCCTGGCTGGAGAGGAGAACTAGATCTCCAGAGCCCCCTTGATCGCATAAATAATTATGAGTTGAATTGAACACTCTTCCAAGTCCTTGAATTAAGTCCTTGTTACAAAACTGGAGCCCTCCCGCTTGGCTGAACAGGAAAACTATATTTTTATAGCCTCCTTAATTGTATAGATGATTATTTAAATTTAAACACTATTCTAAGCTCTTGAAATCAGGCCCTTGTTATACATAGTCCTCCACCGCAATCTTGTTGATGGGCGGAAATCCTTTCTGCTCCCTAATAGAACCGGGTGGAAATCCCGTTGAATATAATTTAGTTCATGAGCTCACCCTCCCCAATATTTCAGCTAGCTTCACGTACCCCCCCCCCCCCCCCCCTTCCCAACGGTGCTCCGGAGACGAAAAGGTTTCGTAGGAATAGTTGTACCGATTAGCCGAGTTGGATATCCTGAAGTTTCTGCATGCCGTCTTCGACCAACTTCCCAAACATGGCACCGTCGATATGGCAGGGCCCAACAATCTTATGACACGGAGATGTAGACATCCTCTTGCTAAGTACGCACGGCATGCTTGAGCCTAATAGAATAAAGACTTTGTCACCTACCATGGTATCCTTGGGTACCCAGCCTAGACGATCAGTGGTGAGGGTGCATAGACGCATCTCGTGCTCAAGGTTTGATTGAAACGCTTCGCAGATGCTCCGAAACACATCTGGGGGGGTTGAATATTTGTCATTCTTTTGAGAAAAATACCCAACAAAAGGTTGGCCGTTGATTGTAAAAGATTGTTCTTCGCAACAGTTCATCCACTGCAAGAGGTAGGGTGAATATAATCGGATTTTCCTCTTGCGCCTGCTCAGCAGCCTGTGAAGTAACCCAAAGGATCGCCTATCATCCTGGTCATTACTCGTATTAAAATCGACAAGAAGCCACCGTAGCGACTCTGTGATATGTGGATCTTGCGGTCGTCTTCCTTGCGCTTTCTTCCCCCCGGCTTCTGTGAACAAGAGCTCTGATCCATCCTCTCCCGGCTTCCATGTTCTTTTTTCCACTATGTACGTTTTAGGCAGCCCACTCGCCTTCGCTTCCTTCAATGTTGGCGAGCACGACAAGACTTGACCAAGCGAGAATCCTTGGATTATTGGAAGATTCCCGGAAAATGATAATTGAGCCTTCACGTCGCCAGAGGCGCGGTACTTGGGTTTATGCGAATCAGCGAAGACACGAGGCGTTGCGCTGGGCCCGGAAAGGCGCGTGTGAGTCCAAGTCTTACGGTCAAACCAGTTGGGATACCAGGCATCGTAGTTCCGATTCGGCAAGACGATTAGATTCGTGTTCCCAGTAGCTTGTACCATTTTAGCCGTAATGTCCCGGCTAATGTCCATCATTTTCATTGTATAACTTGGGAAAGGTACTAGTTTTGCTCCATCATGAGCCAGCCCCAGAAGCGCATAGACCCGGTCTTGGGGCAAACTTGCCTTCGCCCGGTTGCACCAATATAGCGCTTCAACAAGCGAGAGCGGCTTCAGTTCCAATTGAGAATTTCTTATCCGTGCTAAGTGCCGGATATGGCGACATCCCCGCGATGAGTTTACTACTTCATCGCGAGATAGTGCTCTCAACACTGTTTCAAGAAGGTCAAAATCAAATATTGTGTTGGCCCATACAACTTGCAAGCGAGGATTCATAGAGATCTCCTGAATAATCCAAGCTCGAAACCAGTAGTTGTGGTCAAGGAGGCGAACCAGCGCGAGTTGTTCCTTTTCTAATATCTGCAAATCAGCCAAGTCATCCGTCGTAAGAACGAAGCCTTGGGTTCGTCCTCTGTCTTTTTTCGGATGCGTCGAACTTTTAATCTTCCGAAGAACACGTGGAATCAACTCAGAAACAAGAGCTGCCCGTGAAGGATCTGAAGTTGGGTTGACAGTATTCAGAAATGAGATGACTAATTTAGCTGAGCGATATATGGATCCCATCATTAAAACCATTTGTGTCCGCTCGTTCGATTTCGTCTGGTTGATGCACAGGATATCTGCCCAGACTCTCATATGGCCCCTGCTTCTCAAGTCTAGCAAGGCTTCGTATAAATTCCTAGTAACGACGAATTCACCATCGAGTTCATCGGATTCTGTATACGACTCGACATGCGAACCGTCGGCTGGGCCCTGCTCTCTCCGGCTCTACTCCAGTATATCAGAATGGCAGCACGGTGGTAACCGTCGCTACGGCTCACCGCCGCTATTTCTCCGCTGGCGGGTGGCACAACGGGAAGAACAGCAAACGGGCAAGGGCACCGTTGAAACCCTCGAAACCCTCGAAACTCTCCCGCCGCTACAAATGGGCCTCGCCGACCGTATCCGACGACGTGTACGACGTCCTCGAGTCACACATCCTCGACGTGACGACCTGCGAGACCATCTTCATCTGGCACGCGCTGGCCAACGACCTCCGCGTCCTGCGCATTACGACCGACCGCGTCATCGACTCCATGGCCATGATGTCGCGCGCCGTGTTCGGGGACGCGAAGAAGTTCCCGCGCAACTGCGGCCTGAAGACTGCGTGTCAGGAGCTGTTGGACGTGACCGTGCAGAAGAAGCACGGCCTGCACGATCCCCTCGAGGACACCCTCGCGACGCGAGAGCTCGTGCTTCAGTTCGTGCTAAATCCGGAGAAGTTGGCAGAGTGCGGGGCGCGCACGCGTGCGAACCTAGCGCGAATAGTGCAGAAGGAGCAGGCCAAACAGGAAGCAAAGATCGAGAAGAAGAAGTGTAGGGAAGCTGAGAAAGCAGAGAAGAGTCCCGAGCAACTTGTGCAGGAGGCGGCCGAGAGACCGAGGGGGATGGAGGAGAGACAAAGGGCAAAGACGGAAGAACGAGAAGCAGAGATTCAGCGGAGAAAACTTAGGCGAGCTGAGAAGAGAGAGAAGCGGGAAAAATCTCGTATCCTTGGAAAATAGGAGAGCCAAGAAGCCCCGAGGAAGTGTTTATTCAGGATTAGGGTAGGGCAAGGAATAAATACATCGGACAGGTAAGCATACCTTAACTTGTGCTACTACACAATTCGTCCTACGTACGATGCTATTTCAACGCATATAGTTGAAATTAGCACAGCGCTACCTACCTACAGCCAGCGTATAAATAGATATACCGAATACAAGCAGAGCTAGATGCCTGGTATAAATAAAAAATAAAAAAGGCTCGCCAACTGGTAAATTTCCGTCCTATCTCACTGAATAATCGCCCGGACACATGTCTATTTTATAAGTTCATTACATAGGTACCTAACAAAGCGCGGGAAAAAAAGAAACAGTAGCTCAGGCGTAGAGCCAACAATAAAGGAGTAAAGGATGGAAGAATAGCCAAGGGTTGTACATTAGCACCTTTCAACTACTCAGTATTATTCTTTCAAAACGGCTCTTGAGTAACCTTCCCCATATTCCCCAATGCACTGCTGTCGTACTTCGAGTAGGCTGTATTAGCCTGCTACCGAAGACTATCATTTATGAATCTGCTATCCTCGCCAACGGCTAAGTCCTCGTTTCATACATGATAATGCCCAAAGGGTAAGGGTCCTATCATTTGGTGGAGGTGAGCGGTCGCCAAACTATCGGTACCGTCGCTGAACGTATATCAGGGCGGCTATCCGATATCTTACTTCATGTAGCCTTGTTGATGATACCACTTCTTCTGTTTTATTTCTGGGGCTGGTCTTGTATTTTCATGTCGAGCACGACGACGACTGGTCTTCCGCGCTTTGGCCCAACAGGAACAGGGGGGCAATTATTACTACGTTCTGATCAACTCGAGCTACCTCATATTCATCGCTTCTTGGTCCAGCACTCTTGCTCCCTACTTGAAGACTTATGCTCTTACACTCTGGTCGTACCCCTCAGCAGCCCAGTTATTTACGGTGTCAAGGCAACACGCGACAAGCGATTTATTGACGCCCTATCAATTGTCTCTTCTTATTGCGATGCTAAATGGTGGCGAGCTGGGCTCCTTGTGGCAATGGGTAAAGTACGTGTGGACTGAGAAGGAAAATGCAGTCGCATTCTCGAGTCCTCACAAGCGTTGTATTCATGTTGATTTTAATATCTATCTTTGGGTAAGTATGAGAACACATAACCTGCTACTAAGTTGCAGTTCACTAACCAACACGTTTGACATGGCTAGATTCCTCGTGATAATAGCTGACACCTGGCTACATGTTACAACTACGATTGTCGAGATTGTGCAAATCACCACGATGATCGGGGACGCAGTCCCTCGTTATACACTCTTGCTAAACCCGAATTGTAATTATACATAATTCAATGCAATCGGCGAGCCTACAGGCAATCGTCCCCCCGCAGTCACCGGAATGCACCGTTAGGAATGCCGGAGATGGATAAACGCTCACCCATGACGATACCGCCATCTCAGTACTAAACAATATCTCATCCAACCACTCCGTCCTGGTTATGTGGTGTTACTCATTCCAAGAAGGAAATAACCCTGCTTATCAATGAGGAACATGACGACACGAGCAGCATTAGAATGGGCTTCTGTGTCCATCTTGGCCGGAGGGGCGGATAAGATAGCCGGCTGAAAAGCGGCCGTCAGTCTTCCTAGAGTCATCTTATTGATCGCGGACTTGGCGTTGAAGACGGCTAAAACGTCTAATATGTAAAGGAGAAGTTTGCGGTTGAGATGAGGCAGAGCTTTTATGAGCTGTAGAGTAGTGCTAATCGTTTTGATCAGATCCTCTCCTGTCGCTTCGAGGGTAGGTCCTGGCATGTTGACGAAATCGTCATACATGTCATAAGGAATGATGGGCTCGGGGAGCGTTTTGAGATATCTTTGTAGCAAAGTCGCGGCATCGTGTACGGTATAACCGTCCCAGTTGAAACCTTTGCCGTACGTTGGGGGCGTTTCAAAGACGGTTTGTAACTGCATTACCCTGGCAGGGTTTCCGTTGAGTGTGAAAATATCTTCAACATCTGTGCCTATTATGTGCATTAGCGGAAAGATTTCATGGAAACAAACTTCATGTCTAGCTTGCGTCAGAGGATGCGTACCTTTTTGCTTGATGAAGACGCCGGTTTTCGATACAACTGTCGGCACATATCCATATATATAACTTGTGCCCGTTTCATCGAGCAGCGATATAGCACTTTTGGCGCACTCAAAACTTTTGCGAAGTCGGACACCAAATACTGGGCTTGGTTGCTCAGCTTCGTGGTCCGTCTGTACCCTCTGTTGTTGGGATCGACCGCCTCGAACCAAGCCGATCAACCACCGGCGTGAGGTCTTGTTGGTGTGTTTCGAAATTGCCCCAGTCTCAGGAATCAAGGATGAAGGTTCTATTGTCGGCGGATTGAAGTCGTAGGCCTCTCTGTTGGCTATATCTGTCTCGTAAATAGGAATAGCTAAGATTCCAATATGCGATGTCTCGGAAAGGCTGAGACCTGATAGCATAGACCAGGAGCCTGTTCTTCCGGCAGAGCTGACGATTGAGAATGTATCTGAATTGTCCAGGGAAACATTTCGGTAAGCTCTTGAGTTCATCAGAAGCTCCTCGAATGCAAATCCTCTCTTATCCCTTGTCCATCTTCCGCTATGAGGAATCTGAAGATCTCCAGGCTCAGTGCAGTTTAAGTCTTGGCTGGCACGAGGCGCCTCGATAGTTACGGTTCCAACTACTGTACGATTTGACGTTTCAAGAGGCGTTTCTTCCAATGCTCCTAGACGCTGGGCTAAGATTGTGTTTGATTCGAGAACCTTTTGGACTAAATGACACAGGTTATCGACTTTATCTTCTGCTTCTTCTTGCTTCCGGCTAAGAAAACTTAGTAACACACAGAAAGCTCAGTGCGAGTCGAAGTCAACAAAGCTTTGTCTTACCAAGTCAAAATCATAAGCATCAGATTTAGTGAACTCTTATGCGACCCAATCCGCACGAGAATTTTTTTGAGTTCGCTCTCCTTGGACACGCAGCGCAATCGATCAAGAAGGTTTAAATCACTTTCGGATTGCAAAGCCTCGGTAAAAGTGTCCAGCTCCGACAAGGTCGTGACACAGGCTGCAAGCGTCGTAATGACCTGGTCAACTAATATCAATGATGTCCTAGATCTCGGGGCCCTTCGCGTGCCGAGGAGGAACTGCTGCAGTTGACAGAGAATGGCCTTAACATCATCGACTTCGAGCTGAAGCTTCCAGCACTCTCTCGGGGCATTGTGGGCTTTCTTGACAACCCCCACTAGACCAGTAGAGATCTTAGCCGCCGATGAGATGATTCCAATAACGCTGGCCGCCACACTCAGCGGGTCCGCCATCATCCAACGATGTCCGAGATATTTGGTGGATGAAAAGCTGATATGGACCTCCGGAGCTGAGAGCTCGAAAATGGCACCCTATTGAGGGGTAAAATTCATGACTGCGCGGAGCCCTGTTCTATTTTTAGACCAAACGTGGTTACTCTGCAGGTCGTGATTTGCGCTATGCATACGACTTGAATCAAAATCTTCGTTTGGTCGCTAAAGTTAACACATGTGGTAAAGATTACCAATGAAGTGCCGAAGAGGCGTGAGTTAATATGTAACCTATATTATATCCAAGTACATGAACCACACCTCCACTACTCGCGGCGCGACGGTTGACTCTGTCCGCAGTGTTTTTCGCGGAGCCGTCCACCACCTTGTATTCATCAAACTCCGCCATGACTGTCAGCGACATTTGCGGGCTTATGGTATCTAAGAACGGCACATTGACGCGGAGCACGGCCCAGAACCAATCACGGAACTCGGACGCAAGCATGCTGTGTCACGGAACGCTACGGAATAAACCCCGGAGACCGGGGGTATCGGGCACGGGCCTGCGGCCCGCATATATATATATATATATATACTAGCCGGGCAGTCTCTACCACATAGATAAGGGTTTTCCTCCTTGTGCAATAACAATGCTAGACTAAGGAACTTTGGCACGTTGATCGTCTGGCTATTTCGTAGTAAGTGTACTCATATTTTATTCTTCTTAGATTACCTAATCTTCTTTAAAGACTACGGAGGTCCAATGCAAAATTGACTGGCAGGCTTGGCGTTAAAATAACGTGTAAATTAAACAAGCCAAACACGGTATTAGCACTACCGCTTTCTTAATCGGGCATTCTACCGTAGTAGAATTAGTAGCTTTTTAGTAGCGTTAGCAGTGTTAGCACTTATAGCAATTGCTATAAATTAGTAGACTTAGCGCCCGGGAAACAGGGCGCTGAAGGGTGTGCTGGGGCTCTTAGTTACAGTAGGCTAATTGGCTGGCACTGTGACCTAACGATTAGCCTGCTAGTTAATTTTGCATTGGACCTCCGTATATGGTAATTCTATATAACTCAATATATTGTATAGATACGATGCCGTTAATTATTGTTTATGAAAGTCGGAATCGATCAAACAGATTCATATAAGATCACTATATGCTTAGAGTCGAGATGCTAAACCAGGCCAAGAGCTAGATTTCGCAATTGTTTTTATGTCACAAGGGCTTGTATCAAGGGCTTGAGATGTGTTCTGATTCAATTAATAATCATCTATGGGCTCAAGGGGGCTCTGGATCTCTAGTCCTCCTGTTCAGCCAGGTGGGCGACTCCTAGCCAGCCGCCTAGCTTCCTCGCTTCCTCTTGTCCTCGTGCCTTCGTATTGCTGTCTCGGATAGATCAGAACATACGGGAGGCAACGAGAAGAGATGGGAAGCCTTTCATAACCCGTAAGCTCTGCCACCCGATCATATGACTATTTACAGAATCACGAATATGTATACGAATATGCAGTTCGCCAGACCTAGGGGCAGATCTATGGGTTCAGATCTAGTCCCAGTCCCTTGGGTCCGTACGACAACAATAATGAACACAATGCACCCTCAATTTAACTGACTTGTTTATTGTAACACAATTCCCGTGGCTATGTCCTCGGAGGATGCATTAATTGCTGTCTTTCAAGACAAACATGGTACCATGCCAGCCATACGCTCGACTCAACCTTCTGCCATGACGCCGGGCTACCAGGAACGGAATCTTGCCTCGAGGATGTGGTTCGTGAAACTGGATGCTCCTCTCAACATCAAGCTTTGTGGGTTGAAAGTGCCAGACGGACCCGTAAAGCTTCTGGGCGGTAAACCCTGTGGAGCCCATGGCATGCAGAAAGTCGCGCCAGGCCACCTCGCCGGCGGAAGTGTTAGCAGCTGGGTCGAAGAAGACAGTACGAAAGACCTTGAATGCTCGGGTATCTACTTTGAATGTAGGTTGAAAATCTGCTAAACTTTCTGGAGGCGGCGGCGCTATATCATTCTCACTTGTCGATTCGCCCCCCAGAATTCCACGACGCTTGACCTTGATTTTGCCAGCTCCTGATGCCAAAGCCTCAGCGCGAGCGGATAAAACAGACTCAGTCCCTTGAAATAACCGTGAAGAGGGAGACACATATTCGTATGACCCATTGTTCTGTTGTTGCTTCTGATTTGACTTCTCCTCTTTTTTGGCAGCTGGCTCAACCCACTCCGGCGTGCGCTGTAGGTAGCGCGGCTGTGAGAGGACTTGTCTGTAAGCTGTGCCATTCAGACTTCCAGCTTTCTGGTACAGCATATCGTCCACCGCATTCCAAAACGCATCTAGATTTGCCTCAGACCTTCGGAGGGTCTCAACATTTGCCTTGTTTTGGCGCTTCCCTACCGGATATTGAAATTTACCACCTGAGGGATCTCCCAACTGCCGAATGGCCACGCTATTCTGCTTTTTGAAAGTGTCATGTACTTGGGCCCAGGCTTTGGTGTGTTCTCTGAACTCCTTTTTGATCCCTTCCTCTCTGTCGACAAGAGCTCCCTCAAATCCATTGGCCCAGGGTTGGAATATCTCAAGTTGTCTGAGGCACTCGCCTGTGATAGAAAGCTCACCGATGAGCATTGCAATATACGGGGATACAAGTTCTAGAGCTTTGGGCTCTGCTTTCAATAGTCTATCAAGCTCATCGATAACTGTGGTCATCCGACACAAGAATAGATCGCGGCCGTCTTCCCATAAAGTTTGGAGCAGCCAGATGAGATGCTGGGTGACCTTGTCCCTTTTTACCGCACCGTTCCGTATAATCTTAGTCATGGATGACTTAGTCGATTCCGGGGCATTCCGAACGAAAAAGGCTCTTAGGGGCGGCGAGGCAGCCACAGACACATTCAACTGATTGAGTACTCCCTTCGTCACCTGATTAAGATAATGCCGAAATCTGAGCAAAGCCGCAAGGTATTCCTCTGGCAAATCCTTTTGTGGGGATAGTTCTGGGCCATACTTCCTGGAAAGTTCGCGTAGACAGGTTGCTTGATTCCGGAGCTCTGCAAAGCTCTCGAGTTGAAAGAACGACTCAACAAGGACGGAGCTAATCACTCGGGTCCACAGGATATCGTCACGTTGGGGCTTCGTAGCTGGATGGATATCTAACAGATGCTCTTTCATGTCGAGCATTGTCTCTGCGAAGTAGCTTGGATCCTCACGCAATGACCAGATGTGATCCTCGGCCCGTACGGTTCGAGCAGAGAGGAGGGACTCGATCTTCTGCAGATCTAGTCTAGTAGGAGGCCTGTACGGGGCTTCTTTGGCCATGATGCTCAAAGTAGAGAAACCTGTAGCGTCAAGGCTCTCCTTCAACGGCGGTTCAGGTTGAATGGCGAACTTATTGCTTGTCATCTGATCCAAGGGAATGTCATGGAGGATCGTCTTGCAGCAATCGACGAGAAACTCGAGCAGGCGTTCTTGGAATTCGAGGATTAGAAGCCCTTCGCCTGGGAGAAACTGTTTGCGAGTATGCATCCAGTCGAATGCGTCCTCGTGCTCATCCCAAGCGATCAGTTTTCCGTAGTCCCCCTGTCGAGTTATCCCGTTTAACGTCATGACATACTCATTAAGAAAGATGGGCACGATAGCCATCGTGACTTTCCCGAGATGCATCCCTTCCCCATCAGACGCCGCAAAGATGTGCGGATGGTTTCGGCCTCGGGAATTGAGCAGCAGAGTCAAAGTTTTGGGGTCGCCCAAATCCTCTTGATTGATCATTGGCCAAATGAAAGACGAGCGATGCTGTATGGCAACGCTGTTTAAGTTCCCAGCGTGTTTGCGGAAGGCAGCGAAGTCGGGACGGTGTGTGAGCGGCATGCCTGGCCAAGCTTGCAACAGGACACCGAGGCGCTGTGTCCTGGTCTTCTTCTCCCACCGTTTCTGTATCGTGGCCTCATGACGCTCGAGAATGCCCTGCAATTTCTCATGGTAGGTGAAAATATTGGTGGACCGGTCTTTTGCCTCCCGCCGAACTTCACTTGGCGGCGGCATCTTGGGAGGAGCCATGCCTCTACAAGCAAACATGCCAAACGGATCGCTGTTACCGACCCAGTCGATATCTGGCACTTCAACGCCATCAAGCTCTGGATGGGGCTCGAATGGGTTGAATTGGTGGTTTGCTGGGGGCTGGAGTGGATTCATTGTTGCCGCTGGCGCTCATAGAGTGTCAATCGCGTCTAGTTGTCTGGAGAACCGGGACAATCAAAGCAAGCAGTGGCGATGATTGATTGATGCACTCACTGCTTGGCAAAGGTTAAATTATTCTGTACCCAAGGGCTACAGATCAGTAGGTACTCAAGATATTGGGTGTTGTATTGAGAAGGAAACAGGCTGGGTGCCGCTGAAAAGGGGAATAGCGGGGCTTTTCACGTGAATAAAACATACCAACAAACCGCTTATCCGAGTATTATATATATTTTAATAAAGAATATGCAGTTCTAAGGTTATATGCAGAGACCTAGTATTCCACAGTTAGAGTGGAAGGTAAACTAGATAGTGGGTGGATATATAAAGTTATTTCCACACCTTTTCCCACATAGTAGTCTTTATTTAAAATACAACTTCTTTTACCACTTGTCTTCTTTCCACTTCTTAGTTAGGATAGGAAGGCATAGTGGGTGCATATATTACATTGTACTATAGTTATTTCCACACCTCGTTCCACATAGTAGTTTCTCCATCTAAATAAATCTTCGTTTTACCCTTGTCTTCTTTTCTTAAGCTATAACTTAATGCTAAAATAAGCATTAAAAGGAGTACCAATTATAATTTAATCTTGTTAAGTAGGATGTCCCGGCGTGGATCACAACCTTGCCCTTCTCTGCTGGATTTTTCCGGGGCTTTAAACCAAGATAAACGAGATTGTCCCCTTGGTTCGCATTAGGGGAACTGGTGTTGTCCTCCTCATCGGGGTGGATCAGATCCTCTTCCCCGGATATGTCTAGGTCCTCCCCTAGGGTGTGGTCTGCAAAAAAAGTGGAAATATTGCTTTTTAAGGGAATTTCAAGCATATCTGTAAAGTTGATAGTCCAGGTGCATGGCTTCGTATACTTAGCTTTAACGCCCTTCCCGAAAGTGGTTTATGGCTAATTAAAGGAGCTTAAACCGACCGGGAACATGATTAGCTTAATTTAGACCTCCTAGCTATTGCACTTCCCTTAAGGATCTTATTTTCTAAAATTAACGTTAGCTTTTCTGTACGTTCGTACCTCAGGCAGAAATCCCCCGGCCAAACGGTTCTTCAGGTGGAGCGCCGACGCCAGAGCAACCGGCGGCTAACGGCCAAGGTGGACCGTTGTGGCGCCGAAAAACCGGGATTTAGTCAGGAGAGACGCCCGTGCCGCTGTTGGTCATTTTGCTTCAAGTTTAAACTATTTAATCAGAACCTATAAGTAAAAAAGAATTTGAACTCGTTTCTTCTATTTATTATGTAAGGGTGTACTGCCCTATAGATCATGAATAGTATAAAGGACTTCATTTTCGGATCCTAAACCCTCCAGTCTTGGAGGCTTCAATGCCAACTTTCAACCTTTGTACAATATAATTACAACAATACATTCATCTGCACCAATACCTTGATATCGACATTGATGTCACGACATACGCTAAATCGGCAACAATCACTGTGACATAGCACATGCAATAGCTGGAGATAGTCAAGTGCTCGATTTCACTACATTCTACTTTTGGTAGTGTTACGGCATAGCGCTGTAGTTTTATTAATTACGTACTATCAATAACTCAATAATAAGGAAGATGGAACCTCTGTTTACTTATAGTACAACTGCGTTATCTTGTCAATCTTGATTCCATGCCTGAACTATAGGTTCGCTTGCATATTACAAGTCACCAAGCAGATGAAATGGGTTGTGTCACACGGACCCAAAGGAGACCTAGGTCAAGACCTAGGTCAGCCCCTAGGTGGTCTGGCGAACTGCATATTCGTATGCATATTCGTGATTCTGTAAATAATATCATATGATCGGGTGGCTGTCACAGTCCTGCCTGCTGGTTGTTCCAGTATTGACTTATTGTTATTGCACAAGGAGGGAAAACCCCTATCTATATAGCAGAGATTGCCCAATCACTATATATATGCGGGCCGTAGGCCCGTGCCCGGTACCCCCGGTCTCCGGGGGTTATTCCGTAGCGTTCCGTGACAGTGGCAGAGCCTATGAATTACGAAAGGCTTCCCGTTGCTTCCCGTATGTCCTGATCTATCCGAGACAGCAATACGAGGGCGCGAGGGCAAGGGGAAGCCAGGCGGCTAGCCTGGGTGAAGCTATTCGCATATGGCCTGAAATTCGCCCGCCTAGCTGAATTAGAAGACGACAGATCTAAAGCCCCCTTAATCGTATAAATAATTATTAGTTGAATTAAATACTTTTTTAAACCCCTGAATAAAGCCCTTATAACAACTAATGTTGGCGCGGGCGGCTGGAAATGATATTACAAGACTTTGCATACTAATGTTAAAGACTTAGTATGAAAGTCTCTAAGACTGGAACTTCTAAGATCCAGAAATTAAAGCGCTTACATCATCTACGAAACGAAAGCTAGCTACAATGGCAGGTTATCACGATGCTATTACCACCCCTTGACGGCAATTCTGCGTTACTTATACTTTGGTATGTTGCGGCAAGTATCGAGCATGTATGATAGTTATCACCTTGTCACTCTTGCAGATATCGCTAATTCTGTTTCGATGGAACGGCTGGGGCACACAGAGTCCCTATCATAAAGTATTGTCTGACCGTCACGCTGTGAACCGATGTTAAACCCTACGTAGAGGCATCTGAAAGCTCTGGATACCAGCTCCAATCTAGAAATCGTGCATAGTTCAGCTTCAGTAATATGATCATGATCATGATAATGTGTTAAGAGTTGTAGGTTATGGGAGGATGAGGGGAAATTGAACTTACTTTCAGGGTCTTCCTCCATCGCCTTCCGATGTTTCCTGTTGAGCGTCCTCGCGTCGCCGAGGAATTCTAACAGGATATCTGCTGCGTCTGCCTCACCCAATACTGACAAAGGCTCGACTCCGGATATCCAGGGCTTGTCACCAGTCTCCAGGGTAGCTATTGTCCTGGCCGTGTTATTCAAACAGACATCGATAATGGACGGATCCACCTCCGGTGCCGTGATTGATAACAATTCCTTTAGGCCGATTACCTCGAGCTCTTCGGGTGCGAGAGACGTCGGCGGGTCTTCCACCACGATAGACTGTCGTCCGCGCACCCGGACAAAGGCGTAGCGAATATGGCACGCATCAGGGCCACGTGCGCCGGAGTTCGACTCTTGCGATACCAGAGCCGTCCAGCCTCCAGGTACCAGGTCCCGCACTCGCGGTGAGCACGGGGTATCGTCCGGCATGGCGAGCGGCAGGGCGAAGTTTTCACAGAGTATAGGCGTCACCTGGGCCGTGGATAGCAAATCGGGGGTCAAGGACGCTGGGGCACTGGAGAAGGCCAAGAATGGGGCTTTCTCCTCAAACCACTGACGCGACCTCGGCTCCAACGTAGATAACCAGAGAAGAAAACCGGTAGCGAAGCGCTCGGGTTTAAGGAGCCCATCCCCTAGGTGAATGTAGTTGTACTCGAAACTAACGGGACGTCCGTCCCCGCGGTGGTGGCGGGCAAAGATTTGTTGTATGGGGAATACTTGACGAGGCATCAAGTGTGGACTAGTCTGGAGCCAAAACTTCTTGCGTAAAGCAGACGAGTATGCACCTGCGAAAACTACCTTGACACGGGATAGCACCTCGGTCTGTGTAGCTAGCGTGGTGAGAACCTGGGCACTTAGCGCATCACTTTCCCGAGTAGGGTTCTGTAACAGGCATATCTCTTTCAAGGATGTCGCCCGAGACAGTGCAGTGGCGAGCTCTGCAGGTGTGCTGTAAATGCTGTCTATACAGAGACTTAACGATGTGATAGTTCCACCTGCCTCTAGATTGTCGTCTAAAGCTGCCGATACGGTATTGGCTGAAAGGTTTTCAAGAAGCTCTAGGCTAAGATGGCCATCATGCTGAGTATAGGCAAGGCGAATCAGCCGACCGACCGCGTGGGTATCGTCAAGAGTGCCACGGCATCCTTGCAGAACCTGTTGGACAAGAGCTTTGAAGCCGGGAAGGTGGCGGACATGATCAAAGACTGATATGTCGAAGTCATCCAAGTGCAGCGTTTTCTGAATGAGGCTCTTGGTGGCCTGGTCCTGTTGGATGTTCAAGCTCTGGGGCTTTACAGTCATGTTAGGCAGACGGGTAACAGTACTCTCAGCTGACGCCCATACGAGGCTCAAGGCTACACTGTCCACCAGCGGTACTGAATCCAGAATTTGCATATCATTGGGATGGTGCGAGGGGTCATAATAATCCACAGAGTCATAATTGAATTTTGCCATGTACTCAGCTGCAGACAAAGCTTTCCTCGGGCGCACCTCGTCCATAACTCTCAAAGGGCCTTCTTCAAAGTGAAAGCGAGCATCGTAATGGAATGGCCTTTTTTCCGCCTCCAGTGACGGGACGAACTTCGCCATGGCCACAGCAAAGCCGACGATGCCATAACGCACCCTTTTCAAATCGGTGATGTCAACAACCACCATCCCCCATTCGAGGTCAGTGTCACGATACACAGTGGCCAGAGGTTCCGGACGGGCTGGCGCACCACGACCCAGCCGCGGATCAAATGCCACACCTTGAAGTAGCGAGGCTGCGATGAAGGGAAACGGCACAACACTCGTGCGATCCCATGGTCGGAAACGGCGGGGGTCGCCGGGGTTCCTGCGTGAGAGTTCTGGTAGCTCTACCGGCATCAGACGGTCCTTGCGCGCCCCATCTCTCGCATAATAAGCGTCGGCGAGAGCCAACTCACCACGGATGGCAGTGTGGTTGGCAGGGTCGGAGAAGATAGTGACGATACGCTGACAACAGACAGTGAGGGGGGTCCCCTGTAGCGACTCTTCAGGGAGCCCACCGACGCTGGAGACGGCGGCGACGGGCTGGTAGCAGCTGCCAAGCTTGGCCACTGTGAAAAAGATCCAGGAGTTCGGGCCAGTCGGTGGCTCGAGCGACCGCCAGTAGGGGGTGAATGAAGTCTCCGCCATGATAACATGGAACTAATATCCAGACGAAAACAGACAGCGCGGGGAAGGTCAAGACGGGGATAAGGACGGCAGGCGACGACAGGCGACAAGCAACAAGCTATTGAGCCAAATTTGGAATGCAGGCCGTTTGCTGTGTTACGTGTAGGACTTGACCAGTAGAGTCGAAACGAATTTGTCGAGTTAGTGCGGTATGCCATCACACGTGGACACAAGGATACGAATACCAGTCTGCTGGTGAATACGCCGTATTGGATTTGGGAAAGACCGAGCTCCCGGGTGGACGGAACAGAGTGACAAGGTAATATCGTGATGGTTTGTTGATTTTTCTCATGCAGGTTGACAAGGATTTTGTTTCTCTTCGCCGATATCCGCCATTTGCATATCACGGTCACTGGAGTGAGCCAATCCCGCTAGAGGCGCTTGAAGTCACCTATCCGCATTTCTTCGAGATGGATTTGGGAGGACAGGTCGGCGTGGAAGCTAAGATGCTTCGCCTGACTTGTACCAGTGCAACGCTGGGCTCTAGGTTGGCCTGTTATCATGCACGGCGGTTCGTCAGCTGAAAGACTTGACCCGGGTATTCGGTATAAACTTTTGGACCAGTCTGACTGCAGGCTCAGAGACGTAGACGAAAACGGGTTATGAGATGTAGCCTTCAATACATTCGTTCGTCTGCTCTGCTGGACCCAACTTATGATGCGGTACAATATATCTGACCAAGTATGTATAAATACCCGCGGAAAGTCTGATTTTCATTGATTTCCAGTCTCGCCAGTCCCGAAGTTGATACCGCCACTCAGATCATATACGCATCTCAGTACAATATGTTGCGAACAGGCAATATGAGGTTTGCCAATCTCATTTCATCTGTATTCCTTCAGGCTTCAGTTGCGAAGACTACTCCTAGGTGAATCACTGCAGGTGGTGCGGGAGGGTACTTATGACTGAATACGCTCGTCCATCCAGGCTGGGTTCATCAACTCAATCAGGACAATCTGAACAGTGGTCTACACGGTTGCGATCCTTCATGGGGATTCATCGCCACGTCAAACGCCGCGTTCCGTGGCTATTGCTGCCGCGAGGTTGAAGATAGAAGTCTCGTCCGAGATGAGAGTCGTATTGATGGGAATTAGCCTCGGATTCGGAATGAATCCTGGAAAACACACGAGTCACAAGGTCACTTTGCGTCGTCTAGTAGCGAGGTCTAGGTCGTTCTTTCATGTTCTAATATGGACTTACGCGATCGACTGCGCCGCCTCCAAAAAGTCACCCTCCTAGGACCCCTCATCTCATTCTGGGCCCATCAACAGTCGAGCTATGCAAAACGTGTGATGGCCAAGATATCCGGTCCATGGCAACAGTAGCGAAACTGGAATCATCACTAGCGACATTTCGAATTGACACATACACCTAAATAAGTAGGTACCTAATTACATGATGCAATGCCCCTCTTTCTAGCCCCCAACATTCACTTGCATCCCACTTCTCGCCGTACTTCGCGTCCCGAGCAGTGTGATCTTCTACGCCGAGCTGACAATCTTGATGAGGATGCCATCAGGGGTGTAGCCTTTAGAAGTGTACGTCGCTGTGTGGTACTGTGGGTTGGAGGCATTGTAGGCAACACCAAACGATCCGCCCGCCTCAGCACACCCAACAAGGGCAGCCAACTGTTGCTCAGGGGTCGCGCTGGCACCGCCGTCGATAGTGTTGGCGATGTCGGCAAAGAGGACGCTGGAGTTGACCGTGGGCACGATGTGCTTCCCGAGGGCCAGCACGGTGCCTCGCTGGTAAAGCGTGTACTCTTCGCAGTTGGGAGTGTCGGCCGCCAGCATGACGAACTGTCGACCGGCCTGCGTTTGAGCACCGTAGGAGCGCAGGTACGAGGCCACGAACTTCACGTCCGCGACGTCGACTTCTTGGGGTATGCTGTCGCCGTCCGTGTAGCAGAACAGTTCTGGTCCCTCCGTGGAATCGCAGGACGCTGCGGCTCTGGCAGCGAGGAATGACACCGCTGCAAGCGTGAGAAGGCGTACGGAGAACATTGTGAGAAGATATGGGTACAAGAATTGATTATGATGAAGGTGAGTGAAGTGAGCAAGGTTTTGACCTGGATGATAGGACAGACCAAGGTGGTGAGAGCACTCTTCTTTCTGATACTAAACCAGACTCGCTATTTTATACTTTTCGCCCTTCGGGCCTCGCTGAATTGCACGCGAAAGAAAAGTCGTGGCATCGTGAGTCGCATTGATCCTTCATCAATATCACTATCACCTTGCAGGCTGCCAAGTCCCTCGAACCCATGACCTCCCAGGCTTCTAGGCTCACACTGATACCTACACACCCTGGTTTCGCCGTATGTGTAATATGTCCGGGTTTGACCGATTTGATGTCGCTTCAAGCATGTGTCGGACTGACCTGCCAAGGATTCCTTGCTGTCAGGCTGGACCGTCTAGCCGTTGCTCGTCAGCGTAGGGACGGATGTAGACGGTGTATATAGAAGAAGCGGTTGCAGGCTATCCAAATGAGAATCGCTTTCGGTGATCCCCATCGGTCGCTCATTTCAAGGGATTGAGAAACAATCTCCTATCATTGCTATGGCGGCTACGAAGGGCACTCGATTGCTCGTTCTTCTTGCTCAATTTCTCTATGTCTCAGCAAGTTGGAAGTATGCTGACCCGGAAAAATACCCCGATGTCCCGGAATATGGACCACAGGTGATACCCGCCGGTACTGCCTCACGACATGTTCACGTCGCTAATAGTCCCATAGCCCAACCCGCCATACATGGTGGACAACACCAAGAACTACTATAAAGTAGCACCAGATAAAGGTGCGTAGTCTCATATCGGTGTTGATCATGTCCGTTGAGGGTTACATCGGCACAAGTCTAGTGTGATACACTTTGTATAACTTCTACGACTTCACACTGATATGCTCGCCTTTACTCGCGTTGTCACTTACAGTCGACTAGGTACTTCAAATGGCCCTGTCTGGCCCTATTCTGGTAGCTATGAGAAGTACATTTCCAACCTACGCAATGGCAGGGTCATGCGTGGTGGATTCAGAAACAAAACGTCGACCGTCATGACCAGCTTCGATACTACACGAAAGAAGAAGCGTCAAGGTGGTTCATACTGGCTTGAGGAGCTTGCACCTATGGGTAGTGTAAGTATAGAACTGAGCCGAGTAATTCGTGACCATCTTAGCTGACGATGATAAAGCAACCTCGTGCCGGAGACGGCTACGATTTCTATCGGAACGTCGTCGATGATTATCAAGCTGATAACACGGGTGTTTCCGATGCTACTGAAGCCATCAATGCCGCCATACAGGACGGCAACCGCTGCGGCGAAGAGTGTGGCAATACCTTTACTCTTGGTGCCATCGTTTACTTTCCCTCTGGTATGTATCGGGTTTGCTCGCCGATCATTCAGCTGTACTACACGCAATTCATCGGGGACGCCAATGACCCGCCGACCATCATAGGTTGTGAGGAGTTCACGGGTATCGCACTCATCGACACCGACCCTTATATACCTGGGGGCAACGGAGCGAACTGGTATATCAACCAAAACCAGTTTTTTCGCCAAATCCGGAACTTCATCTTTGACCTGAGGGAGATGCCCCAGGCCACCGACGAGAATGACCAGGAATTAGTGCCGACGGGCATTCACTGGCAGGTGTCTCAGGCGACCTCTCTTCAGAATTTAGTGTTCATGATGCCCGAAGCTACCGACGACGATCAAACTACCGCCGTAGGCATCTTCACCGAAAATGGTAGCGGTGGTTTCGTCTCAGACCTAACCTTCAACGGCGGAAATATCGGCTGGCGTGCTGGGTCCCAGCAGTACACGGCGCACAATCTCAAGTTCAACAAGTGTCTGACTGCTGTTCAGATGGTCTGGGACTGGGGTTGGGTTTGGCAAGGCATCGAAGTGAACGGTGGTGCTATCGCGTTTAATATTAGTGGCGTGGGTGGTATTACTGGACAGGGCATCGGCTCCATATCACTCGTGGACAGTACCCTCAGCGGTGTACCAGTGGGTATCCTGACCAACGACAATCCCTCGTCGCCACACATTGTGCTAGACAACGTCAAGGTTGATGGCGTTGATCGAGTTGTCCAGGTCGAGGATGGGGATACCTTACTTACTGCCTCGGGTACTATTGAGATGTGGACCACGGGTAAGGTGTACAAAGGCGACGAGGGCTCTGATGTGACCGGCTCTATTGATACACCATCAAAAGCGTCTGGCCTGCTCTCTGACGGCAGGTTATTCACTCGACCTCGCCCCCAGTACGAGAAGCTTGACTCGTCCCAGTTCTCGGTAGCAACAAGAGACGGCGGCTGCGACAATGACGGCACCGGTGATCAGACCAAGTGTCTCAATGCTTTTCTCCAGAATGCGGTAGGATCTCAAAAAATCGCATATTTCCCGGCCGGTATCTACCAGGTTGGCGGCACCGTCTTGATTCCCACTGGATCGCGAGTCGTAGGAGCTAGTTGGTCTCAGATACAAGGTACTGGTTACTACTTCTCGGACATGACCGACCCGAAGGTGGTGGTCAGAGTTGGCAATCCCGGCGACGTTGGGACGATGGAGATTTCAGATATGCTCTTTACCGTCCGGGGCAACACAGCTGGGGCTATCGTCCTCGAGTGGAACGTTGCTGCCGTGTCCCAGGGCGCCGCAGCTATGTGGGACTCGCATATACGGGTTGGTGGTGCGAAGGGCACCGATCTGGACTTGGAGACCTGTCCTAAGCGCAGCTTCAACGACCAGTGCATAGCCGCCTCTCTAATGATGCACGTTACGAAACAGTCTTCGGGCTACTTTGAAAACGTCTGGGTCTGGGCGGCTGACCACGACAACGACGAGAGTATCTACGATAGTCCGGATAAGTTGTCGAGTCAGATTAGCATCTACTGCGCTCGTGGCCTGCTGATCGAGTCGACGGGCCCGTCCTGGTTCTATGGCGGCGGTTCGGAACACTCGGTTATGTATAACTATCTGCTGAGCGGCGCCAAGGACATCTATATGGGTCACATTCAAACAGAGACGCCATACTACCAGCCAGAACCCATTGCACCGCAACCTTTCAACGTCGCGGCCAGCTTTCCCGGAGACCCCGACTTCAGCAGTTGCAATGGCGACACTGCTTGCGCTGCGTCGTGGGGTATGGTCATCTCTGGCTCAAGTTCTATTACTGTGCACGGGGCCGGCCTATACAGTTTTTTCCAGAATTACTATCAAGATTGTCTCGAGACCAACGAATGCCAGCAGCGTATTCTCAGGGTTACAGGTTCGAAGGATGTTGTTTTCCTGAACTTGTTCACAGTGGCGATATCCGACATCGCCATGGGTATTGACAAGACGGTTGTATCTAAAGATGGTAATCAACGCGGCTTCACCACCGAAGTTAGCGTGTGGCTCCCGCTCGACGGTTCCGATAACATCAACACCATCTTTGTTGGTACGCAGATATGGACATCGACGACAGTTTCGTGCTCGGACGAGAGCTGCTTACTCGTGTTTCCAACAAGTCATCTGTCGAACACGGCTACGATATCACCCAGCCCATACACTACATCATTCGAGTACGGAGACACGAGCACGGTGACAAGCAATGGCGCGGTGACAGTAACATTTATCACCACCACAACCACCACCGTGCTAATGATCCCGCCTGTAACCATTGACGGGTTGCCGTATTCCAATTACAATATCTCGTCGGGCCAGTCGACTATCGACATAACTCCCAGCGTGGATATTCCCCCAGTCACCATCGCGTTGCCCAACGGCCATGGTGGTACGACGACGCGTGTTATTCCCGTCCCGCCGTGGCCACTGATCGATGGAGGTCCGACCGGACCGAGCACTATACCGATACCATCTGGTGGTGCTACAGGCGGCACCGGCACCTATTATACGGGCGTTACATCCACAGTCACCGTTACTGGTGCCACAGTGACTACCATCAGCTTTCCCAACGTGGTGATACCCACAACCGTAACATGCCCACCAGATGACACGATAGTCTTCGCCACGCCGTCTACCACCATCTTCACCGAATGCGAAACGCCCACAACGTTTGGTATCGGCTTCAACTGTCCTACCACAAAGGTGGTGAGTTTCTTAGGGCCAACAACCGGCATCGTATCGGTCGACTGTAGCGTCGTGACGTTCTTCCCCAGCGACACTTCTGATACGACCACGCAACCGCCACCCGATGACACCACGACTACCCTGCCAGTGTGGACAACCTGGCCGCCTGGTATCATTTCCCCTATCCGGACGCAGGTCGACGGGCCAGAACCTACGGATGGTGGCACGAATCAGCCCTGCACCCTCTGGTTCTTCTTTGTCTGCATCCGGCGTGGTAATATCGAAATCGGCGGATGGTTCTGGTCATATCCTCCTGGTATATACCCCCCTGGCCCTCCCCCGGGGATCAGATGGCCGCCTGGATTCTCATTGGAAGGCACGCTACCACCATGGCCGCCTATTACCATTGGTCCAGGGGGTCAGCTCACGTATTCTGAAGAGCCAAATAACGAGGAGTGCACGACGACGCAGACGGCATCCATTTGCACTATTAGCACTACCTTCTCCGTGACTTCGAGCGACACATTCTCGTCGACGACGGCTACAAGCACGACAAAGATATGCGAACCAATTTCCGGGTGTTCTGTAAGCTACTCGACGACCCAAGTAGACACGACCACTATCGAGACGTGCACCGTGTCGCCCACGAACGCGGGGAGGAGTGGTCGACCTACCACTGTGCCGAGTGCTATTACCCAGCCAAGCAGCAATGCTACCCAGCCCAGCCTCGTCAATCGAGACAATATCGCAAATCATGTTCCCCTACACAAGCGTGCCTGTAAGGAAGTACCAGTGGTGGTATTTCCTAGAAACCCCACAAATCGCCAAGAAGTGCAGGCCATCGAAAACGCGCTCATGCAACACGCTCACCGCACTGTTTCGTCTGGGAGTCTCGGCGGCGGCTACACCGCATTCATCTGGGTGCAGAGTCTGCCCACAGACGTTAAAGATGAGCTTGCATTGCTCCCAGAGATTGACGACATATACGACTACAGAGATTGGAACGCCAACAACCAGCCACAGCCGGGCCCCATCCTCGACTTGATCCCGGCGAAGAGGGCGCCTGTCAATCCCCGCGACTTGTATCGACTGGAGCGCGGATCATCGTATCTGGATATCTCGCTCAATGACACGTCCGTCGACGACCCTGCGTCGCACAAGGAGTTTCGGCTCGCGAAAAGAGCGCAGATCACGGCTGAGGCGCCAGGCCTGTACAACGATGCCCTGATTTCACTGCCCCCGCGCCAAACCTGGAAGCAGCTCGGGGATAGAGGAGGGAGGCTCAGTGGCAACAGATTCCAATATCACTTTGACGACTCGGCGGGGTCGGGGATCAGCGTATATGCGCTGGGCGAGGTTGGTGGTGTCAACACTGGCCATCCAGAGTGGGCAGGGGCAGGCAACATGCCGCCACAACCTCTGAACGCTCCCACTTATGGTACAACGCCCGGAGCAAATGACGATCCACACGGCACAAGAGTAGCAGCGGTTATGAACGGCAAAGAGCTCGGCGTCTGTAAGAAGTGTCGGGTGGTCAACACCGGCTACCTATCTCCTAGCGATGGAAATTCTGATCCTCGGGACTGGTATTTGGAAGATCTGCTGGCCGCCTGGGACGATATGAACAGCGGCGGGAGGTCGCCCGCAGCCTCTGTCGTTAACCTGTCGTGGGGCTCAAAATACAACTTCTGGACGCCGGGTTTCATCCGCAAGCTCTACGACATTCTTAAAAGGATGGACAGGGCGGGCGTTACAATCGTCGTCTCTGCCGGGAACTGGGGCACCACCGACAATCTTCAGAGGCCGGGCATGAAACGCAAGGCTATTGACACCTACCCTCAGTTGTTTGCGGACCCGTCAAACACGCAGATGTCCGCCTACAGAGATGCCGATGACTCTGCTGATCTCGGCTATCTCCCCAACATGATCGTCGTGGGCGCCGCCTCCCAAAACAGTAGGGAAGCCGCTATTTCGCAGACAGCCCAGTTCGTAACGACACATGCACTCGGATATCAGGTTTATGTAGTGGATTCTGGCAATGGGTACCAAGTTGCTAAGGGTACGTCTTTTGCAGCGCCGCAAGTGGCAGCGCTCGCCGCGTACTTCAAGGTCTTACCGTCGCAGTGGCGAACTCAACGTAAGTATTTCCCCTCTTCTCCCTAGTTCTCTCCTCTTCAACACCATGTTTTCTCGTCTTTAACGAACCCTCTCCCACGCAAGAATCATTGATTTACACCGCACTGACACCCCCTCTCTTTTCAGTCAACCAAGGAAACAGTAACGGACCCAAGGCAGTAAAAGCCATGATAGTGGCGTTTCAACGCCCTATTAACGTCGGGTCTGTGCCATCCTGGGATTCTGGGCCAACGGTTTCCCTTGTATGGAATGGCATAGACGTGGCGGTCAACTGTCTCCTAGACTTCCCTCAGGGCGGGGATCCGAACGGCGTCTGCCCGAGTCTCACGGACGACATCACCGACTATGTACCGGCGCAGAGCTGCGGCCGTATCGCGGCGTTCGACGAGACATCGCTCGTGTTTGCGTCCAGCAACGACACGTTGTCCAAGCGGCAGTCTGGCGGCGTCTGTACGTTGCCGCCTAACGGCGGCGGCGGGACACGTATCACTTTTACGACGGGGTCGACGGTGGCGCCGACGTGCGCAAATGCGGATGGATGTGGTGGTAAGGTGTGCACAGGGTTCTGGTGCAACCCGACACCGACAGGCTTCCCACCGGGTTACCAGGACCCTAAGGATCCGAGCTCATCTGGCGCTTCGGCGTCGCCCACAACTATCACGCAGGGCTTCCCCCCGGGGAACTCCCCGCCGTCAAGCTCTCCGACTCCCACTCAGTCTATTACACCCCTGACAAGGGGGCCCATAAACTGCTTCGACGAGGATGATTTCCCGGGCCATGGAGATGTGAGTTCAAGCGCACAAGATGATCTTTCTCAGGAATTCAGCGATATATACCCAGAGGTCGAAACCATCGGACCGAACACTCAAGGTGTCACGCTCCACGGGACCGATGGGCACGGCATCAACTACGATTACTCTGCCGAATGGGTCGATGGCTGCGTTACCACGGTTGCCGAGCAAGATTTTGGATTTCCGCTTGGCTCGCCCAGTTTGATCACCGCATACCTTCTCGTGCGGGAGGACTATACCAAATGTGAGTCATACCATGCCTAAGTCACAAGATCAGGAGGGAATACAGTTTCCAGGTATTTCCCGTCTTGACTGCGGGACTGTAGTTTTTGAGATGCTCTCTCGACTAATGCTCGAGTCTAGGCAATAACGGCGGCGTCGGTGGCTCGTGCCAGGTTGGATGTCTGCTATACACGTTCACAGGCGCACTCGGAGATCAAAGGGGTGCAACGAATTTCACAGATGGACCGCAGGGTCGAAGGAATTTCACAATTAATGGAATCGGATCCGGGAACGGAACGCAGTCTCTTAAAAACCTCTTACTAGTTTGAAGTCACCGGGTCAGAGGCATTTTCTTCCTCTCGAGGTCTGCTACTCAGCCATCTTCCACATATACTCCCCATCGACTGTAGTTGCCCGCCGGTATTTATATTCACATGGTGTTTGCCATTTTCTATATTCATTTAAAATATATAGATCCGTGAATTATATCAGACACGCGAGAGCCACAAGCCTCATTACGACGCTGAACTCTAAGCTCATGCGTTTATTACTGTTCGTCTGTAAGAGTACCGGGCAATGGGGGAAAGAAACTTACGAAGGCCAACGCTATGCATGAGTCGAGGGAGATGAGGAAATCATGGTTCAATATGCGTAGACTAGGAAGATATTGCAGAGAAATTGTAGACACAGAAGCAGATTTTTCAACGTCGTCCATGTCCATCTTCTGCTCATATTAAGTCTGCACATTTGCCGTAATGTAACGGTGTATGAAGTATTGTGGCACTAAAACTGACACCTCAGCCTCAGGCATACCTTAAAAGAAACACCACGCCACGCATTGTCTATACAACTATGTCAGAGCATATTTAAGTTAATAAGCTAAGCTTCTAAACCTTGGCAATAGACTTGTTGGTGCTGTCCACCCCGATTAACGAGGAAAGGTTGTTGGCTCCGGCCAACTAGCGCAATATAGGACTTGACAAAATTCAAATGTACTGTTTGACTTGCTCCTCCGTCCAATCCCAAAACTTAGCTGCGGTGCCATTGCCGCCCTCCGCTTCGGGAAGTGCTGCTTCTTGTAAGTCCTTGCGAATTTCAGCGATTCGTCCGAAGGGGATGACTAAATCGGCGCGTGTCAATACATTGAACTAGTCAAAATGAGGGGGTTCATTCAATTTACCCCAGCTCCCAGTCTCCTCCATTGTGATATCTGGCGATAGCCCTGCGTATAGCTCCGTATAAGCACCATTGATTGGAGGATGCCCCATTAATTTAATGGCTATCCCGATACCCAGCTGCTTGTTGTCACGGTAGAGGTCAGATGTGAGATTGCCCGGGTTGAGCGGAATGCTGATGATACCGTCCGCCTTGTGTCGTTTGGCATATTCCACACCGTGTAGCCAGTTGCCGACCTTGCTCAAGCCATATTTCACTATATCACTTGCGTCATCATGATAGTCCAAGTTGTCAATGTCAAGGCCGACCGATTTCAATCCGGTCAGCTCGGTACCCTGCGAACTGACCCAGATTACTCGCACGGAACCTGGCGTTGACATCTCGGCCCGAGCGGTTCTGGCGAGAATGGGCGTGAGAAGTTTAGTGAATAAGAATGGTGCTATAGTGTTGATACCCAAGTGATGTTCGTAGCCTTGAGCTGTATTCGCGCCCCTGTTCAAATTCTGAACTCCAGCATTGTTAAATAAGACGTGAAGCTTGGTCTCCATAGACAAGAATCTTTCCGCGGATGCCTTGACGGAAGACAGGTCATTGAGGTCAATGTGAAGGAATATCAAGGCACCGCTCGAGGATGGATGACTCTTCTTGATGTCTTGGATAGCTTCGTTTGCCTTGCCCTCCGAGCGGGCGGCGATGTAGACCTTGACATTCTTGGAGTATAGAAGCTGGGCTAGCTGCTTCCCCACGCCCGCGGTTGAGCCAGTGACAAGATACACCTAGAGGAAAGATTGTCAACTATATAGCCGATATATAACGCTACTCTCGCGCGTTGGATCGATTTACCTTGTCTATAAGGTCAGGCAAGTTTTTCTCAGTAAATGTCGGCTTTGGTGGGAAGAACTGTGTCCACATGCTAGAAAAGTGCGAACCACCCATTGTAAATACAGAGATCCAAGTTTCAGGTGAATGATTCAGGAGTTCAGAAGCCGGGCAAGAGTCAGGTTGGGAGAAGAGCTGCTTGACCTCAGTGGAAACGTCAGATGGCGAAGCAGAGTCGGAGTGTTCTTGTCAGGATCTCGCTACTGTAGCTAAGGTATGAGATAGGTGCGTTCGTGTTATGAATATGTTTTGTTACGGGAGAGTTTTAAATTACTCAATGCGTATTCTCTGCTAACAATATTTTTCGTCAAGAGGAAATGGTGCTATGACAGCTTTTTTAAATGCATTCGCCGGGGTTTCGGACTCGCTCGGAGGCCGTCCCAACTATAAAGGTGATATTCATAATAGATCTCTACAGCGTATGCCATATCTTTTAGAATCTGGGTTGAACCTGATGGGGAAGGCTATGTCAACACAGAATCATGCGCCGATGTTTACGGGATTCTATACTGCTTTCTCTAATGAGGTGTGAGGAGTACCTAATCCTGGCAATAGCCAATCATAGCTTAGAGTTTCCGAGTGAACCAATCGGTGTTGGTCTCGGAGATAAGGTATCAAGATCTCGAACAGGATGTAAATTCAACTTCAACGCTCTTGGAATAATGACGCTGGGCACCTCGGCAATAACACTGTAACCTTGATTTTAGCCATTGTCACCTAGTTTCTTTGTTGATATTGTTCCACTGTGTACTCCTCAACTGGATGATTACGTATACACTACTTACCTGCTTAATCTGTTAAGAGGTTTAATATAAAGCTAAAATGTAATTATACAGTACAGAGTATTCTCATAAGGGGGTTATTCACTAGGGTGGATCTTGCAAGTAGGGTATTAGAGCTAAATCACCTGAATTCTGGCGCAACCCCTCAGGACCAGATATTATTTTCTGATTCTGAATCGTCGTTAATGGAATGTTAATGCCTTCAGGAGAGCTCCTCAATGCGATGCTCTCGGGGTAATTCATGCAGGTAATGAAAATTAGCCCCTCCAAGTTTCGCACTTCTATGAGTCTACAAGCAGACTTGACATCTAAACCTGCAAACAACATGGCACAGGATGCTCCGTAATGGTGACGCAACGTGTCCCTGAAGTACGCCGCCACAAAAGCTTGCGTGGCATTAAGGAGGCCAGTAGCATAAGCCGCTCAGATTTAACCAGAAGAGTGTCTTATTATAGCAACAGGTTCTTATCACAATACCCACGGCTCTTAATCCAGTGTTGACTCTTGATATTGCATAAGGAAGGAGTTCTATCTATACCGGCAGGGTTTGCCTGGTTTTCGTTATATACCTTGGTTCTTTGGTCCGTGCTGAATTAGCTGTAGTCTTTTAGATTCAGTTCCACAACACTTCTATACCCTAAGTAGGTTGGGTAGCCACAAACGTTACCGGAAGAGCTGTGTATAATAAGTTAGCTGCAGCTGCCGAATTGTGGCGCCTCAACAAGGTTCGAGTCCATCAGTTGGTACTCTGCCAGGCTACGTGCTAACCCGCGAAAGAATCCACAACTCTCCATATCAAGAGATCCCAGGGTACACATATTTTCTCGGTCCTCTACGGCGCGGGCAGCCAGACTGCTGATCACACCATTCGTTGTTGTCCTGCTTTTGACCCCAGTTATCATTTGCAACTATGTCGTGAACTTGACAGCTAGATTGGCTGTGATCATCATCGCTACTACCAGCTTCGTTGCAGCTTTGTTAGGGTTGATAAGAGTGAGAGCCGTTGAACTAGTAGTAGCAGGTGCAACGTGAGTATAACGCCTACTTCAGGTACTACACTCATTTCGAAATAAAGTGTCCGACCCCACTTAGATTTTTATAGTGCAACATATACGTTTTTTATATTCTACCGATAATTAATTTTTTCTATCTATAATATATTTAAATTAGCTATCCAACTATTTAAAAATTATTTTTTTAGCTTTAAATAGCGATTTTTATAATAAAAACGTACTTTTAACTTAGTTCGTTTAAAACCTTCGAAATAAAGCTTTAAATAACTTTCGGAACTTTTATAATTAAAGCTTTTAAAATTAACTTTTTTTATAGTTTTTATAATTAAAGTCTTCGAAATTTATATTTTTTACAGTTTTTATAATTAAAGCTTTCGAAATTTACGTTTTTTATAGCTCTCGCAATTAAAGCTTTTAAAATCAAGCTATTTATACTTTTTAAAGCTTTTTAATATAAATATTAACAACTAATTAACGCTTTTTTAACGATTAAATTTATTAGTTATAATTATTAAAAAAAACCAAATAACTATAAAAATTAATAAATAAATTAATTATTTTAATAGGATTATATAATATATAAAAAAATAATATAAAATATAAAGCTATATTAACTAGTTTAAAAAGTTTATATTTTAAAAAAAATGCGTTAAAGCTATTCCTATAAGCTATAAATATATTAATTAAAAAAATTAAATACTATTTTAACTATTATTTTAATAAAATATAATAGTTTTTAGCTACATAGTATAATATATATATAGCTATTAATATTATTTTAAAATATTTAAAATAATATAACTAGTTATAAAAAAAGCTAAAAATTAAACTAGTATAATAAAACCTAATAAAATAATTTTTTTATATATTTTAAATTATAAACTTTATTTTAAATATATTTATTTTTATTAATAAGTTTAACGTTAATAAATAAAATATAAATTATTAATATAAATAAATATTAAAAAATTATATTTTATTTATTTTAAAACTATTAAAATAAAATAACTAGTTTAATATATTATTAATAATTATAATAAATAATATTTTAAATAAAATAATATTTATATATTAAATATTTATAAATATAAAAAACTTTAAAATATAGTTTTAAAATATAATATTATTATTTATAAACCTGTTTTTAAAGTTTAAATTAATATTAATAATAAATAATATTAGTTTTTATTACTTTATTATAATATATTTATTAAAAACATATAAAATTAAGTTTTAATATTTATTTTTTTATTTATTAAATTTTAACTTAATTAAAACTTTTTTTAAAATATTAAAAATATATATTTAATAGTATATTAAATAAAAAATTAACAACTTTATTAATAATAATAATTTTAATAGCTTTTTTTATATTTATATTAAAAAAGTTAAAAATTAAACTAATAAAATATAAAAATATTTTAAAAATATATATATTAGTTATAACTTTAAATAATAGCTTAGTTTATATATATTAATAAATATTTTTTAATAAAACTAATTTTTATATTTATATTTTAATCTTAATATTATATTTATTTTTTATTATTAATTATTATTATTTTTATTATTATAAATTAAAAAAAGCTTTAAAAATAATTAAAATAATAAATCGGTTAATTAATAAAAAAAAAAACTAAAAATTAAAAACAAAACTATTATAATATAATATTAATAAAACTAAATATAGCTAATATATTATATTAATTAATTATTTATAATAGCTATAGTAATAAAATTAATAAAATATAAAAAAATATTAATTAGTTAATTTTTTCGTATCCGTATAAAATATTTTTATATTTAGCTTTTATTTTTAAAAAAATAATAATAAAATACTATAGCTATAAATATATATTAGTAAAAATTTTGTATTTTTTAAACTATTTATTAAACAGTTTATATATATTATATAAATTAATATTTTTAGCTTTAAAGTTATTTTATAAAGCTATAAATATATTAATAAATATATTATATTATTTATTAAATTATTTAAATAAATTAATATATAAATTTTAAACGTTTTTTTTTATTTTTAATAATAATAAGCTTTATATTAATATATTAAAAAACTTAACAAGTATATATAAAGCTAATAAAAATAATATATAAAAAGATTAATAAAATAACGCTTTTAAAAATATATAGCTATTAAAAAAAGTATTTATATAACTAACTTTTAAAAATATATAGCTATTATATACACTACTAATAAAGCTTTATAATATATAACTTTTTTAATAAATATAGTTTTAAAAACTACTTTATAAAAATTATTAACGGTTTAATTTAATAATAATAATAATATTTATTAACTTTACGTTAAAATATATATAATAATTAAAGTTATTTATATTTAATAAATTTATATTAATAGTGTTATTTTTATAACACTTTAAAAGCTGTAAAAGCTTTACGCTATTTAAAACTATACTTTTTAGCTATTAAATATTTTTATTATTTTATAAAAAAACTTTCTGCTATTATTTTATATTTATATATTTAGCTTTATTTATTAAATAAGTTTATTTAAACATATTTAATACTAAAATTAATAATATTTTATAAATAGCTTTATTTTTAATAATTATAATTATTTACGCTTATAATTAAAACTTGCTAACTTAATAATAATTTTTTTTTTTTATATAATAAAAAATAATATCTTTATTATTATAGTTATAGTATTATTTTCCTAGCTTATAAGCAAAGAATTTTATAAGCTAAAAATCCTTTAGCTAACCTTTTTGTTTTTTATTATTATTATTTAATAATATAAATTATAGTATTAATTTATAATAAAATATATAAAATTAACTTTAATATATAAAAAGCGTTAAAAATAATAGTTAAAAAAGCGGTTAAAATAATAATTTTTATTTTAAAGTAAATAAGTTTTTAATTTTAATAGCGTAAATAAGCTTTTTTTTTAAATATTATTATAAGCTATATATAATATAAATAATAAAAAAAATAGTAATTTTTGCTAAAATATATATAATATAATAATTTTTTATTAAATATATATTAATATAATATTATATATAATATTATATAAATAATATAATAGTAAGTTATAAGTGTTTTAAAAACTATTTATTTTTAATAAAACTAAAAACAAATAAACTAAAACCTTATACTATATATATAATTTATATTATAAAAATATTATTTATAATATTTAATATAATATTATATATATTATTATTAATTAATATATTAAATTTTAATATATTAATTAATAAAAACTTATATTTTTTTAAACTATATAATAAAATAAAATATAATTATTTATTTATTTTAAAAGACTTTTTTTTTATATTTATAAATATATTTAAGCCTACTTTTTTAATATTTTTAAGCTTAAAAATATATTAAATAGTAATAAAAATCGGCCTCGAGCTTTTAATAAAAATAACAAAATTATTATTATTTAAAAAGCTTATAAAGTTTATTTTAAATTTTAATATAGTAATATATAAAAATATTTATTTAATAATTTAAAGATTTAATTTAATTTTAATATAAAAAACGTAAAAAATATATAGCTTTTTAAAAATATTTAAAATATATACTTTTATATAAATTAATATAAAGTTTTTAAATTTATTAATTTTAATATAATAAAGCTTATTAATATAAAAAATAAAATTGTTTAAATTAAAAACTTTAATAATATAACGTTTTTTAAACAAAGTATAAGTTTTTAAGATTTTATTATTTATTATAAATTAGGTAATTTTTAAAAAGTTAACTTTTAATAAAAAAAACTTTACTTTAAACGTTAATATAAGTAAAAAAAAAAGCTTAGTAGTAAAGTTAATAATAAAAGCTTTAAAAAATTTATAATTAAAGCTTTTAAAAGCTTTAAATTTAAAAGCTTTAAAAGTTTTAAAATTAATAATAATAGTAGCTAAAAATATATTATTTTTAGTATCCGAAAATTGTTTACGTTATTAATAATATATAGCTGCTTGTTTTTTAAGCTTTTTTTTTATTAGCTTAGTAAATATAAAGTTAGCCCTTAACCTACCTTGTTTTATAGCAGTATTAGCTCGATTAATAATAACAGTTTTATATATATTATTATTATGCTTATTAGTATTTTTAGCACTTATAAATCCTTTAGCGGCTTTTATAGCTTTTATAGCTTATTTTTTACTTTTTATAAGTATATTTTATAGTAATATTTTAATTTTTTTGTTTACGGAATTATTAAAATATATAATAATAAAAGCAAACCTTATACAGCTAAATAAACGCTACTAAATATAGCTCGGCTAACCTTTTTTTTATAAAATTAATTTAAACAAATAATAAAATACTGTTAATAAAAATAAAAGTAATAATAAAAGTAATAATATTAATAATAATAAATAAATAGTAAATAATAATATAATAAATACTTTAAGTAATAAAAATAGTAGTTAAATATAGCTACTTATTTTTTAATAAGTAAAAAAGTATTAAAAGTTAAAAATAATACTTATAAAAATTTATTAATAATTTAACGGCTTTAATAGCTTTTAAAGTGCTAGGTGTGTTTTTTAAAGCTTTTTAAAACATATAAGCTTTTTTTAACAAAAAAAAAGCTTTAATTAATAAATTAAAATATATTAAAGATAGAAAAAATTAATTATTAGTAAAACATAAAAAACGTATATATTGTACTATAAAAATTTAAGTGGGGTTGGACACTTCATTTCGAAATGACAGTATCTTAGGGAATCAAACACTCTAATTGACTTGCAAGCAAAACTACAGGTATACAACAGTCTTAGTTGTCTTTATCTCTAATACAAGCATCTCTGGAAATTAGGCGTTGTTGATATCAAAACTACCGGCCGCTAGGTACAGGTGGAGTAGGATATGAGGGGCCAAGGTGTGGCTAGCCAGCTTGGAGGGGGAACGCCAGCCACCCAACTAGTGGCTGTGCAGGAATAGGGGCTAGGAGGTAGACAGGACAGTCTAGATAGTGAATGGAAGGGATAAATCTTGTACGTGTAAAGAAGAGTAAGCGCCTTAGGCACTCAGTCACTCAGTCACTGCAATATGACCTGCATCAATCCATCGTCCTCTAACACATGCCTTGAGGTTTCTCGCTCTTTGCGCGCGTCGCACGAAATTAACTTGAGTTACTACCATAACCACGAATTACCTTAGATTAGGCCTGCGTAGATATCCGTGAAGAGGGACCACCCTAGGTAAATTTGACTGTTCCACCTCTTTCAATCCAGTGCCTTAGTGAATCAATTCGACAAAAGTAAAACGGAGGCCGGGCCGCTACGAGAGAAAAGGCAGGACCATCGCAACCGCCACAGTGAGTCAGCAGACGCCTTCGTACCGAGTGTTCAATATTATTTCTTATACGTCAGATACACCTTGCAAGGTCACGGAGCTTGCTGTGCAGGTCTGTGGGCCAAAGGGAACTGTGCTACAGGCCATACTCGCTTCAGAGTTTCCCACGAAAGTAGTACTGGAGTTTCTTCGTCAACCTATTTTTATTTCCATTCAGGTCTATGACAAAGAGAGATATCACGTACGAGCCACCATCGCCACAATCTAGTGCCTGCACCACGCTGGCATAAAGTATCCCTAATCCAATCTGGATTTCAATTACAGTCGAGTTGTCATTCTTTGTGCCGGTAATTGTGCAACGATAGTTCGAGTGCAAGGTACACATGATCGATTCAGTTTGATTCGTCAGGTTGTATGTGAAGTCGAAACCTGCTGTGCCATCCTCACCAACCTCGTCGCGCGTTGTGATGTTGAGATCTCGAATTGTCCAACTTGGAGACTTGCTGCATGGCTCTGATAGTCCCAGGCTGACGAACGCCAGAGCCGAAAGAAGCCGTGCGCTTGGCAACATGATGTTCTCGTGGAGGGGTGGAGTATGCGATGGAACTAGTAGGGTTGAACCAGTGCGATCTCTAGTAGCGACTTTATCTGGTATATTTAGAACGACTCAAGATCATAGTTCTATATACATGTATTTCGGAAGATCTGGTTGACCGACAGACCGTCGCAACAAATATGGAACGTGTCGGCTACTCGAATTAGCCGCCTTGGTTGGGGTATTCTGGACCAGCCTCCCACGGGTGGGCAATATCTTAAGTGTAACCTCATGTCGGCAGTTCTGTCCTGATGCCAAGAAGAACCTCGCTCCAACAGATTGGGACACATTGAAATAGTTGATCATAATTTCGAGTGAAGGTTATCAAATATATGAAAGACATAATCAATGGTAGGCGGTTCATGAAGCCTGCACTAGTTGTGGTTGAAAGAGGGGCGACGGTAAAAGGTAGCCGCCAGACCACACATCTTAAACGCACAGCCGGGCTAGCCCATAGTAGCGATCTAAACCTGCCTAAGCTGGGTCTCCACGATATTAGTACTAGAACAAAGAAGATGTATATATATAGCAGGAGATTAGCCCACGAAGGCATTGAAGTCCTTCGCCCAACAACAAGAGTCTATTCGTAACCCCATATACGATACCCTGACAGCGATTAAACCCAAAAAAATAGGCCGTGGCACTCTACATCGTGTCGTTCGGATCTTTCCCGTCCAGTGATTCGATACTTTCGGTCCAGAGCAAGCTCTCTGGTGCGCTCTTCCAGCTCCTGTACCCCCAGGTCGTGTTCATCGATAAGATAACCTACCCAGTCACGGACCATCCCCTCACGGACAGGGCTATACTGTACGTAATTACATACAAATTTAAGCTAACTAATATAGTTAAATTAAAAGCGGGGGAAAATCCTAAAAATAACTAATTAATTTTAAAATTTAAAGTATATTAAAATATATTGAATAAATTTTTATTGGTATATTTTATTAAATATTTAATTTAATATAAATAATTTTAGCAAAGTTTTAATATTAAAATTATGTTGTTAATAAGTTTATATATATTTTACTAGTAAATTTGTTAACTGTATAACTTTTTTCCTTAACATAGTTATAGGCTAGCTGGCTAACTTTAATAAATAACCCTTATAAAGCTTACCTTTAATTATATAATTAACTACCTGTGCATATAAAAATATTTACTTATATAATTTTTATTATAAATATTTTTTTATTTTTTTATTTTTTAATTAATATATAAATAAAACCTTAACTAAAAGCTTTATTTTTATAAAAAATATTAAATATAATAATTAAAAAATTAACTATATTTAATTTTAATACTTTAATTTATTATAATTTATATTTTAATTTTATACGCTGCTGTTTACTTTATAGCTAGTTAACCGGAAAAACCCGATATTTTTATTTAATTTTATTTTAATTTTTAATAAAATTAATATTAAAGCGAAAATTTTTAATATAATACTATTATTAAAATAATACGTTTAAATAATATATTTTTTATAATAGTTATAACGCGTAAAACTATATATAAAAAAATTATTTTTAACTTAAATAATTTAATTAATTTATTTTTATATAATAAATATAATTTTCCCGAAAAAAAGTTTTAATAATAATTTTTTATAAACTTAGCACTTTTATTAATTAGTTTTTAAACTATAAAAAAAAAAAAAAAAAAAAACCGGAAAGTTTTATAATATGCCCAAAAAGCTTATTTTTATTTATAATAAATATAAATATAATTATAACTAAAATAAAAAGTTTTAAAAAATTTATAGCATAGTTATTTTAAATATATTTAAAAAAATAGTATAAAAAAAAGTTAAAAAACTTATTATTTTAAATATATATTTAAATAAACTTATTTTTTATTTTAAAGTTATTATAAATATTAAAAAAAACGTTTTTAATAAATTTAATAATTTAATAAATTAAAAAGTTTTTAATAATATTTATAATATAAACTATAAAGTTTTATTTTATAAAATAAAAACTTAAATATTATAAGTTTATAAATTTAATATAATATTTTAAAACTTTTATTAATATAGCTTAAATTAAACTAATAATATTAATAATTTTATAAATATTATTAAATAAATATATATTAAAAAATAAAAATATATTTAACTATTAAAAAAATAATAAAAACTTTTTAAAAAATAAATTATTAAATTATAAAAGTTATAAGCTAGCTAGCTAACTTTAATAAATAGCCCTTGCGGGGCCTACCTTTAGTTATATAATTAACTACCCGTGCATATAAAAATATTTACCTATATAATTTTTACTATAAATATTTTTTTCTTTCTTTATTCTTTAATTAATATATAAATAAAACCTTAACTAAGAACTTTACTTTTATAAAAAACATTAAATATAACAATAAGCTAAAAAAAAATAAAAAAAATAAAAATTAATTAAAAAATAATAAAAGTTAAATAAGTTTAATTAATTTATTGTTAATTTAATATTTTAAAATTAAAAAGCTATATTTTTTATAGTAGCTAGTAATAAAAGCTAATTAAAAAAATTAATAAAAGTTAATATTATTATTTTTTATAATAACTTAACGTTAAATAAAGTTATTTTTAAAGTTTAATACTATATTTAAATTAATTAATTAAAAAATAATAATAATTAATATATTAATAATTTTATTAAAATAATAAATATAAAGTTTTATTTAAATAAAATAACAGCTAATAATTTATTATTATATTTAAAATAAATTTATTTTAAAAAGTTTAAAACGTTTATAGCTATAATAAAACATTTAAAAGAATAATTTATAAATTTTAAAAAAAAATAAAATTTATTAAAAATAAAATAAAATAAAACTAGATTTTTTTATTAATTTTTAAGCTTTTAAAAATAAGTTTATTTAACTTATAAATAAATATATATTAATTAAAGATTTATAAAAAAAAAGTTTTATATATAGTTTTTTATTTAATTAAAAAATTTAATAATAAATAAATATTTTAATAAAACTTGCGATTTTAAAACTTTAGTTTTATATATTAAATAAACCGCTTATAACTTAAAAAAATTAAATACTAAAAATAAATATTAATAAGCGCCGGTAACTAATAAAAATTAAAATAATAGTTATAGCGGCTAAAAATAAAACAAAAATAATAAGTTTTAAGCAAGCGGTTTAAGTATTAATATATTAGCTAATAAGCTTTCCGGCTAAAATAAAATATATATTTAACTTAATTTTAATAAAATAAAACGTTTTTTTAAAAAAAAAATATTTTAATTATTAAAAATATAGCTATTAAAATAAAAACTATTTTAATAAAGCTAAGCTTATTAAAACAACGGATTAAAATACTTGTTTTATTATTTTATATATTTATTATAATAATAGTAGTAATAATATTAATAAAAAGGAGTTAGTTTTAGTTAATTTAAAAAAAGCTTAATTTTAAAAACTATAGATTTTTTTTTAAAGAATTTATTAGTAAATATAAAGGTTAATAGTATAGAAAATTTTTTAACTTTATTTTTAAAAAAAAACTATTTCTTATATTATATACTTTAGTATTAAATAAATAAATATTAATTATATATAAATATTTTACCAATATAAAAGCAAATAAATATTTTTTTATAAATATTAATATAATTAAATATATAATAACTTAATTAAAGGTTATAGTTATAAATTACTTCCGCGAATAAATTTAGTAAAGATTATTAAAAGTAGTAAGGCAATATTAAGTTTAAATAATATAATATAGATTAAAAGGAGAGGATTAAAGCTAGTAGCGCCGCAAGCGCTAGCCTTAGCCTTGATCTTAAAAGCTATTTAATTTATAAATTAAGCCATACTAGCCACGCAGTAGCTATAGCCGGGTATACCTTTTCTTCGGAAAGCTACTTTTTAGCTTTTTATATTAAATACTAGGGCATAAAAAAGCGTTATTAACCTTAATAATATAAACTAATATATATATAAATAGTAGATTAGTTACTTAAATTTAACGCTTTTATAAAAACAACCTTTAAAGTATTTAACCGGCGTTAAAACTTTTTTTTTTTTTTTTTTTTTTTTAAATAATTAAGTTTAATTTTTTTTTTTTAAACTAATATTTTTTTATTAAGTTTTTAAAGTTGCATAGTTACTATTTTAATTTTTATTAATTATTTTTATATTTGTAGTTTTTTTATTTAATTAAATAATTAAACTTTATTTTAAATTAATTTATATAATATTTAAAAATAATTTTTATTTTAAAAAATTTTTTTTTTTTATTAAAGTTTTAGTTATTTTAAATTAAACCAGGGATTAATATTTGCTAATAAAAAAAGTTTTTATTTTATTAACTAAATAATAAATAAGTTATTAATATTATTAAATAAATATTAAACATTTTAAATAAGTTTAATTTATAAGTTAATCGTTTAACTTTTTGCTTAATTTTTTAAAGTTTAGTTTACTGCTATAACTATTTTTTAAATAAGTTTTTTAATAAATAATATTTATTATATAATTTTAAATAAATTTTATTTTTAACGTTAAACTTTATAAACTTATACTTATTATTATAATATTATTTAGTTTAAGTAGTTATAAAATTTATAGCTAGCTTAGTATTTTTACGTATATAATTTTAAAAAAAGCAGATATTAATTATTACTACGTTTATTTTATCCGTATATATTAATATATTATTAAAGCTAAGTAATTAAAAGCTAAAAAGCTGTTTATAAACGGATAATTTAATTAAAACTAAATATATATTATTTAAATTTTATTATAATACTAGGAGTATATTTATTTAGTTATAATCAGGATATATAAAAATATAATATTAAATTATAATTTTTATAATCTAGTTTTTATATTTAAATAGTTTGTTTTTTTAAAAGTAATAAGCAGCTATTATTAATAGCTTAGCTTTAAAATATTTTTATAAACTTGTTTAAAACTTAAATATAAACTTTTAATTATAATTAAAAATAATACTACTAAGTATTTTTTAATTAGCTAATAATAATAGTTTATTTAAAACTTCTGCTTAGTTTTTAGCTGTATAGGTTTTATAGCTTAGGATTAATAAAGTATATTTTAAAATAATATATATTATAGTTAATAAAACGTTATATTAAAAATATCCGTTTAATTATTATAAAATAATATTTATAAATATTTTAAATAATTTTATAATAAAATTTATAGTAATAGTTTTTATAAATTAAGTATTTTTTAGTTAAATTAGCTAGTAATTATTATATAATTTTTTTTTATTTATAATATATATTTTATATTTATTATAAAAAGTTATATATTTTTTTATTTTTTTTATTTTAAATTTTATAATATATATTTTTAAGTTTTATATTATATATTCCTTACTAAAATAGTGTTTATTATTATAAGCTATATTTATAAATTTATTAATTTGTTTTTTAAAAATATATAACTTATATTACCTTTATTTATTAATATTATATAATAGTTTATTTATAATTATAAATAAATAACTAGGTTAAAAAAAATTATTAATATTTTTATTATTATTTTATATTATATTTATAATTTTATAATATTTAAAATTTTTATTATAGTTAACAATAATTTTAGCCCTTATATTATTATTTATAATTATTTTAAAAGTAATGGTTTATAAATAATTTAAAACTGGTTTTTTTTTTAATTATTTAATTTTATTATTTTTATTAATAAAGTTTATAATATTTTTTAAACGGTTAAAAATATTTAATATAAAGTTAAAGCGGTTTAATAAATAATATATTTATAACTTATATTATAATAAATAAATTAAAATATTTATTAATTATTTATTAATATAATTTATTAACCCGGTATTTAAATTAGTTTAATTTAATATATTTTTTATAAATAAATAATTAGTTAATATTATTATAAAATTTTAAAAAGTTTTTACAGTAGTTTTTAACTTTTTATACGTTTAAATTATACAAGCTATTTTTAACTTAAAAAAACTATATTATAATTTTAATTAAAAAATATAATAATTTAAAAATATAATAAGTAGTATTTATATACTCGGGATTATAACGCTAGGTTTTTATTTATATTTATTTTTAAAATAAAATAATATAATATTAAAGCCCTTTTTTAAAAAGCTGTTAACTTATATAAAAAATATCTTTACGGGATTATAATAATATAATATAATATATATATAAATTAAGGTTTATACGGCTTTAAAAAACATTTTTTCGGCTTTTATAAGCTTAAAAATAATAAAATAATAATATATTATATATTTGCTAAAGTTATTATTTATTATCTGCCTTACTTTATATTTTTTATTTAAAAAGTTATTCTTATACTTTTATAAAAGCTCTAAACATTTAATATAATATAAAAACAAGGTTTTTAAAAATCTGCTATTTTTTAAATATTATTTTAGTATTTTAAGCTAGTTAAAGAATTTTAAATTATAAAAAGTTATAAAGTACTTTTTAATAGTAAATATTTTAAAAATATTTATTTAAAAACTTAATAGTTTAATAAAAAAATATATAATAAAAAATTTTTTTATTAATAAAAAAATATGCTTGTTTTAAAATAATTTAAAAATTATATATAAATAAAAAAAATAATTTGTTTTTATATTTAAAAAAATAATTATATTATTAATAAAATAATAATAAAAATATTTATATATATAAAATAACTTATTTATAAAACGTTAAATATATATTATTAAATTATAAAAACTTATTAATATTATTATTAACTGCTTTATATCGCGCGGGTTTATTATTATAAAATAATCTTTATAATTAAAATATACCCTAAACTAGTAATAAAATTTAATAGTATTAATTATAATAATATATTTTTTTTTTTAAATAAATAAAATAACTTCGGCTTAAAAAAATAATAAATAATTATTAAATACAATAATTTTATTAAAAAATTATAAGTTAACTATTAATTTAAAATAAAGTTTACTTTTATATTATAGCTAAGTTATAAATATTAAATATATAAATAATAATAATTAGTTAACCTATTTTATATATTTTTATTTATATAATTTATTAAAAACTTTATTTAATATTTTTTAATCGCGGATATTTAACAAGTATAGTTAGCTATTTAGCTTAATCTTTTATTAATTATTTATTAATAATATTTTTATTTAGTTTTTTTTTAATATATTAATAATACTTTAGTTTATTTAAATTTTAAGTATATTATTTAAAAGCTATAAGATTTTTTTAATAATAACCTTGCTGCTAATATATATTAATTATTTACCAAGTATTATAATTTTATTTTTTTTAAATAATTTTTTAATATTTAATATATTTAGAATTTTTTAAATTTTAAGCTTTAGCTTATCCTTATTTCGCGCCCCTAATATAATAAGTATATCTTTTATATTTTAATTAATAATAGTTTTTATTATATTTATTATAAAATTATTTAATTTATTATTTATTAGTACACTATATTATTTAAAAATATTTATAACGTTAATAATATTATTTATATTTATATAATTATATTTATTAATAATAATATTTTAAATATATATATTTATTATAACTATTTTTATAATAAAAGTTATTATAATAAATTAATTTATAATAATTATATAAAAAATTTTAAAATTATTAAACAAGTAAATATTATTATTTATAATTTATACCCTTAACCCTAGGGTACTTACAGCGGCGCTAAACAACTTTATAAGACTTATATTAATATTTAATATACTAATAACGTTAATACTAACTATATTCGCGGCTGCTAAAATTATAGCTATTATTATAAATTTTAAACACTTTTTTTATATACTTTAAACTTTATATTTTATATTATTTTATTTTTAAATAGTTCTTATTTTTATTTTTTTTAATATAACTTTAACGTTAAATAAAAAATTAGCTAAAATAATATATTATAATATTATAAAATATATTAGTATTATTATATTATTTTTATATAAAAGTTCGAAAAAAAAATCTTTATTATTAAATAATAGTTTATAAATAGCCGGGGTTTAAACGCTGCTGCTTAAAGTAATTAATATTTTATAAACTAATATAACTTTATATATATATAAATAAACACAAAAATATATTTAAAAAAAAATTTTAAACTTTTTAATATCTATAAATATTATTTTATTTTTTTTATAATTAATAATAGCTTTTTAAGGGTTAAAAAAACCACTACTTAATAATAAATAAAGCTTAATATTTTCTTTAATTATTTATACGGACTTAATAAACTCTACTAGTTTTAAAAAACTATAGTTATTATATCCTAATATATAAAATATAAAAATAGCTTATTTTATACTCCGAATATAATTTTTCCTAATATTTTTAAATTATTTATTATATTTTATAACAATATACTTTAATATATTAAAAAACTTTCACGTAATTAAGCTATAACTTGCTTTAATATTTAAACATATTATAATATTATTATTTTTAAGCTTATTATAAATAATTATTTTTAAATACTTATAACTGTTGCTAAACGGACCTTAAGCTATATTTTTTAAATTATATTGTTTAAAAAGCGTTTTTTCTTTTTAAAAAAAAATTTATTTTTTATTAAGCTTATTTAACTTAATTTTAAAGCTAACAAGCTTAAATCGTATAAAAGCTATATTAAATATTTTAGTTATTTTTAAACATAATTTATTTATTCTTTAATATTTTTTAAAATAATAAAATAACTTGTTTTAAAAAAAAAAAATATTTTATAATATTTATAAATATAAATAACAGTTAAAAGTTTATTAATAATTTATTTAAAAAATTGTTTATTATATTATTATATATACTTTTTTTTTATATATAAAAAATTAAATACTATATAATAATACTTATATATATTACTATAATTAATAATAATAAAAATATTATTATTAAAAATATTATTTAAAGATTTAAATAAAAAAATTAAAAATAAAAATAAAAATAAAAAATTATATTCCACGTTAAAACTTTTATAAGCTATATTAATATAATTTTTTTTTTTTTTTCCGTTTTTATATTTATTATTTTATTTTTTACGGTTTTTTTTTTTTTTAAAGCTTTTTTTTTTTTAACTAAGCTTTTTTTTATTTTATTTAAAGGAATTAAATTGTTTATATTTATTTTAAAAACTATAATAATTTTAATTTTTTTTAGACTTTTATTAAAGTTATTTCGCTATAAATAAAAATAGTAGTTTAGCTTTTATTATTTAAATTATATATTAATTTAAAATTTAGTTTTAACTTAATACTATTAAATATTATTTAATATATAAGTTAAAATTTATTTAAATAATAATTATTATATTATATTAATTAATATTATTTTTATTTAATGTTTTTATTACTTTAATATATTATAGTTTTTTTTAAATAAAATAAATTATTATAATATTTTTTTTAGCTATATTTTCTAGCTATAAAATATTTTTAATAAAATATTTTATAGTTAATAAAGTTTATATTATAAAACAAGTAGTTATTTTTTATATAATTTCTTTTAAGCTATAAAAGCGAAAAGTTTATTAATTATTTAATATTAATTTAAAATTTTATTATATAATAATAGTTCCCGCTAATAATATTTAAAATATTTTTAAAATTTAATATATATTTTCTTTAGCTATATTTTTATTTTTTAAAAATAAATTAATATACTTAAAAAAATTATATACGTTTATAAAAATAATTTTATTTTTATTTATAACTATTTTTATATTATTTTAGTTTTTATAATTTAAATTAAATTAGTTTATATTAAATTTTTTTAAGCAGTTAAAACTATATTAATATTAGCTTAATTAAAATTAGTTGCTAGCTTATAACTAACTAAATAATATTAATATAAACAATTATTAAAATCTTTATCCCTTGCTAAAACTTTTATTATTTAACAGCTTTAATAAGTTTAATAGGTTATAAAATCTTTTTAAATTATAAAGATTATTTTATAAGCTATTATTATTATTATTAAAGTTTTTGCTAGGGTTAAGTTTACTTAGTATTATATAAGTTTAATAGTTATTTTTTATAGTAGTATTTTATTAAAGCTATAATTATTAATATAATATTAAAAATTTAATATATTTATTATAATATAGTTTATTACTTTTTATTAATAGTTATAAAAGCAATAATTTAAAAAAATAATTAATATTTATATTTAAATAAAATTATATTTATAATATATATTACACGGGCACTATAAAATTAGCTTTTATTATTATTAAAAGCTTTATAGTAATTATTTATATAAATTAATCCTAGTTAAAGCTTATTAGTATAAGCAGCTGTTTAAAACCTAGTAAAAATATAAATAACTAGCTAAAAATAAATATAAATATTAACGTTTAATTAAAAGTTATAGCTATTATAAACAATATTATAAAATTTTTAAACAAAGCTTTAGTATAACCTAAGTGTTATAATACTACTTAGGATATTTAATTTATTATTTAATAAAAATTACTAGCGGAATATAGCTATTAAGTATTACTATAAGCTCCCTGCTATAGTATCGGCTATATATTATTTAGTAGCAGTTATATAAGTTTTTTTAATAATTAAATTTTATTAAACCTATTTATTAAATTTTCTAAAGCTAAAAGTATTAATATTACTAGTTTAAAGTTTTATTTATTATAATTAAATTATATTAATTATAATATATTTTTTTATAATATTTATTATTTTAATAGTTTTTATAACAGGTTATAAGTTTAAATATTACTTTAAATAATATTTTTAATTTTATTTTTTAAATATTTAATTTATTTATTTAAATTAGCGTAAAAGTTTTTTTTTAAATTATTAAACTTTTTAGCTATATTTTAAAATATTATATTTAAATTAATTATTAATTTTTTATTTAAAATATTTTATTA